>CM018695.1:16428154-16992783 GCA_009363875.1 Mikania micrantha
TGTACCCGTCTAACCAAAATTATTTCTTTGCCTACATTTTCTACTTTAAGTGCCTCAAGTTGTACCTCACGTAACTTTTGCATAAAATCCTGAGCGAGTAAAAGTTTAGATTTGAATCTCATCCGAATGGAAGGATGCTTCGTCTTTCGATTTAACGCATCAGCCACAACATTGGCCTTTCCAGGGTGATAAAAAAATCTCACAGTCATAGTCCTTTATAAGTTCCAACCATTTTCTCTGCCACATGTTTAGATCTCTCTGTTCAAAGAGGTACTTTAAACTTTTGTGATCTGTGTAGATGGTACACTAAACTCCATATAAATAATGCCTCCAAATCTTCAAGGCAAACACAACAGCAACAAGCTCTATATCATGGGTAGGGGAATTGACTTCATTCGGATGCAATTGTTCGGAAGCGTAGTCAATAAATTTACCTCATTGCATCAGTACGCACCCCATACCATAGTAGGAAGCGTCAGAATAAATTACTAAGCCTTCATTCCCATCAGGTGAAGATAACACTGGTGCTTGAGTTAAACGTTTATTCAATTCGTCGAACGCATCCTCTTGGTTTGTACCCCACTCAAACTTTGTCTCCTTCTTGCTTAACTTAGTAAGTGGAGTGGCTATCTTTGAAAAGTATTGAATGAACCTTCTATAATAACCTGCCAGTCCTAAGAAACTACGGATCTATGTAGGCGTCTTCAGTTGAACTTCCCGTAGTCAAAATGCACATTTAGAAAATTTATTGTAAAGTCTCTCCTTTCATAGGGTGTCAAGTATGTCACGCAGATGACAAGCAGTATCTCCTTCATTCTTGGAGTAGATCGAAATATCATTAATGAAAATGATCGCTAAACGATTTATCAACGGTTTACAAACTTGGTTTCATGAGATTCATAAATGTTGTAGGATAATTTGTTAAACCAAATGACATTACCAAAAACTCATAGTGCCCCATAACGTGTTCTAAAAGTTGTCTTTGGAATGTCTTCCTCTCGAATCTATAATTAATGATAGCTTGACCTTAGATCGAGTTTTGTAAACCAGTTAGCTCCTTGTAACTATCAAATAGGTCATCGATCCTAGGTAGCTGGTATCGGTTCTTAATATTTAGTTTATTAAGCTCCCGATAATCAATGCACATACGCATGCTACCATCCTTTTTTATTATCAAACAAGACTGGAGAACCCCAAGGTGAGATGCTAGGTTTAATTAATCACTTTTTGAGTAAGTCTTCCAACTAAGTCATCAGTTCCTTCATTTCATGGGGCCAATTGGTATGGAGCCTTAGCAACCGGAATCGTTCCTGGTACAAGATCGATACGAAATTCAATTTCTCGTTCTGGAGGAACCCCTAGTAGATCATCAGGAAAAATATTTGGAAAATGACACATCACCGGAACATTTTACAGGTTTTTGGTCTTCTTTTCAACTTCAATAGCGTATACGAGATAGGCCATGCAACTGTGAGTAATAAGCCCTTTCGCCTTCATCATTGATATAAATTTTTGCAGGTCTTTCTTCATGATCTCGGTGTACATAAATTATGCTTCCATCAGGTTTCATTATCTGAATCATCTTCTTATTGCAGACTATATGGGCGTCATTCTCAGATAACCAATCCATGCCTAATACGATGTCAAATCCCCCAACGTAATTAAAAAGAGGTTAGTAGGCAATAAGTGCCCTTCTATATCAAGCGCACAATCTTTAACCATATATTGTACCCTAGTGGTAATACCAATAGCAGTTTCAACCTCAAATGAAATTTCTAATTTCTTGAATGGCCTATTAAGGGTAGTAGCAAAACTAGTATACACAACTTCTACTTGCACTAGAATCAAATAAGATAGTGGCATGTATGTTATTGATTAGAAATGTACCTGACACCACATCCCACCAATACAACGATTCACACTTATAGGATTGTGTCGCGTAGCCTACCATTTGATTATTAGTAGAATTGCTAATTTTGATTACAGATTCCATCACCCTAAGCCATTTCAGCATCCTGAATTTCGTCATATTCCTATGGTTTGTAGGCTAGGAATGTTTTATAACTACATCCTTTTTGTCGGTTGCCCACCGCACCATTGTTACCTCCCAAAGGTACATTAATTCCGTCAGCAAAACCATTACTATTCCCAACACCATTGCCATTACCACTGCCCATGCCTCCAACAACATTCTCAGGTGGCATATGAACTACACTCAAAATATTTGGCATGGAATTTTTTAAAGCTTGTGTAACTTGCTAAGTGATGGTATTCCACAGTTATTATTGGGTCATACACACCACACCGGGGTCTACTACCACCGCCACGTTTGGATGTGCTCGAGTTGCTGGTCTACCATGACCCCGTCCACGTCCTTGTCTAACCATACTATGATTTATACAATCAAGATGTGTTTAGTTTTGTTAGTGCACAGAAATGTCCCTAGTTCTATGCTTTTTATGATCTCAATGTATAAAGTTTATCTTATTAATGAAGATCAGTTATTCTATATTGTTCTTTAATGTTTATTCAAGTTTATATATCTTTAAATATGGTTGACTTTGATTATATATATATCATATAGACCCATTCATGCGAATGATCCTAAGAATAAGGTCATTTGGGCGAATGATCGCCTAGAGAATGATCACCTAGTGAATGACTGGGGCGAACGAATGAGTCATCCGCATGACTCATTCGGTTGACCAAGCTCATTCGGCCAAATGAGTACAGCCTATATATACTTCTGCAAACAGATTCAAACATAACTTTCCCCAGCCTCCTCTCTTCCCAGAGCACTCCAGAGGGTTTTGAGCGGTTCTTTCATCTCCAACTTCGATTCTCACCCCGTGGTGTTCGATCTTGATCAAAACATTGATTCTTCATCATCGGATTGCCACGGGCTTGGTGTTTTCGATTGGAAAACCCTAGAATAGGATTCCGCACTATTCCAGTGGCTGTTGAGCAGATCTCCATAGGAACTGAGTTGATTCCTTGGGTTTTATAGGTCCTACATAGTGGTATCAGAGCTTTGGCTCTTGATTCTGCTCAATTTTCAATCCAAATCACCAAATTGCAGATTGGTTGTTTGAGATTTTCAAAAACCCTAACTTTCTTGCCCTTCAAGTTACTGTTTCATTATAGATTCGTGGGTTTTTGTGGATGTTTTGACAAATTGATCATTCCACTTGCTTAGTAATGATGTCTTGAAGTTCTGTACCAATTTTCGTGCTTAGATTCACTCTAAATCAAAAGTTATCACGATTTTTGTTATTGAGAACCCAGATTGTACGAATGAGTTGATCATCCGAATCACCGTGTGAATAGCTCTCTTTAGGCAGAATAGCTTCATTCGACCGAATAGCTCTCTTTCGGTCTTCCACTCATTCGGCCAACTGCTCCTTCGGTCATCTGCTCATTCGGTTGCTCATTCTTTCGGTCTACCTGTCATTCGGTTTTCTATTCATTCAGAATTCAGGTCATTAGGTCCTCTGCTCATTCACCTCAGACTGTTCATTTGGCCAATACACACTTATTCGGTCCCCGACATTCCAGCCTTGTCAGTGTCATTCGGCCATCAGTTTTAAAATTTTTCTAAGTGTTGGATACATTTGTTCTTGACATCATGGAGGAACTAGCTTTGATGGCTAACCAGAATCATAGGATTCAGAACTTGGTACTCACAGAGACTGAGACAGGGAATTCTAATAAAGCTCCTAAGTTGCTTCCATTAGATGATTACCCTCATTGGAAGTACAGATTCGAGATACACATAAATGGAGTTGATACAAACTTATGGATGATGATAGAGAGTGGTTACTTGATACCTCTTAATGAAGATGGAACTCCCATGTTAGTCACCCGAATGACTGAACCCCAGAGAAAGTTATATGAGTTTGAGAAGAAAGCCTATGCTATTCTGTCTCAATCCATTGCTACTGATATCTTTCATCAGTTCAGACAGTTTACTTCATCTAATTTACTTTGGGATGCGTTGCAACAAAGATATGAGGGAAATGATGCTTTGAAGAACATAAAGTCCAAAGTTTTGAGGAAAGAGTTTAACAATTTGATGTATGTGGCAAATGAGTCACTAGATTATCTGATTGCTAGATTTTATCATCTTCTAAGTGAGCTGTTCAACCATCAAGTCAAGACTACAACACAAGAGAAGATTCAGTGTTTGGCAGATGCTTTACCTCCCAAATGGGAGTCATTCCTCATGGTCTTGAAGCAGAATGAGTTTATCCAGAAGCTGAAAGAACAGGAGATTGAGAACAAGTGGAAGGCAAAGATAGTTGCTCAAGTTCAAGATCCTTGATTGTATTACTCTACTCCTATTGTGGATAGAGCTTCTTCTCATGCTCCATTGAAGACTGCTTTTGTCTCTCAGACTAAAGAAGCTCCTGTTTCAAACCAGACACACTTCAGTCAATCATTCTCAACTTCCGCTTCTCAGAAAGAAGATAGTCATACAGTCACCAATCTGAAGACAGACAACTTTGATAAAGTGACAGTAGAGGTTGCCAAGGAACACATGGGTCTTCTGTGTACTCTTGTGAGCTTTTATGATGAATTATTAGCTGGGCAGATTGGTAATCCTCACTTGACAAATGAAGATTATTCTCAGATTGATCCGGATGATATGGAGAGGATAGACATCATGTGGGCTCTTGCCAGTGCAGTAAGAAGAGCTAAGGATTTTGTAAGAAGAACTGGAAAAGACATCAATCTGAACAAGGATTCAAAATTTGGTTTTGATATGTCATCTGTCACTTGCTATAACTGTGGAGAAAAAGGACACTTTGCAAGACAGTGCAATAAACCAAAGAAGATGGGAAACAAGAATCCTTTTCAGAACCAAAGATCATCTGCAGCAAATCCAGAATGAAGACTTGTGCCCATTGATACTCCCACTCATGCAAGTTCTTCAAATGCTAGCAAATCCTTGATGGTTCGAAATGATGAAGGCGAAAACTGGGATTTCAGATTCAATTCTGATTAGGGAGGAGAAGATAAAGCTTGTATTGCAGAAATCCAGAAGGCTGATGAATCCAGTGATGAAAGCACTTCAGAAGAAACAAAGACCAGTCTTAAGGAATCATTAGGATCAGAATCAGAAAGCACTTCAGACTCAGATACTCAAGGAGATTCTGATGCTGAGTTTGAAGAACAACCTGCTACACAGTTTTCTATGATGGTAGACAATTCTGCTACCTCTCAGTCAGATCAGGTATATGATGACTGTTCTTCTTCTCATTCCAGATGCTTTAACTGTATTGACCTTGACAGTAAGGTCCTGGCTTATTAGAAGCACAATTCTGACTTGATCAGCGAACTCAACCAACCAAATGATTGAAGCAAATAGAATTTTAAAATCAAATGAAAAAGATTTTCAGGCTAAAATTTATTTGTTAAACAGACGATTACATGAGGCTGAGATCGCTGTGCTCAATAAGCAGGATGCAATTGCTTCTTATCTCAACACTATAAATGAGAATAAGAAGAAACTTGCCATAGTCGAGTGTGACTATGAGACTTTAAGCCAGAATCTCGGAAGCTATGAAAGCTCTTCATACATTATTGAGCACATGATCAGTAATGGAACTGATCAAACTAGGAAAGGTAAAGAAACAAAACACAATCATTGCCCCCACCAGTCTTGAACTTCTTTGTCAATTCTCCAAATGACAAAGATATTAAAGACTCTCTAGTAAAAACTCCATTAGTTATTGATCCTATTGGGATTATTTCTGATGAGGGTTCCTCATTGTCTGAGGAATCTTTTGTGGAGGGCATGGTGGAATATTGGGTCATTGATTCTGAAGATGAGTCTGATGTTTCTCATCTGTTGCCAAAAAAGGCCGACCCAATCTTATCCAAGACAAACATGGCTTCAAAGTTATCCAAAGCCATCTGCTTTGTGAAGTCTTCACAGGATGGTGAAGCAAGTGAGACCAAAGGGACTGAGAAACCTGTTTATAATGGTACAAAGGGTTTGGGTTTTGTGCAAGACAAGACTAAGAAAAAAAAATTTTCAAACCAAAAATTCTCATTCTAAAGCCAAACACTCTTGTCACATAGATAGAAGGGCTTGTTTTCAGTGTGGTGCACTTGGGCATGTTGCTAAAGTTTGCCCTCATCTGATCAGACCTAAGGTTGCACCACCTAGAAAACAAAATCAACATTTTATTAAACAAGTCAAATCTGATTGTTAATCATCTCAAGCTAAGCCCAACCAACCCAATCATGTCAAGCCATTGGTTAAGGGTAAAAGGAAAGTTGTGAATTTGGATGTTCCCATGGTTGTTAATGTCAATAAATCTAAACCATCATCCATCTATTTGAAAAATTCTTTCAGTAAAAACACAGTCTGGAAAGTTATTTCTTCTGAGACTTCAGTTTCAAATACTCCAGACAAGGCAACCCCAGATAGAAAATGGATTGATGTTTTGATCCGAGACTCATTGGGTCAACCCAAGACTGTAAAGGCTTGGGTTTCCAAATTGAACTAATAGTTTGTGTTTGTGCAGGTTGCCCCAACTGCTGCTATTAACAACACTTTGATCGTTGATAGTGGGGCTTCAAGGCACATGACTGGAGATATTTCGCTGCTCATCAATGTCAATTCATTTCGAGGTGGATATGTAGCGTTTGCCGGTGACAAAGGCGGGTTCATTACTGGAGAGGGTATTCTTTCAAACAGCCAAGTTTCATTTGACAAAGTCAGATATGTAAAGCAGCTGGAGAACAATCTATTTTCAGTTTCACAGATTTGTGACAAGAAGTACAAAGTTCTTTTTGATGACTCCAGTTGTTACATTCTCAAGAAAGGAATCACTATTCCTGAAGACTGGATTCTGATGCCTGCACCCCGTAAGAAAGATTTGTATGTTCTCAACATGGCTAAAGCTTCAACCACATCCTCCTCAGCTTCATGTTTTATGTCAAAAGCTACAGAGAAAGATTATATTCTTTGGCATAAGAGGATGGGCCATTTGAGTCTACGTAAGATGAACCATTTGGTACACAACAATTTGGTTGAGGGTGTCAGCTTAAAGAATTTCAAGCTGTCTAATGTCTGTGTTTCGTGCAAGAAGGGAAAGCAAACCAAGCAGTCTCACAAGCTGAAAAAGTATCATTCAATCACTGTTGCTTTTGAGCTTCTCCATATGGATTTATTTGGTCCAGTCAACCGCAAGAGTATAGCTGGAGATCAATACTGCTTAGTCTTCACTGATGAGTATTCCAGATATTCTTGGGTTTTCTTTCTAAAGGAGAAATCAGAAACGTTCGAGTGTATTCAAGTTTTGGTAATTAAACATGAATCACTTTATAAGTTCAAGATCTGTATGCTCAGAACAGATAACGGGACAGAGTTCAAGAATCACAATATGGAGAACTTCTGCAATGAACGTGGCATTGTCCAACAATTGAGTGCTCCATATGCCCCTCAAATGAATGGCGCTGCTGAGCGCAAGAAAAGAGCATTGATTGAGGCTGCTGGGACTATGCTTGCTGATTCATCCCTTCCAGTTCAATTCTGGAATGAAGCTGTTGCAAATGCTTGCTACACATTGAACCGGGTTTTGATAGTCAAGAGACATGGGAAGACTTCCTTAGAGCTGCTCCAAAACAGAAAGCCTAATCTTAAGTATCTTGAACCTTTTGGTGCTCCGTTCACGGTGCTTAAGAAACACTGTAGATGCATTATATGTCCCTGGTTCAATTTTGTATTAACCATCATGTAAAGTTCAAGTTATTTTAATGGAAGTTGTCTTTATATGTTGATATTAATGTTTAATGTTGATTATATGTTTGTTTGATTTGATTTAGTAATGTTTAATGTTTAAGTATGTGTTCTGACCATTCGGGCGAATGACTCTAACGAATGAAGTCATTTGCCGAATGAACGCCCTAGAGAATAACGTAGGCGATCGAATGAGTCATTCGCCGAATGACTCATTCATTTGACATGTCCATTCAGCCAAGTCATTCGCCGAATGAGCTTCTTCAGGCACTCATTCGGCCGAATGATGACAGCTTATAAATACAAGTTCAAATTATTTCAAACCTAACTTTTCTAAGTCCTCATTCTTCCCAGTGCACTCCAGTGTCAAACCCTTGAAGTTTTGAGCGATTCTTACCGTCCAACTTCGATTCTCAACCCGTGGTGATCGATTCTCACTCACATGTTGATTCTACTCTCTCGATTCACCACGGTTGCTGTTGATTTCGATTGGAAAACCCTGGAATAGGATTCCGCACTATTCCAGAGGCTGTCAAGCAGATTTCTCTTGGAATCGGATTGTTTTCGAGATCCAGCAAGGTCCTACAAACACAGGCAAGGAAAGTTCAATGAGAAGGTGGAAGAAGGGTATTTTCTTGGGTACAACATTCCTAATAAAAGGGTCTACAATATATCAACTCAAAATGTGGAAGAGTGGTACCATGTGGACGTTCAAAGACATTCTATGCCCCCACCTGGGAAAGGTCCAGACTGGGTGTTTGATTATTCAGACCTTTTCTACTCTTTCAATATGTCTTCCATGTACTCAGATGAAGATGTTGCTGTTCAAATGATGTATGATACACAAAATGCACCTGATGAACCTGTGCAACCTTCATCAGATTCAATTCCTATATAGATACATGATGACAGCTCAAACACAGATGATAATCCAGTTCAACCAGTTGCCCTCGAACCAAATGTTTACAAAATTGTACCTGTTCTTGAGGACTTGAATATGAACAACCTTGATCCACAGTTTGAGGTTCCTGCTCATCCTGTTGGAAGAATTAATCGTATTCATCCTCATGAAAACATTATTGGAATTCCGTCTGATGGGGTCAAGACAACAAATCAGTTATCTTCAGGTGGTCCTGTAGATATTCTTGACTTTGCTGATGTGAACTATTGTGCCCATTCTTGCTTCATCTCTCAAGTTGAACCACGAACCGTCACTGAAGCATTGAGAGAAGAATCGTGGGTTGATGCCATGCAAGAAGAAATCTTACAATTCAAGAAACTCGGTGTTTGGAAACTTGTTGACAAACCAAAAGGTGAAAAGGTTATAGGCACAAGATGGGTTCTTCGTTGCAAAAGGGACGATCACGGGATCGTTGTGCGAAACAAAGCACGTCTGGTGGAGTAGGGATTCAGACAGATTGAGGGACTTGACTACAATGAAGTGTTTGCACCGGTTGCTCGTCTCAAAGCAATTCGTATTTTCTTGGCATATGCATCTTTCAAGAAATTTAAAGTTTATCAAATGGATGTCAAGAGTGCATTCCTTCATTGTGTGATCAATGAAATTGTGTATGTCAATCAACCTCCCGGGTTTGAGGATCCATTGCATCGTGACCAAGTCTACAAGTTAGACAAGGCTTTATATGGATTACATCAAGCTCCGCGAGCATGGTAGGAGACACTTTCCGAGAGCGTGGGGAGTTAATCGATGCCACTCTGTACCGAGGAATGATTGGATCTCTCATGTATCTCACCACTTCTCGACCAGATATCATGTTTGCCACATGCTTTTGTGCTCGTTATCAGTCCAAACCAAGAGTATCACATCTGATTGTTGTGAAGAGGATTTTGTGTTATCTGAAGGATACTCCAGATCTTGGCTTATGGTACCCTAATGATGATAACTTTGAGCTTACTGCATATAGTGATTCAGACTATGGTGGATGCAAAAGAGATTTCAAGTCAACATCTGCAGGATGTCAGTTCTTTGGGAACCGTTTAGTTACCTGGCAGTGCAAGAAGTAGACGTCGGTATCTACTTCAACATGTAAAGCTGAATATATTACTGCAGCTAGTTGTTGCTCACAAATCATTTGGATACAGCAACAACTCAGGGACTATGGGTTACATTTTTCTAACACTCCTATATATGTTGATAATACTGCCGTCAAAGCTGTCACTAAAAACCCTGTCCAGCACTCGAAAACCAAACACATCGACATAAAATATCACTTTATACGTGATTGTTTTGAAAAGAAGCTAATCGATGTTGTTAAAATTCACACCGATCACCAGAAAGCCGATCTTTACACAAAAGCTTTTGATAAACCCAGATTTTTATATATGTTATCGGCTAATGCTGTTTTTCAAAAGGATGAAGTCATTCCTTCATCTGAATCAAACAAATGATCATTGCTTTTATTAGTTAGTTTCTTTTGTTTTATTTTTCCTTGTTAGTATTTCTGTTATTTTTCTTTCACTTAATCAAAAACTCAAAAAGATTTTCAGTTTTAGGTTTTTAGGGGGAGAAAAAGTAGTTTAATTAGAAAAACCAAAAACATTTGAAAATTTTGAAAAACCAAAAACTTTTAAAAAATTGTAGAAATGAGAAAGTCTGATTAGAGAAAGTGATGTGTTAACCTTTCATGTCTTAAAAGCAAAAAGTGAATGCATAAACAGATAGTACATGAGTTGTGTGATTTGATGTACTGATAGGCCAGCTTTACAAAATGTATGGACTATTGGTGGTTGCTTAGAAAGTCTGAATTGTGGGATCCATATTACAAAACTAGTTAAGTGATAAATAGTTTTTAATTCAAATCAGGCGTACACCTGTTATCATAGGATCTTATGAGGTTTCCAATGATTCATGAATTCAAGTCTGTATACGTGCCATATTGCTTTGTAAAGACTTAGCTGAAGCTATCCATTCAGATGAGAATGATTGAATCACAAGAAAATAAAAGTAAATCCGATTCTGTACACGTGCCATATTGCTGGGTTTCAGCCTAGCTAAAGTCGTCCATTCATATAGGATAAGCTACGAAAAATACAAAAATTAAAGTAAGTTCGATTCCATACATGTGCCATATTACTGTATATGTGCCATATTGCTTTGTAAAGACCTAGCTGAAGCAGTCTATGAGAACGTGTTAATCTTGAGAAACAAATCAAAAAGAAAAATACAAAAAGAAAAATACAAAAAGAAAATAAATTGGAACCTTATAGAACTTATGATGTTAGGTATTAAGTTATGCAGAAATGAGTTACAAACTAGTTTTGATCTTTATTGGTTAAATACAATGGGTAACTCAGTCAGAAAATATGAGTGATCATTAATTTGTTTAGAAATGATGTATTGTCAGGTTTAAAGTGGACAAGTATATCAGTAATTAAATCATAAGACAAAAGTGTCAGAAGTGTAACATTCATTAATGCTGATTTGATGTGATTAGGTGTATGTGTCATTTTTCTTGAAAGACTGCTCACAAAAATATGTGTTTCTTAATTGTTTTAGTTTTATTTGTTAGTTGTACAGTTGTCTTTCGTTTCAGAAAAATACAAAAAGATTTTAAATTTCAAATTTGTTTTTAGATGATCATTTGTGTGTTCAGATGCTCAATCGTATATGAATCCATCACCAAATCAGACTAATCTTCATAATGATACTTGTTTAAATGTTCAAAATGTCAAATTTGAAATTAATTTGTGTTTTGTGAGTGCTAGACTTCATTCATCCGAATGAAGCAGGCGAAAGACTCATTCGACCGAATGACTTTATTCATGCGAATGGGTCATTCGGCTGAATCAATCTGATGCGAAGTAACTCATTCGCTTGACCTCTCAACCGAATGAATCTTACTATTTATTGGGCTCTTTCGGCCGAACCAACTCATTCCCCCAAATCTTTCCTTCGGCCACACTGTGTGTTTTTCTTTCGCCCGACTCACTCTCTCTTCATTGTACCTCGTTTTAACCGATTAATCCAACCATACTGCTGATATTTCTTCTTGTGGTTGTAACAGGTACTGATTGAAACAAGTTTCTTCAAATTTTGACCGCTGATTTACTGGAAACGGTCCACTGCTTAGGGTTTTAGGACTCATAACTGGAACCGTTTAATAGATGGTCAAATTGAACCCTAAAACACCTAAGACCTGTTCTAAAAATTTTAATCGGACATATCTGAACATGATGGTGTCAATTTTATGGTCTAATTTGTTGTTCCGGGAACTTGGATTTTTGAAATCCTTCGGTCGACCGAATGACACTCATTCGCACTACAATGTCGACTGAATGAAGTCATTCGACTGGATGAAATTCTTTCGGCCACTGGCCTCATTCGCCTGTCATTCGGATGACATGATTCTTTCGGTCTATGGGTCAACCAAATGAGCTCATTCGCTTGTCATTCGGATGACATGACCCATTCGGTCATTGGACTCATTCGCTGAGTCTCATTCGGACATTGTTGTCTCATTCGCACAAGTTGTATGCTTGTGTAAAATTTCTGATTTGGCTCAAATGTTTGACTGAGTTGAACTAATAGGTTAATTTCTTTGTTTTCAGTATGGCAGATTACAAAACTGTAACGAAGAACAACATCTGCGCTCATTTAGATCTTGCCACCAAGAACGCCACGCATTTCAGAGAGATTATTACGTTTCTGAGGCGTTCTAGGATCTTTACTGCCATATCTACTGTCTATGATCCCTATTTGTCGCATCAGAGGGATTTCTTGAGATCTGCAGACATAGATTGTGAGGTCGAGCCTCCTGTGATCAGAGGCAAGGTGCGAGGACATGACGTTATAGTTTCTGCTAAGCACATTCGGAGGGTGTGTGGATTCCAGGATGCACCTGATCATCCCTTTCTACTTGATCGCTATCTTGTTCGAGGATCCTTTATGCGATGCAAGTATGATGGTGATTTAGAAGTCGGAGTCCTGAACAAAGCTTTTCTATTCCCGTAGTTCAAGTACTTGGCTCACGTACTTATTCACTGCTTGGGTTATAGACGCGGGGGATTTGATGAACTTAGAGAGATTTTACAGGTTACGTTTGTGGCTTTGGTGCTGAATATACCATTCAACTTCTTGGAGATGGTATTCATGCCTTTGAAGGAAAATGTCTATCTCAAGGGTGACAAGAAATTCCTCATCTACCCGAGATTTCTTCAGCAGATATTTGATGAATAAGTGCCTGATCTACCGAAAGCCAGTTCTGACATTATCTGATCAGAGCACATGAATGACATCACTCTTAACAGATTTTTATCATACAGAGGAAAGGAGACGAAGCCTCTCGTTCGTACTCTATTCGGCCATCTTCTTAACCCTGATTACATTGCACCCGTTGGGAGGAAATGGAGACATGATGATTCTGATTCTGATTTCGAGGATATCATAGTGCTAGGTGGTGATGATGGAGATGATGGTGATGATGGTGGAGATGTTGGTGCTGGTGATGTGGGTGTTAGTGGTGCAGGTGCTGATGTTGATGTTACAGGTGCTGGTTCAGGTGTGAGTGGTGGTGATGGTGTTGTTTCTGATGTTGGTACTGCTGCTGGTGAAGTTGATGTAGATGTTGGCGCTTTACTTGATTTAGATTTCATGACTACCACTGAGGCCACAGTCTCCACTCCACTAGAGATGGGAGGCACCACTTCAGCTGATGAGAGAGATGATTCAAATGAATCAGGTGAGGCTGGTGGTGAAGATGATGATGAAGAAGGCTCTGACAGCTCAGATTCTTAGAAGCCAGATGATGAGTTTGAGAATGTTATGGTGGGGAAGAGGCCAGTGAAGAAGAGGAAGAGGCCTAGTGTGACAGAGCAGTAGAGGGAGGAGATCAGGGATTCATCTTTTGTCCCTGAATTTGATTTTTCTCCTCCCCCACGCACTTCCATTGTTACATCTCCTACTGCCACTGCTGCTGTCCAGTCCACATCATCCCCTCCTACCAAACGAAGAAGGCCGTGCTTTGTCTTACAAAGACGGTCAGAGTCGGTGTCTGCTGCAGCAACCACTCTTATATCAGCGGCAACAGTCTCGACTTCTTCACTCACCAGGTCAAGGGCTATACCTACACGTGCTACTACTGCCCCTCTGACCTCCTATGTTGCTGCCACAGTTGTTTTTACTGCAGCTTCCTCTGGTCCCTCCACTACACGAGATGGTTCGTATATTCCAATTGTTTCAGTTGCTGAACAGCTTAGCACTCTGAACAGTTTGGTTCTTAGGCTGATGGATAGGAACCACCAGCAGGATGAAGCTATTGCCCAACTTACACAAAGGGTCAGTGAGCAAGATGCTCTTTTATTACAGGCAGCTGACCAACGGGCAGATTTGAGGGCACGATCTGCTAAGCAGGAGGAGCGATTTCTTAAGTATGTTGATGAGCATAACCAGTTGGCATTGACTGCCTCAGGATTCAGTGATCAGATCTTAGCTCTTAAGGCTGAAAACTTGCGATTAGCTGAGCAAGTTGAAAGCCTTAAAGATGCTACTCCTAGGCTGGAGGCCTCTGAGCCTGCCTCCAATGATTCAGATAAAGATGATGAAGACGAAGAAGACGAAGAAGAAGATGATGAATCTGATGAGGAGAAGGTTGAATACGAGGATACTGACAAAGATGATGATTCAAATGATGATGATGATAGTGCCGAAAGTGGGTCTGCCAGTTCATCTAGTGCCTCAGGGCAGCAGTCCCCTCCCACTGCCTCACTAAGGAGCAAATTGCAAAATTATTCAGGTTAAATCCTTACGAGGTGATTCTGGATGAAGCTACCGTTCCTGCCTCTGATATTCCTTCTCCTGAAGCCTTTGATGACATCGATGAAGTTATTTTGGAGGATATCACTGAGCAAGAGGACATCAAGTATACTTCATCTGAGGATGAACTGCCTACCTTCACTAATCTTTTCGGTCAACACACTGAGGAGGAGCTGAATAGGAAGATTGATGAAAAGATCAGAGGTAGTGAGTCTTCAGCATAAGACATTCAGAAAAGAAAAGAGGAATGGGAAGCTTATTGGAATGTTTTGAAGAAGGAAAGTGTTACTCCAATGCCAGCTTCACACACTAAAGTTTACAGGACCAAGGGATACAGATCCGAAGGTCAAATTCTAAGCTGGGCATACTTACACGATTTGAACTGCTATGTAGTCAAAAGAGAGCGAGGAATACAGTACTTCCGGTACCCCCATGACTTGAAAACGTTGCCAGGATTTGAAGTAAACCAACTCGCATGTTTGAAGATGCTTTACAGTGAAGATTCGGGGATGTCTGCATGGTTCTCAAGACAAATTCAATTTGAATACCGGAAGTGATGGATTAACTTTAAACCGCAGCAACCGGAGAGGTATTACCTACCTGAGATTGACGCTGATACCCGTAAGCATAAAGTAATCCTGAAGTGGTTGCCTCCAAAGGTTATGAGGAAGATTCCATTACGGAAGATGCCTCAAGACATTTTGGACAGTTTTCGATTGTGGTACTATGATCGGAGAACAGCTGAAGCAGTGATAGTTTTGTACAAAGATAACACATGGTATACCGTAGGTATCTTTGATCCCATGTGGCTGACAAATTTGTCACACAATGATGTAAAAGCCCTATGTAGAAGTCAGATTTTCTTTGCTGTAAAAGATATGGAAGAAGCACTATATTTCATGAGAGTCATCCAAATTTGCATAGTGTTTGGAATTCATGTCGGCTCTGACTGGAAAGCTATTTCTGACAAATATTTAAAGAAAGGTGCTGACAAGTAAAGAACTGGGTCCAAGGAGGAGTATGTTAGTGCACAGAAATGTCCCTAGTTCTATGTTTTGTATGATCTCAATGTATAAAGTTTATCTTATTAATGAAGATCAGTTATTCTATATTGTTCTTTAATGTTTATTCAAGTTTATATATGTTTGACTATGGTTTACTTTGATTATATATATCATATAGACCCATTCGTGCGAATGATCCTAATAATGAGGTCATTCGGGCGAATGACTGCCTAGCGAATGACTAGAGTGAACGAATGAGTCATCCGCATGACTCATTCGGTTGACCAAGCTCATTCGGCTAAGCCATTCGCCGAATGAGTGATTCGGCCACTCATTCGGCCGAATGAGTACAACCTATATATACTTCTGCAAACAGATTCAAACATAACTTTCCCGAGCCTCCTCTCTTCCCAGAGCACTCCAGAGTCATAACCTTAGGGTTTTGAGCGGTTCTTTCACCTCCAACTTAGATTCTCACCCCATGGTATTCGATCTTGATCAAAACGTTGATTCTTCATCATCGGATTGTCAGGGGGCTTGGTGTTTTCGATTGGAAAAACATGGAATAGGATTCCGCACTATTCCAGTGGCTGTTGAGCAGATCTCCATAGGAACTGAGTTGATTCCTTGGGTTCTATAGGTCCTACAAATTTTAGTATCCACATGATAAGTAATAGTCAAGAAAGAACAATGACAAATAAATCATTAATACCAGGTGGCCAGGCTATTACTAGCCATTTATTTGTCTTTGTTTTTCAGTCTATTACCATTCACGATTCTACTAAAACACACCATTGATTTATAACAATCGCCAGTAAGCATTTTCTTTGGATTTATGTTCTCTTCCCGACCTTTCAATTCAGCATTCCTTTGACAAACCAAAGAAGTTTATATATAGGGCATATGTAGGGAACAACTCTCATTTACCAACCCACCACCCATTTAATTCATCTTTGATATATTGTCGGTCAAGTTAGGGATTCAAACTGTTCCTTTGAAATAACTGTTGATAGGAATGTTATTAGCATCAGGCTGTCTGTACTGGCAAGTTTCTATTGTACAAAATCCTAATTTATAGCATGCATATCAGTCCAAAATGATAAAACATGTAAAACAGGGCTACGAAGAACTCACCTGAATTGTATTATACTTGATCGATATAACCTCGATCTTCTAGCTTGATTCCACGTAATCACAGATTTCCTAATATCACAAACATCCTAGTGGAATCATTACTTGTGTCATAATACTAATTTGGGTTTCTAATCGAGCAGCATAACGGATTATGTTATCCTTTATTTGAGTGTTTATCTCGTTTCATTAACCATGAGGTAATATGTATACAAACATCTTATAATAACTTTCTTAACAATTTATCATAGCCTTCGGATAAGTCTTGTGTTACCTCGTGAAGATAACTTAGCTGAACGAAAGCATTAAGCCTTACATCTTGATAAACAAGCAGAACTTCATTTAATGTTCTGATAGTGTTCCGATCGTAATTCGAGCTTCCCAATACTTGTAACACTTTAAAGGCTCTTAGAGGGGTATTTTATTTGAGAGAAAAATATGGTGTTTGGATGGAATACGTGCAATAATGAACCAGCGAAGTCTATTTATAGGAACTGGCACACAAATCGAGGCATCGGGGTTATGACACGTCACCGGACACGTGGCAAACTCTTAGGACACATGGCAGCCCTTAGTGACATGTAGCAGGGCTATATAACACGTGTTATGGCTGCTTGACACATGTCAAAGCTACGGTGTGTTTGAAACTTGTTTTTGCGATTCCCGCTTCATACGAACTCCATTTTGCTCACCGTTTTGCCCACGTTTATGATTTTCAGATGCCTATCCAACCATATAAAATTCATAACCTTAATCTATAGTGAAATTTGGGGTCTACTTATTATGCTCGTTTTAAGTAATCGGTTTAACATATCTTTTGTTTTGTGCATTGTTTGCTCATTCTGCTTTCACCCAAACTACTCATTTTTATATAATGTATCTATTGTGAGTATGACTTATTTGTCTCCTTTAATAATTATCATAGTCATATCCTCCCATGTATATTCTATATCAAATGGTCCGAATTTTTTTTTACTTATTACGTCTTTCGGATTACATGATTAAAATAAAATCAATACATTGTACATAAAAGCACACTCATTGCATATCGAGAATGAGTTACATGGAAATCAGGATGTTACATCAGTGGAGCTCTTATCAACCGAGCTTGTATCTCCGCAGCCTTCACTTTATCTGAAATTCACCCCAGCTAGTCATTTTTTCCTTTACGTATGCAAGATAGGCCTTTCTATTCTTTTCACCATTGGTCTTGAATCTAAACTCCAAGTTTTCTCCTTCATCATTCTGCACAATTAGCGCTTTGTTTTGATTTGAAGAACTAGTAGGTGTGAAAGTATCAATAGGCACTCAACTCCATTTAGGATTTGATGATGAAGATCTTTGATTAGGGAATGGGTTCTTGTTTTCAACCTTCTTTGGCTTGTTTCACTGTCTAGTGAAGTGACCTTTGTCATCACAGTTATAACATGTGACCAATGATATGTCATACCTAAACTTGGAGTCTTTCTTGAAATTTAGTTCCTTCCCCGTTCACCTGACAAAATCTTTAGCTCTCCTTACCACGATGGCCAGTGCCCACATTATGTCTATACGTTCCATCTCATCTTTATCAATCTCATAATAGTATTCATCAGAAAAATGTGAGTTACCGATCTGGCCTACCAACAATCCATCATAAGAGCTCACTAGAGCTGAGAGCAATCCCATGTGCTCTTTGGAAACTTCCATTGCCACTTTGCCAAAATTACCAATCTGTAACTTTGTTGATGAAGAATTCTCAATAATGTTGTTCTAAGATCCTGATGTAGAAGTAGAATGTCCAAAGTTGGTTGTGTTGGCACTTGGAGCTTCAGAATTGCATAGACAAAAGTTGTTCTTAATGGATCGTTTTGGGGTAAAAGTGGAAGTTAGAGTAGAGTAGTATAATTTTTTTTCTCAATGGTTGGCAAAGTGTCATTCTGTTGCAACAGCATTAGAAAGGCTTCCCACTTTGGTGGCAATGCGTTAGCAAAACACATAACTTTCTCGGCCATGGTAGTCTTTACTTGGTAGTTGAAAAACTCGCTCAACAAATGATAAAATAGAGCAATAAAGTCATCCAACAATTCATTTGTCACATACATGAATCTATTAAGCTCCTTCTTCAAACCCTTTTACTTGATGCTCTTTAAAGCATCATTGCCTTCATACCATTGCTTTAAATCATCCGATAAAGCTTTGGATTTAATGACATGGCGGAATTGATGGAATATATCAGTGGCAATAGATTGACACAATAATCCTTTCTTTGATGATTTATAAGTTTGGTAATCAAAACTAGAGGCCTATGAGTGAAGACAGGTAATCATCCAAAGACATAAAATTAGGAGCTTTGCTGAGTTTCCAGTCTCTGTCTCGTTTACCATCAGGCTCTGAATTCTACTATTCAGGCTCACCATTAAAGCTAAGTTTTCCACGTTAGAAGATAACAATTTGTTTGACACTTAGAAAAAATCAGGTACTAAGTTGTATGAATGGGCTGATCACACAAATGAATGGGATATACTAATGAGTGGAGGGGCGAATGAAGTGCCTTGGGAAAATTTGAGGTCAGTATGAGTGATCTATGCGAATGATGGGGTGAGAGTGGGTGACTTGTGCGATTGGAGGGGTGGATGAATGGGTTTAGGGCTGAATGAGAGTGAGACGTGAATTTGGGTGAGGAAGAATAGGTTGAGGTGCAAATGGATGGCTATTGTTATGAATAGTTGGTCTATTCGAATGAAGGTAGGCTATTCGTGCGAATGGGTCCATTTATTCGCACAAATGTCTCATTAATATAATTTGCATTTTTTCAGCCTATTGATCTTGCCAAAATGCATTTTATAACATTTTATACTGCCAAACTAGGTATGGAGACCTAGAATAGTGTTTCTAAAGCTGTAAATCACGAATTTTGTCAAACAACGTTAAAATCAGATGTATATGATTTAATAGTAAACTGTATGAGGAAGACACACTTTCAATGGCAAAATCACTGATAACAAGCTATAATCGATGGAAACTGAGTAGAACTAAGAGCCTAAGCTCTGATACCACTTTGTAGGACATGCGGAGCGTGTCAGTCCCTAACTGGATCTATTCAGGCAACATACGAACAGTGCAGAATCGTATTCGGAGGTTATCCAATCAATATCACCAATACCCAGGATCGATCGATGTGATAGAATCAACGTCAGGGCACAAAACGATCAAACACACGTTAAAAACTCGAAGTTGGATGAACGAAAACGAAGTTTGCGGGGCATGGAAACCTAGGGAAATGATGACTGATCAAAAATATTCGGTGTGTCTAGTCTTTATAGTCTATGGCCATTCATATGAAATGAGTCATGCCTCATTCGTGTGAATGATTCATTCTTAAGCGTTCATTCTTACAAATGGCTCATTATTATGGCTCATTGGTACAAATGTTTAAAAATTCAACGTAATCAATCTTAAACATTCAATATCAACAAAACAATAGATAAAAGATATATTTCATTGATAATATAAACGTTTTACATAATAAAAGACTTTTACAATGAACTAGGGACATAACATGGAGTTACATATATCCTCCATTGTTACCAAAAATTTGACGTGTCTGCCATTCATTTTCTTTACCCGAGACAAGAGATCCAAATCACCTGTCATGTGGGGGGGGGGGGACATCTACTATCCATGTACCTAATACTGTCTTGATTAGCTGGTAGTGATTCGTGCAAACATATATATATCAATTTAATGAGTAATTGGAACTCATGTCTTATTCATAAGACCTTTGACATGCACATAAGTAAATGATGAAGCAAAGTAGTTAAGACAAGTTGTCATATCAAATGACACCTTTGTTTAAACTTTCCATACCCTATTTGGTATCGGTTTCTATGGAAGTGTCTCATTTTGAGACATAACCATTGGTTGTACCTAATTGTTTTCTTTCCAAAAAGTTTAGGAACATCAAATTTAATCAGATTTGGTTTTTGAAAAATGGATTTATGCTCAAAACCATGTGGTTTACATATTTCTTTTCCAAAAGTGGAAAAGAATGGTTAGACTTCACTGTCTTGAATTTAGGTGCTTGTGCTAACTGATGTGCAGTGAAAGCCTTTATAAGAAAATCAATCAAGTTAATCTGATATGTAGGTTTCTTCTTCCTACTTCCTCTTGTGTGCGTAATTATTGATTGACTAACTTCCTTGGACATTTTAACTTTCTGGACCTTAGACTTAGCACTAGAATCCATAGTGTAGCGCTATGTCTAACCATGTCCTTGCTAACAGGGTGGAATTTCTCAAAACTTCTACCATAGTTGGTAACATGATTCAACTGTGGTGAAGATTGAGTAAAAGAAGCATATGATGATGGCTGTGGGTTTTTTGGCTAATGAATCCAACATTGGACTAACTCAGCACAATTTGAGTCTCTTTAGAAAAAGTTTTGACCTTTAACAAACGTAATCTGCTTTTTTACTTTTGGTACATGAATTAATCAACAGATTCGATGATTAAATGAAGACGAAGTTTCAAGTTCAAGATGCAATATTTTGTACTAGTATTGGTAAGTATCGAGTAGACATTGTTAGTATCGATATTGCTATTTATTGATATTAATAACATGGACATAAGTTTTGCCGATACTATTATTATTGGCTGTATGTTTGCCAATACTAATAGTGTCGATAGAGACTTTACCAATACTGATAGTGTCGGTATATGTTTTGTACGGATACTACTAGTATCGGCATGTTGATACTAGCTGCCTATAAATAGACATTTTGTTTGAATGTTTAAAGGAGTTTGAGGGAGAGACTTGGTAGAGAGACTTTGTATTTTTATTCCTCTTATCAAAAGTCATGTAATCTGATTTTGATGGAATGAGAATTGAGATTATTTACATTGTCTTCTTCATTCTCAATGCACACATCAACATGTTTATTGATTTCGTACATTGACGAGTCAAGTGATCTCGTTTTGATCGAGATCAAACAGACTTACAGGTGGTATCATAGCCTTTTGTGCTCAAATATGTGAACACATTGTGCATTTTGATCAGATTCAGATTGCTACATGCTGATTTTTGGAACTTTGTTGAAGACGCAAGTTTGTAGCCATGTTTTTAAGCAAATCGATCAATTTAAGTTTTTTTTATCAAATTGACCGGTTTGGATTGTGCATTTTTGAATTACGAATACAATAATATATAATTCGAGTTCTATCTTTCGAAAATGAAGATTTTGCAAGGATTTTTGTGATTTTTCTAGCTATTTGGAGTTTGAAGTTTCTCCCGCTTGTTCTTGTACCGACCCTATTAGTATCAGAGGAATCTTTTTCGATATTGTTAGTATCAGAGGCACTAATATAGATATTGTTAGTATCTGGAAGACTTTTATAGATACCGTTAGCATTAGCAAGACTTTTGGAGATATCATTAGTATCAATAAGACTTCTATAGATAATGTTGGCATTAGCTTGAATTTTATAGATACTGTTAGTATCTAGAAACACAAGACGAAAAATTTATTTTCTATGTGTTGGGATATTTTTCTCGAGTATTCAAAATGACAAATTATTCAAAATTATCTACTTTGTTTAGTAAAATAGAGCTTTAAAATATGACAAAGCTTCTTGTTCTTGTCTAGCTTAGATATAAGCTTTACTTTTAAATATGATTATTTAGTTATTTACAAGCTTAGGTTCGTAGATTCTTTTCAAGGACCATCAACAAACTATTTATTATTTTACTTGCATCTTTACATATTATTAGTTATAAAATAATAATTTCAATGAACTTAATAAGTTATTTACTTAAATAGCAAGATCATATATTTTCAAGTCTATAATCCTTATTTTATAGTTTTCTAAGTTAACTCATATATCTACATTCTTAGGATAATTAGTATAATTTGTTTTTCAACTAAAATCATAATAATTAAAATTAAGCTTGTTAATTTTCAGCTGAAACATTTATTACAAGGACAACACTATCACCACCACCAATAGTAGTAGCAAGAGCACCATCGACACCACCACCATGAGTAATAGCATTAGCAGTAACAATAACAATAAAAACATAAATAATAATAATAATAGTGAAAGAAGATAAAAAGACTAAAAGAAAATTTTAAAAGACAGTTTTAATTGTATTTTCTTAAAATTTAAATGGAAATTATATAACAAGTAGAAAACACTACACAAAAATATTCTTGTTCTCGTAGAAATCAGTCTTTTTAAAATTAGACTTAGACATCAAACCAGTTGACTTACGTATTCACTAGTTATATCAGTCGAATCAGATTTATAAACTACGCAATGTGATAAATATTATATAATTTATGTAATTAACTAGTGGGGTTTCCCCGCGTGTTTCGGCATAAATTTCACTACGATTGCGAATATTAGAATGAAGACATATTCTTTATATCAAAATACAAACATAAAAATAAGTTTCAACGGTTGTTACTTTAACATAAAATCTCAAAGTGTGCTCGTCATAAACGTGACTGTCAGACCAACAAAAAATCTAGCATAAAAAAGCAAATATATGACTAGGATTGGGATCAAATAATAACTCACTCTTAAAGAAATAACCCAGATAACTTTGCCAAGATGAAGCCAAATCTTGGATTATTTTTTTTAACATCATTGTAACACATTTAAAACACTATGTTCTTTTATGATTTTGCGAAAATTAATCACCGTTTGAGAGTTTACATCGTTGTAAGTTACACTATATATGTATAGTAGGTTAAGCCTACTAATCGAAATTTGATTTGTATCATTTGGTGATAAGATATATGTTTGACTAATGAAAGTCATAGTAAATGCTTATGTGTAAGGGGTTATAAACAATGGGATGTTAAGAGGAGTTAAAGTCTTTAAGAAGACTTAATTTGATTATGATATCAAATGATTAAGTAGCATGAAAAAACGTAGATATTTAAGCTTGTACATCGTAAAAGCATGTGTTGTAGTTGAGGAAGTAATTGACATATGAATCTGCTTATATGTCAACTCATGAATTAGAAATTTATATCTTCCTTAACATGTAAATAGGTTTCGAGGACGAAACCTTTGTAAGGAGGTGAGAATTTCTAACGACCAGTTTTAGTAGACTATTATAATATAATCAGTCTGGTGGAACTTTCAGGTAAATATTTATTTAACTAGTAATTGAATTGGGTTGGCAAGTTAAATTAAATAACTAAGTTAGTAACTTGGTTATATATTTTGTTAAGTTGAGGGACTATAGTTGTCAAACTCTCAAATTTGTAAATAGAAGGATTAAATGTTGACCTAAGTCAACATCTTTAGACATTTCTATCTTGTGTATGTGTGTGTTTAAGTGGTGAGAACAAGAGAAGAAGAAGAACCCATAACCTAGCTTTCAAATTCGTGATGTTCTTGAGCTTGAATCCAAGATTGATTTACTAGATCAGTATCCTTGGTGATTTCTAACTACTTGGGAAGTGAATTTGATGTTCTTCTTCTAAATTCTTGAAATTTCTTGAAAGATGAATTTGTAGGTTTTCATCAAATCATGAATTGGGTGTTATCACTAGTAAAAGATTGTTAGTTTTGTTAGTATTAACATGTTTTAAACACCCAAACATAGATTCTAGTATGTAGAATCAATAGATGATAAAATAGATGTTGGGTAAATCATATGGGTTTGAGTTCACAAATGAGTTTGATGGATATAGTTGTAAAAATGATGTAGTGTTGGTATTTGGATGCAAGAGCGTTGCTAAAACTCATCACATTCATTAAACTTATGGTTTTATTGAGATTTAGCATAGAATGGGATTTGGAAAATTTGAAATGTTCAAGAAAGTGTGTAGGAGAAATCTTGCACATAAGTTGTTTGTAAAAAATGTTTGAAACAAAATGAAAATGGGTGCTGATTGGAAATGAAATTGGTTGATGTCCTGTTTTTGTAAAATTCGTATAAAATAGTAGAAAAATCATGAGAAAATGAGCGTTATATGGTTGAAAAGCTTTATGAACAGGCTACAATTCGTTTTTAGACATGAAAAGCCAAAAAGGACCCGAAAGTGGTTAAAAGAAGCAATTTCAGCAGCAATACTAAAAATTCAGCAAGTTGAATTATAAGTAATGAAGCTGCTGTCCTGTTTTTATTAAAAAATATATATATAAAACCATGTGCTTATCCGATTTTGATGGTTCTTATATGGTTAGAAAGCTACTAGAGAGTTCTATAGTTATCTTTGAAGATGAAAACCAAATTTTGGTCGAAAATGGGTCAAAACAACAGCTAAACACAGCTGCACATAAAATGTAGCAAAGCTGAATGGAAAATTTTTGCTGCTGATCTGATTTTATAAAAATTGTATAAAATCAACCGTACATCCGTTTGAGGATTATTTTATATGCCTGGGAAGGTCTAGGATTGTACTACAAATTGTATTTGAATATCAAGGGCTGAAAGCAATGGTAAGATGGTCAAAAATGCAGATTACAACAACTCAGAAAGTTGCTGCACAAAAACAAATTTTTGTAAAATGCGATAAACATGGAAAAATGTGTAGAATACAATTTTTAACATGATTAGATGGTATTATTATGTCATATGCAATATACATAGGACACATATTTACACTAATGGGTCAAAATGAGAATTTTATACATAATATAGAAATGAAGATATATGTGTAAGTATGTAGTATGATTGAAATTGTAAATGCTAAATGGCTTGTGTGCAATATAATTTGTATAGGAAATGAAATTGAAAGTGAAATCCATAGACCAAGAAGGAGTTACGAGGTTTAGCTTTCCTACGTGCCAAGGCAAGTTATCTAACTTGCTAAACACCATATATATGTAGTAGTGTTAGTCTACTAATTGAATTGGTTTAACTATGAATGGTTAAATTCATAGATTGAGTTTGTTTGATTGAAATTGGATTGAATATGAATTGTTATTCATAGTTTGAATTGAATTTGTTATTAATTGAATAATTCATACTTGAATTGGATTAGTTATGAATTGTTCAATTCATCGTTGAAATTGGTTTGATTGGTTGGTTAGACTTTATTTAGTCAAATTGTATATAGGTCATAATGTTTGAATTGTGACTTGTGTAATTGAATTGAGTGTCAATTGCTTGGGTAAATTTATGATAGAAGTATCGGAGGATGAATATCATAGAATTATGGTTTATAAATAATTATAAACCCATGAATTGTTTGGTTGATAGGAAATCTATGATGGAAGGACTAGAACATCATAGTATGAATTGAAATTGTAGATTACTTCACCGCTTGAATGTGGAAGTAAATTTTGGTATGTTATGATGGAAGTACTTGGGTGAGAACATCATAACTATGTTGAATATCAAGTTGCCACTTGAGTGTGGTTTGTTTGATTTGAATTGGTAGAAATTTGGTTAATTGATTGAATTGACTTGAAATCTATAATGGAATACCCTGAGGGTGAACATTATAGTAATTGTTGATGAAATATGGTTGCTTATAAATTTAATAACCACATAGATTGATATGCATGGAAATTTGGTGAGTTAAGTCACTTTTGGTGATTTTGACCCGTTTGAGGGAAATAATGCACGAATTAAGTTTGGTGTGCATTTGTATGTTTGAATTCATTATATTATGATCAAAACATGATAATGATCCATATGATATGTATATGGATGATTTAGTTGAGTATTGGAAGGGTCATAGCGTTAATTGCTTAATTTTGAAATTTTGACCCGTTTAAGTGAATTGATTCACAAATTAATTGAATTAATATCCAATTGTGTTTGGATATGTTATTATATGGATTTGAGGAGTTTTTAATCCATATAATATGTATTGGGAACTTGTGGTTTAGTTCCGAGTGGTTTGGAACGGTCGGAATCGGTTAAAAAGGTCCAAAACGCGCAAAATGGAGAAAAACCTACACCTAGGGGCGTAGGCTACGGCCTGGGCATAAGCTACAGCTGAAAGATTTTGTCCCAAAGGGCGTAGGCTATGGCCAGGCCGTAGCTTGTGGTCTGGGCTATTCGGTAAATTTTGTTCTTTGATGCTGAAATCTTTTTTTAAGGCCTAGAATACTTCCGATTCGAACCATAACTTATATTTGGATAATCTTACTTAGTTCTTATGAACTAATGGTGAAATTATATGTGGTGTTTGCAGGTCGGAAGTAGATGATGCGTTAAAGCTCATGATTGGGTGCGTAAGTTGAAAGTCTAAACGTTTTGGAAAATTTTTGTTGTTAGTTCTTCACACAAACTATTGTATGATGATTTTTGAATGAAATTAGTAACAAATCTAGTATATTATACTTGTGTAAATGTTTTTGACGCTTTCGCATTAAACTTTGATAAAGTTTTGAGTTACGACTTAACTGGGACACTAATTGGACACATGTAAACGTGAATTGATTTTGGGTGTTACAGTATAGTGCTATATGACACATATACAAGTATTGAAAT
Source organism: Mikania micrantha (assembly GCA_009363875.1). Lineage (NCBI taxonomy): Eukaryota > Viridiplantae > Streptophyta > Magnoliopsida > Asterales > Asteraceae > Mikania > Mikania micrantha. The sequence goes on from CM018695.1 coordinate 16,455,252, forward strand.
TGAAATCTCGTACAACCAACGAAACGACGTAAAATTCCATAAATTATATATATAACGAATGAACGAGTGTTTCGAATTCATTCGCGTTTTTCTGTATTTGAATTGTTTCAGTTGTTTATTTTATTCACATAATGTCATTTTGGGACGTTAACATCTTCTTTGGAGATGAGAAAATAGAACAAGATTCTGTCGGTCAATCTTATCATGATGACAGTAGACCTCAAGAGCTGCCTGATTTAAACGAGGAACCCAATTTTCAGTCATACAACGCGAATAGGATTCCCGATTTAAATGAGGATCCTTGCGTTGAATCTTTTTACAATTACGAAACCATCATGAATTTGGATGAGAAAGTCAGTCTTCATACAGACATGAAAGTTTGTATGACGAAAATGATGTATGTTCAGAACCACAAAATAGCGGGCATGATTATTTCGACAGAGGTAATCATGCTAAAATGTTGTGGGATACCAATCAGGTATAATTTAGATTGAGTTTAATGTTTTTAACATTATATATATTTTAAGTCGTGTTATTGTTTTAGGAATTTATGTCTCATGATGAGCTGGTTGCCTAGGTATAAAGCAGAGCGGTTGACAACGGTTATATTGTAGTCACCGCTCGATCTAAAAAGAAGGGAGACGTTGTAAAGGAGGTATGGCTTGTTTGTGATCGTAGTGGCGGGGTGAAAAGCAGGACACTCTCGAGGAGCTGTCTGATCCTGTGGATCCAGTCAGACTCGATCGCCGGACTCACTTCGGTATGAAAATCGTCTGGGATTTTCCTAGTGTAGGTCTTAGGTTCTCCATGGTAAGGGAAGTGGTACGGGCCCCTACCCCGCTACAGATGATGGACATAGACGGGGGGTTTGGAGTTGGATAGGCAGGTGAGGGTGCTGGTGGTGAGGGGGACCACGACGGTGAGGCAGGTGGTGGCAGGGACGAGGGGACCGGGGGTGATAAGGAGGTGGAGGGGAGGCCCGAGGCCCTCACTGTGTCATGCAGCATTCACAGTAGAGGTACCAAACAGTGAGGCTTATGGCACGCCTCAAGGCGATACTATAGGATCTTTCTGCACGATCCAAGGAGCATGATCGCATCCTGGCTCGGAAGAATGAGGTGATCAATCGCGAGAGCGAGAGGTCGAGGCAGGCTGGTATTGAGCCACCTCCCCTTCTGCCATCACCTCCCCGGCACGATCCATAGTTTCATTTCTTTTCATTGTATTGTACAGACAATGTTTATGTATATATTATGTGATTTGTTTTGATTGGTTGTTTATTTTTTTAATTTGTATATACATTATGTTTGTTTCATACGTGTATTTGTTAAAACAAAAATAATATTTAATTAATGATAAAAACGAAAAACGTTAAAAATAAATGTTATTAATGTTTAAATTATTAAACGTTAAAAATGTTTAAATTTATAAAACTAAATTTTTAACATTACCAATTTTTTTTAATTTAAAGTTTGCAAAAAAACTATTAATTTTTTTTAAACTTATACGTGGCGTATGGTACCATATTATACATATAAGTTTTCAATGTTGAGATGGGCTAAAAACCAGCCAATTTAATCAAAAATACCTATATGCCACGTACGGTACCATACGTGGCGTACAACACATAATTTAAAAAATCACATTTGAGAATTTAAGATTGCAGGTTTCAGATGTCGTACGCCACGTAGAGACCTGTATGCGGCGTACGATATGCAGAAAACAAAGCTGCAGGTTGGGTTGTACGTGACGTACTGACCTATACGACACGTACAGAAAAATGTGGGATGTGGAAGTAAAAAAGTGAGGGGTGTGAATATGTATAAATAATGGTTCAACTAAATTAATTAATTAAACCGATTTGACTGTACCCCCCAATTCTAATCATAGCCGTTGAAACTATATTTCTTACCCAATTAAAACTTTGTCCAAACATCACCTTTTCTTTCCTTGAAACAATTTCATGTCTACAACTGTCACCTTTCCCTTTCTCCCTGCTAAATCACAAAATTGATGATCCGCCTTCCGGCGTTTATTCACCGGCTGTGATCCTCCCTCCGCCTCATCACCGGTACGATGTCTGTTCTTCGGCTTTCCTTTTCTAATATTTCACGTTTAAAATCGCATTTATCAAATCATTTGTTTTGTTTTTTTCTTTCAAATCGTTCAAATTAATGCATTCGTAAGTTTTGATACAGATCTTTGTTTGCTTCTTTATTTTCCTTCCAATTTTGTGCAGATTTTTGTAATTTAGCGAGCCTATGGCGATTTTATGCGTCGTTAAAGATGAGAATTTTTCCTAATTTGGAGAATATTTGCCTTCTTTTCATTTATCGTTGCTAGGATTTGAATGTGTATAATAGGGCACGGTTAATCAGCTATTTATATGATTTAGTTCTTATTTTATTGTATTTCGAAGCATTTGTGTTCATTTTTTCTGTAACAATTTCGCAATTTTGATGTCAATATAGTGATCTTAATGCATTGTTGATACTTTCTGTCTTTTGCTGTTTTCTAAACCTAACAAATCGTTATTTTTATGATTTTTCATGCTACATGTGAAGTTTTCTGAATGTCTGATATGTCTAGAGTTCTTATGATTATTGTCTGAAACTTGAAACAACGATTGAATTATGACCTTTGAATCTGAACATAAATCGACACGTATTTGGAAAACATATTTGCAGGAGAGTTTGATATGGAGTCATCTCAGGGTCCCATGGATTCAATCAAGCTATGGCCTCCTGGCCACAGCACAAGGCTACTACTAATTGACCGTATGGTGAAAAACCTCACAACCCCATCTATTTTATCAAGAAAATATGGGCTTTTAAGTAAAGAAGAAGCAGAGGAAGATGCTAAACAAATTGAATCTGCAGCCTTTGTGGCTGCAACCCAACACTTTGAAAAAGAGCCTGGAAGCGATGGAGGGTCCGCTGTTCAAGTTTATGCCAAAGAATCCAGTAAATTAGTGGTTGAGTTTGTTAAAGCCGGGCCCAAACAAAAAGAAGACAATGAAACGATACCAGAAATGATTGCATCAGATCATGAAAACGTTTTTGATATTTCTAGAGGGCGTCGGGCCTTCATTGACGCAGAAGAAGCTAAAGAGTTACTAAAACCATTAAAAGATACTGGAAACAAATTCACAAAGATATGCTTTAGCAACAGGAGTTTCGGGTTACCTGCAGCCCATGTTGCTGCAGTGATTTTGTCGTCGGTTAAAGATCAGTTGACTGAGGTTGACTTATCTGATATTGTTTCAAGGAGGCCCGGGCCAGAAGCTGTTGAAGTTATGAAGATGTTTTCCTCAGCACTTGAGGGTTCTCAGCTGAATTACTTGAATTTATCAAATAATGCTTTGGGTGAAAAGGGAGTTCGGGCATTTGGAGGTCTTTTAAGGTCTCAAGGTAATCTTGTTGAATTATGTTTGATGAATGCTGGGATCACACCAGAAGCCGCAAAGGCGATTTGTGAGTTGATTCCTTCGACTAGTAAACTTAAGATTCTTCATTTTCATCATAACATGACTGGAGATGAAGGTGCTATTGCCATATCTCAACTCCTGAAAGGATCTCCAAATCTAGTGGATTTCAGGTAGAGGTGATAAAATAAGACTGACCTACAATTTTTTTTTTTTTTGTTTTGTTTTTGGAATTCTTTACGTGAAAATTGAATTAGAAAGGTACATTTTTTCTGTTAGTTATGCATTTTGAGTATAGCATTTTACCTGTTACGAAAGGATTTAACTTTCAATTATCTGACAAAAATGATCAAAGTACAAAAAAATGTATTTGTGCGACGTCTGAAAACCGTATAAATTGTAAATTTAACTGTCTTAAAAATGAACCTTTTTTATTCTTTAAATGCTTGAAACCTCTTATCACATTTATTTTGAAAGCTATATTGTCATTATGCTATTAGAATTCCCACAATCATAAATATAATATAATTATAATAAATTTATACATAACATGACTAATCGGTGTTGTTAAATCAACAAAACCTGTTTGACCCATAAAACATTAAGCCTTTTTTAGTTTCTCATCAAGATCCATTATCCAAAAAGCCCAAAAATTCTTAAAATTAGGAAAGAAAAATTAAACCTCGTTTTTTCTTCTAATTTCAGGTGTTCCTCCACAAGGATTGGGTCAGTAGGGGGGATTGCACTGGCTGAAGCACTTAAAACATGTACGCTTCTGAGGAAACTCGACATCCGCGACAACATGTTTGGACCGAAACCAGGGATTGCATTGAGTCATACTCTATCTACCCTTGCAAATCTTACTGAAATTTATCTCAGTTACTTAAATTTGGAAAATGAAGCAACAATAGCCGTTGCAAATGCTCTAAAAGAGTCGAATTCTATCCTTGAAATCATGGAGTTGGCAGGAAACAACATCACTTCTGAAGCAGCTAATGCTTTGGCTGATTGCATACTCTCAAAGAAACATTCTCTAACACGAATAAACTTATCAGAAAATGAAATGAAAGATGCAGGTGCTGTAGTGATTGGGAATGCACTTCAAGACGAGTTTGGACGACTGTGTGTTGTCGATTTGAGCACGAATGGAATCAGAAGAGGTGGCGCCATGGCATTGGCTAAAGCAGTTGTGGGTAAATCAGGGTTTAGGCTGCTAAACATAAATGGTAACTTCTTGTCTTATAAAGGCATTGAGGTTGTTAGAGAGATCTTTAAGAATTTCCCGTGCATGCTCGGACCGCTTGATGAGAATGATCCTCATGGTGAGGCAGAAGATGAAGATGATGGTGATTAAATGTTGGTAAATTAAAGCAGACCAAAAATGGTTAGTGCTTTTAATATGATTATTTTTAGCATTCTTTAGAATCATCAGGATATAGGTTTAGACTATGTAAGCCGCAGGTCACGTAAAGGGTCAAAACAAGTCAATTGTAGGTAAGTCATAGTGAGTTGACCTGTGGCTATTTTTTATTTATTTATTTTTTTCGTAAATAACTGATAACTATATTGTGATTCTTGAAAAACTAGTTGCCTATAAAATGGTTTGTATTTTAGTAAAACGATTGAGAAGGTGGTAAAGTTTGAAAGCTTTAGAGTTGCAGTTTCTATATTCTTTTTGTTTTAGGATTAGCAAAATATTTCAAAGTTATGATATACAAATACAAATTTTGTCAGCTCAATATTTTTGTTGTAATAAATTTATTTTTAACTTTTATGAATAAACAAACAAACAAACTTCCCAGTATATTCCTACTTTTCAGTAAGGTCTGGGAGGGAAGGATAGACACAAACCTTACCCCTATCCCGGTTGGGATAGAGAGGCTGCTCCAAAAGAATGTCCGGCTCAAAGTTATCGTATGAAATTGATCATCCCAACATTTTTAACGTTATTTTCACAAAATAAGGAAAATAACGTTAAAATTAGAGTAATTTTATGAATAAATTACACAAATAGTCATTTATTTGCATGTTTGTTGCTGAGCTAACTGTTCACTTATCAGTAATAAGCTTCATCAAATGAATTTAGAATTGAAAAACATTCCATTTTATAATGTGTTTGGCTGATTAGGGATGGAATTGGAATTTGAAATATTTCCCATCAAGTTCCTTCATTTCAAATTTTTTTCACATGTGAAGGAATTCTAAACATTCCATTGAAAAGTGTGAAATTACCAAAATAACCTCACATGATCCGCCACCATGCTAATAATGGATGACGATTGCCAACTTGAACATGATCCATGATCAATGTTGATGTGGATGATGAGAACCTAATGAAATCGAACCAAAAGTCGGATAATTGGACCCGAAAACTGAATGGCTGAACTCTGAAGTCATGATCAAAGCCCAAGATGATGAAAATCCATGATTAGACCAACATATCTAATTATTGAAATTGATGTTAAAACCTATATATGATGATGAAAATCCTAATAATCTTTCGAAAAAGGGAACAACGTTGACAAATTTTTATTAAAATAAATCTATAACTATATCTATATCTATATCTATACTATATAATAGATAAAGGTTTTAATAAGACATGTGTCAAGCTTTTAGACCATCTAAAACTTATTTTTTATCTCTCTTATTAAATATTTATTTGTATGTAACCTTATATTTGATTTTAAATTTCACTTATCTTTCTACTAATAAATACTAATTATTTTATTAAAGTTGGTAAATAATATAATTAAATCTCAAATCAATTCTTTACTTTTCTATAAAAACATCTTTAAAAAATATACATTATGATATTTAAAATAAAAAAAATTTTAAATGCATTTATTTATGCTGTATTTCCCAAGTAATATTGAGAGGCCCCGAGCCCCTCGGTTGGCAAACATCATACCCATAGTCCTTAAACCATATTTACATTATCATAGCAGCGGAATTTAAGGTAATTACATACATAAAGTATACATATTAAACACACATTAAAACATAACCCACTCTTCTAACAGTCATATAATACAACCAGTCTATGCCAGGGGTAGTCTTCAACGTATGCCATGAGTCTTCCTGGTCTCCTTTCTCAAACTATTCAACCTGATATGCATGTAAAACAAGTCAGCTTTATGCTGGTGAGTTCTAAGTTTATTTCTTAGAAAATCCTTATTCCTTCATGTCATCATATATCATATTCCAAATACATAACATACCTATTCTCATATCATAATTTCATCACATACATAGCATCATGATATAATTACATAACATACATATCATCAAAACATCATTCATACAGTGAAGGAACTTCACCATCAACTGCTGACCCTGAGGTCAAACAGGCTTGTGCAGCACAAGGCTCTTAAACTATCAACCCGAAGTCGATAACTTATACATGCATAAGATTTCATCAACTGGCGACACACAGTCGGCAGGCCTGTTCTTACGCAGGACTTCTTAATCATCATAAGCAAAAGCGGCTCATTTCACCGCTGTGCTCAAGTCTTGCCCAACCGCAGTTGGCAAAACCACATTTCCTCCTCGACCTCGGTCGAGTGTCTTATGTTCCTCCTCGACCTCGGTCGAGTGTCTTATGTTCCTCCTCGACCTCGGTCGAGTGTCTTGTATAAAAAAAATAATCATTTCTTTCTCAACCGCAGTTGAGACTTAAAAACATTCGTTATATCTCAGCTGAGACTCTTAAAATCATTTACTTCTCAACCATAGTTAAGACTTAAAACATTCTTTATCTGAAAACATACTTTTTCTGAAAACATACTTTACCTGACCATAATAAGGTTAAAATCACTTTCATACAATAACTTTATACATACATACAATCACTTTCATAAAATAACTTATAACATGCATATCAGCCCAAAATGATAAAACATTTAAAACAGGGTTACAAGAACTCACCTGAGCTTAATAAGGCACAATCTGCTAGCTTTCTTCCTTTCCTTACTTTCTCATGTTCAGAATGATATCCTATTAATATGGATATCTTATCATAATTATAACCTTATCATGTAATATAAAGCCTCTTTTCAGGGTTTCTAAACCGGCAGCATAACGCTACCTTTTAGTTATCTCCAATACGAGTATTTATCTTGTTATAACAACCCGGGGAGTTTTATAAACTTAATCTTACTTATTTCAAGTAATGATAATTTGAACATACCCCAGATAAGTTTATAGCACTTATGGAGATAACTATAACCAAATCTTAACTATAACCAAATCTTAAACATAAACCTTACCCGTAAAACACTTTTATTTATGCAATCTGAGCACCTATCGAGCACGTTGTTGGATCTGAAGTACTTCAATTATTCAATTATGGCTAGCTGATTGTTTTGTTTTCGAAATTAAGGTCTGGAGGTCGAAATAATGGTTAAAGTTCTGTATAGCATTTATTATGTATTTTAAAAGCATAATTAAATGGATATGCATCCTTTTAAATCTTGAATTCTCATGTATACGTGTGTGTTGTAAGAATTTGTGGTTGCCAATTTGCAACAATAAAATAATGTTAAAGAAGCAATTAAATTTGGGGCACGTAGAAAATTTGTTTTGACACGTTTCAAGCTAACAAGCGTATAAGTGTACGGATCATGTTTAAAACTTGTTTACACGATCCCCTTCTTACTTTACTCACATATTTTTAATATTCACGAGCTTATATCTTGTTCATACTTTATCGTATAACGGTCCCGCTTATATTAATGTGATCGTAATCACTTCAGGATTGTTCATAAAAATTACGAACTCAAACGGTCACAGAAATTTTTGCACGTTATTAATAGGCTTTATAACGTGTCCATACATTATCGAATATTTTTATCGTTTATATCCTTTTTATCATAATTACTTTACGAACGTTTATATAAAATTTGGACATAAACAGTTACAGAAATTTTCGGTTGTTACAAGTCTACCCTCCTTACAATAGGTTTCGTCCTCGAAACCTGTTACGTTTCAAACAAATGTGGGTAGAGTCGTTTCATCTCATCTTCAGTTTCCCATGTAGCCTCAGATCCTTTTCGGTGTTTCCATTGAACCTTAACTTGTCTAATCATCTTGTTACGCAATTGTTTTTCTTTTGTGTCAACAATTGCAACAGGTTCTTCTATGTAGTTTAGCTTTTCATCAACTTCAATGTCATTTAACGGCACATATGCTACATCATCTGCTAGACATTTTCTCAGATGTGAAACGTGAAATGTCGGATGAATTCCACTCAGTTCATCTGGCAGATCTAACCGGTAGGCTACCTTACCGACCCGTGCCATTATTCGAAAAGGTCCAATAAATCTTGGACTCAGTTTTCCTCTTTTCCTAAATCGAATAATTCCTTTCCATGGGGAAACTTTTAACAATACTTGATCACCCACTTCAAACTCTATTGGTCTCCGTCTTTTATCAGCATAGGACTTTTGTCGATCCTGTGCAGCTTTCATTCGCGCTTTAACCAATTGAAGCTTTTCAGTCAATTCAGTTACTGCAGCTTTGCTTCCCACTTCTTTCTGTCCTACTCCTCCCCAACATACCGGTGTCCTACAACGCCGTCCGTACAATGCTTCATATGGTGGCATGCCAATACTAGCATGGTAGCTATTATTGTACGAGAATTCCACCAATGGTAAATGATCATCCCAGCTACCACCAAAATCAATAATACAGGCTCTGAGCATGTCTTCTAAAGTTTGGATAGTCCTTTCAGACTGTCCATCTGTTTGAGGATGATACGCAGTGCTGATATTGAGTCTTGTGCCCATTGATTCATGAAACTGTTTCCAGAATCTTGAAACAAACCGTGTGTCACGATCTGACACTATAGAAACTGGAACTCCATGTCTTGTAATTATTTCTTTCACAAATAATTCAGACAGTTTCTCCGACGTATAAGTCTCACGTATAGGCAAGAAATGAGCACTTTTTGTTAACCGGTCTACAATCACCCAAATAGCATCATGACGTTTCGCCGTAAGAGCCAACTTGGTAACAAAATCCATGGTGATATGTTCCCACTTCCATTCTGGGACTTCTAGAGGTTGCACATAACCATAAGGTTCCTGATGTTCAGCTTTTACTTGTGCACATGTCAAACATTTGTTTACGTACTGCATTACATTAAACTTCATACCTGGCCACCAATAATCCTTTCGAAGGTCTTGATACATTTTTGTTGCACCAGGATGAATAGAGTAACGTGACTTATGTGCTTCGTCTAGAATCCTTGACCTGATGTCCCCATTTCGTGGAACCCACATTCGACCAAATCGGATCTTAACACCAAATTCATTTTCTTCCAGATTCTTAGAAAATCTGGTGTGATTACCAAACTGTAAGATTTAACTTGTATAGCAGAGTGTTCTGTCTTACGACTTAGAGCATCAGCCACCACATTGGCCTTGCCCGGGTGATACAAAATTTCACAGTCATAATCTTTGAGTAGCTCAAGCCATCTTCTTTGTCTCATATTCAAGTCTTTCTGTTCAAAGAAGTATTTTAGGCTCTTATGATCTGTGTAGATTGTACATTTAACTCCATATAGATAATGCCTCCAAATTTTTAAAGCAAATACCACCGCAGCCAATTCCAAATCATGTGTTGGATAATTAGCCTCGTGGGTTTTCAATTGTCTTGAGGCATATGCTATTACCTTTCCCCTTTGCATAAGTACACAACCCAAGCCTAGATAAGACGCATCTGAGTACACAACCATGTCTTCATTACCATCCGGTAATGCTAAGATAGGAGCTTCAGTTAATCTCTTTTTCAATTCATCAAAAGCTTGGACCTGATTTGGACCCCAATCATATTTTACTTCTTTCCTAGTCAATTTCGTCAATGGTGTAGCAATCTTAGAGAAATCCTGAATAAATCTTCTGTAGTAACCTGCTAATCCGAGAAAGCTACGAACTTCTGTTGGTGTTTTCGGAGGATTCCATTTCATTATTGCTTCTACTTTAGCTAGGTCTACCATTATGCCTTCTGGACTAATAACATGACCTAGGAACTGCACTTCTCGTAACCAAAAGGCACATTTGGAGAACTTGGCATAAAGCTTTTCTCTTCTTAGCACTTCAAGTACTTCTCGTATGTGACAAGCATGGTCACCTTCGTTCTTTGAGTATATCAAGATGTCATCAATAAACACAATCACTGATCGATCCAACATAGGTCTGCACACCCGATTCATCAAATCCATAAACGCCGCAGGAGCATTTGTTAATCCAAAAGACATCACAAGGAACTCATAATGTCCATAACGTGTGCGAAATGCTGTCTTCGGAATGTCTTGTTCTCTTACCTTTAGTTGATGATACCCTGATCTAAGGTCGATTTTAGAAAACCAACTTGCCCCTTGCAATTGGTCAAATAAGTCGTCAATTCTTGGTAACGGATACTTGTTCTTTATTGTGAGCTTATTCAATTCCCTATAATCAATACACATTCTCATGCTTCCGTCCTTTTTCTTTACAAACAACACTGGTGCACCCCAAGGTGACACACTTGGTCGTATAAAACCTTTGTCTAGAAGGTCTTGTAGTTGGGTCATTAATTCTTTCATCTCTGTTGGAGCCAGACGGTACGGTGCCTTGGCAACAGGTTGAGCTCCTGGCACAACATCAATTTGGAATTCGATTTCCCGATCAGGTGGAATTCCTGGCAAATCCTCAGGAAATACATCAGGAAAGTTACACACCACGGGTACGTCTTCCAATTCTTTTACCTTAATTTCTTTGTCAATAACATAGGCCAGATAAGCCCCACACCCTCTCCTCATAAATTCACTCGCCTTAATCATCGAAATGACTTTAGGCGCGTTAAACGCTTTATCCACGTAAACTGTGACAATTGTACACGAGAATTACGTCATCAATGACGTGGGCACATTTGATCGTTCTAGAAACCCATGTTGTTCTAATACTTGTAATTGTTACAGAGTGATAGTAGACGAGAAATGATGAACGTGGGCGAAAACCGTGCACAAAACGGAGTCCTGGATTGCCCGAAATCGAAAAACGAAGAAAAATCACTAAGTGTTGGTCGATTGGATCCATCGCGGTACGCGATGGAGGGATTCAGAATCCTCCGCGGTACGCTATGCAGGAAAGAAATCTGAGATCTCCGGATTTCTTCGCGGTACGCGAAGACTTTTTGGGCTTTTGGTCGCGGTATGCGACGGATGTGGCGGTGGAATGATCTGATCTACTTCATCAGATTTCATGCAAGATTTAAAATTTTATTCTTCTTCTCGCTTCTGCTTAACTTCCAGGCGAAAACACACCCATTTTCACCATTAAAATACCATCTTGAAGCCACCAGATCGCAAGTTTGAAGCCGGGAAACGTGTATACAAGTTCTGATCGTAGTTTCAACCGCAGATATCCGTCTGTTTAGGTAATGATCCGTTTAAACCTTCTAGTTTGATTTTGATTGATTAGATCTTGATTTTGAACGTAATGAGATAGTTAGGATTGTTGATTATTGCCTAGATGATGGCTAGGATTGATTATAAACGAAGAACACGAAGTTCTAACGGTTAAATCCTTGTTTTGATCCGTTGTAATGCCCGGTTTGCATGAAACCATACCCATGATTATAATGGTTTAATCCATTTGATTATAACAATGTAGGTGATTAGTTGGGTTAATCCTTGAAATGCAAGGTTAAATCTAAGTGTTTCAAACTAATCACAATAATTAACATACTCATTAGAACAATTATCTGATGTTTATGATAACAGTCAGATTAGTATGTTAAGCATGGTTATTTCACCTATTATGATACTACATTGTGATATTTCATGATATTTGGGTAATCAATAACAAGGATTGATCATTCCTAAGCCATTAAATTATCTAGAAACTGTTACAGTATCATAATCAACAACATTACCTATCTGGTTAACCAGAGATTATTCTGATTAATCTAGAGTGTCATCAACTTTGTGTTAGGAATCTAATGCAATGTAGGTTCCTACATTATCATACATTGTATGATATGACATTAAATTAATTAATTATATAATTAATATCGAGTTGATGATTTACTAAGCAATGTCTTTGACATTGAACGTTCAGAAGGATCTAATCAGTAAACTAGAACATAAATAACTTATTAAAGATAACCAAATGCAGAATCATCTCTGTACTATCAGTTTGGTGATACTCTGCTACCTATTATCATCAGGTGAGTTTCGTACAACCCCTTTTATTTTTAATCTTTTATAAACATCGGGGAAACTCTGCAAACTGTTGTCTGAACATATGATATGCATCAATGATATCTGTGTGATTTCATGTGATTTTGTGGGATTTCATGGGATTTTGCCTGTAGACAGAACTCTATCATTGAACTGAAAGTCCTCATTTTTGAACTGTATCTAGTGAACCCATGTGTGGCCGAACAGAAAACATTGATAGTACTATTGGTTGACACCCCATTCGCTGGGAGGATTGCATCTCCCCTTGTGTGAATGTTTGTCATCTGTTTCCTGAACTTCTTAATGGTATGATAGACATTAAGATAATGAGGCATTAAGATATGTACCGACGGGTAATATCTTGAGACAGACTAGACGTCCGAAAGGAACTAGATACAGGTCCCATGGTTATCTGGAACTGAACTTTTGAGAACGTGCTTATCATATCATATTGTTTTAAAATGAACTGTCGATCTCACCAGCTTTGTGCTGACGTTTCAAATTTAAATCTTTTTGCAGGAAAACAGTGACACTCGGTGAGGCAGCACTTCAAACACTAGTAATTAAATAAGTCAGTTGTGTAATAAACTTAGTTGTAAATTATGATATTGATTGTAATGACGAAACCCTGTATTGTATTTATTTTAAGTTAATCTGTGTGCTTATGATATCGGTTCAAGTAAGTCACCCCTCACCTCGGAGACATCACCACTATGCTTCCGCAACCGGTTCAGTGACGTCAGACCAGACACGAGGTGACGAGGGGTGGGGATGTGACAGGGTGGTATCAGAGCCACAGGTTATAGAGAATTAGGTTGACTTAGAGACCTAGACTATAACCATAGGCTCGTATAGTTACACAGAGAGCACCGAACATAACAATTGAACAAAACTTGTTTTAGAATTAAGCCAGAATAATCAAGTAGTACAAATTACAGTTTTGACTGGCCAGCACAGCTGGAATTTGCAACACTTGTGCGTTCTAGTTTACTTTAATTCAAGCAGAACCTCAATAACTATAAAGACGAATAGTTGTGTTAGTATGGGGAAAACGTCGGACATCATGTGTATGTTGAATGTTATTATTCAATATATTTTTTCATGGTACTGACTCGAGTATTCTGTTTATACAGCGATGGCAGACCAAGGAGAGAGATACATTTATCAGCGGTTTCCTTACGTGATACTAGACGATACCCCGAGCTCAAGTTCGGGTTCTGACTCCGATCCATCAGAGGCATCTGCAGCTGCTTCTCAGGCTGATGCACCTGTACCACAGACACCACCAGCACCAGTACCAGCACCTGAACCAGTATCTATGCCATCTCCACCGAGAGCTCCAGCATGGGATGGACTCAGACGTATGCGAGGTCAAGCTCGCAAGACGACATGTCTTCCTATTAGACGTCAGATGGCGCCTAGGGATGAGCCTGACACTGTACATGAGGTAGGAGAGTCCTCACAGCAGACGGAGTTTAGGGCACAGCTTCGCCAGGTGACTTTAGATCTTCAGGGGACTCGACTAGAGTTACAGGAGTCTCGTGCTATTGGGGAAGATACACGTACTACTGTGTTCGAGATACTCACATCTCATCTGTTGTTGATGGAACAGATGAATGCACTGGATGCTGGCTCGCAAGCTTGGCGGGCTACGATCGAGGAGAGGATGAGGAGAACCATGATTCAGGGGATGATAGCTGCATTCTGGCAGCGAGTGATAGTGATGAGAGGAGTGATGATGGGAGTGCTAGAGGGCATGAGCTTAGAGGCTAGGTTATTATGTGTGGCTATAGGGTTGGTCATTATAGCCATGGTGTTGGACGGGTTATGGTATTTTCTGCGGTGAGGGCTGATCAGGGGACCGAGCAGTTATGATCTTGTTGTACATATGATGTGATATAGAGTGATCAGTAGTTATGAGAGTGGGATATTTTGGTATGAACAGATCCCGAGTTTGTGAGTTGTAGTGTATGATGTTGTTAGGTTGGTATATTATGACTTTTGGTTGTATCGAAACTTGGTACGTATAAAACTATGGTACTGTAATATATGGGTGTTTTTGTATATCTGTTTGTACAATGAACTTTGTGTGTGAACTATAATTAATTTTTCTGTGTGAGAACATGTTGAACTAATATATAAATTTCGCTGAAATACAGTACAGGAACAATACTGTATGCGAATATATCGAACTAAAATATATTTGTAACTTAAGTACAGTACGAGAGCCATACTGTACGAGAACATGTCTGAAATGTGAACGTATCTAATTGTGAATGTGTCTGTAACTTAAGTACAGTACGAGAGCCATACTGTACGAGAACATGTCTGAAATGTGAACGTATCTAATTGTGAATGTGTCTGTAACTAAAGTACAGTACGAGAGCCATACTGTACGGGAACGTATCTATTGTTGTTATGAGAACTTAGTGCATGAACTGAGAACATATCCTAGTCCTGTATGAACATATCTTTAAAAACATGTGTTGCAATGCAATGAGCTGGGTAAGACTCTAACATGTTTTTGAAATAACATGACTAAGTATAACTACGAATAATTGTATGATCTGTGTGTAATGTGAACATGTCTGGACTGAATTCATGTAGTTATACTGTATTCTTTATAATCACCTTTTAATACAAATTTTCAGTGTAACTGAATGGGATTGTATTTATGTGATAGAACGGGTTATATCTTTAATGTTCTTAAACTGACCTGAATTTGTCTGCTTGTGAGTAGATTAATGGCTCCTAAAAGAGGTCGACCAGCTAAGAAAGCTGCTAAGAACATTACAAACCCTGAACCGAATCAAATTCCACCTGTGAATGTTGAATCGAATCCGGATCCGCATGTTAATCCGGAAGCGAACGTAGTTCCACCTGGGAACTTGGAAACGAATACTACTCCACCAGTGAACCCTGGAGCAGGCATTGTTCCACCAGCTGGTACAAGCGGATCTGAAACAAATGAAGCTATGATAGCTCGTATTGTGCGTGAACAACTATCTGCTTGTGGTGTTCTGACACAACACCAACCACATATTACCGCAGGTTCTGGTGGGGAACACGATCATGTTGAGCATAATGCTACTGGTGGTCACGTTGAAACTCATACCACTACCGGTACAACTACCATTATTCCTGATCCACCCCAACAGGGATGTACTTACAAGTATTTTGCTTCCTGTAACCCTCCGACTTTTACTGGCAAAGAAGGAGCGGCTGGTCTGTTAAGGTGGATCGAGGAGATGGAAACTAAGCTCAAAATCAGTCAGTGTTTGGAGGAGCATAAGATGTCTTATGCTGCCTGTTCTTTGAAAGACTCTGCTTTGACCTGGTGGAATACCCAGGCCAAAACTTTGGGTTCAGCCACAGTTGACTCGATGGGCTGGAATGATTTTAAAACTCTGATTAGATCAGAGTACTGCCCAATTACTGAAATCCAAAAACTCCAGGAGGAATTCTGGAATCACTCGATGATTGGTGCTGACTGTCTTGCTTACACCGATCGTTTTCATGAACTTACTTGTTTACTTCCCGACATGTTTCCTACGGAAGCCGCTTTAATCGAGAAGTACATTAAGGGTCTGATTCCTCAGATACGAGGAATGGTGACTGCTGCTGAACCTACAACCCTGAAACATACCATTCTTTTGACCACTAAGCTTACCAATGAGGCGGTAAGGAGTGGTACTCTGTCTTTGAAACCTCAGACGGTTCATAGTCGTAGTAATGTCGGTACCTCGAATGTGTCAAAAGGTACCAAACGAAAGTGGTTTGGCAAAACCAAAGCGAAGGCTCCGGCTGAGATCACCCAGAGCAAGCCAACTGTGAAAAAATATGGTGCAAATGTTCCTGAGAGGAAAACTTATACTGGGCAGGCGCCCAAATGCAATAAGTGTCCCCTCCATCACACGGGACCATGTCCTGTTTGTCTGAACTGTAACCGAGTTGGACATTATGCTAAATATTGCAACTTTCCTGCTCAGACACCAAACCAAGCACCACGACAAATCACTCAAACCAACCGGTCATGTTACAAATGTGGAAGTCCTGATCATCTCATACGAAACTGTCCAAACAATAACACCAATCCGGGAACTGAAGCTAGGGGGAGAGCTTTTCAGATTGGTGCGACCGAGGCGAGACATGATGCAAATATTGTTACTGGTACGTTTCTTCTTAACAATCTATACGCATCAGTTTTGTTTGACACAGGAGCGGATAAGAGCTTTATCTCTCCTGAATTTGCATCATTAATTTCATTGCCTACGGTAGATCTAGAAACTCCTTATGTTATTGAACTTGCCAACGGCAAGTTGATCAAAACAAACAATGTTATTCAAGGATGTTCCTTGAATTTGAATGATCATCTTTTCAAAATTGATTTACTTCCTATTGAGCTTGGGAGCTTTGATGTCGTTGTTGGCATGGATTGGCTTTCTAATAACCAAGCGGAAGTTGTCTGTCAAAACAAGGTGATCCGTATTCCATTACCTAACGGTAATACACTGATAGTTCAAGGAGAACGAGCTGGTAGAAAACTTGGTCTCATATCTTGTATGCGAGCTCAAAAATTCTTAAGGAAAGGTTGTTATGCTTTCCTAGCACATGTGACTGAGCACAATTCTTCACCCAAACAAATCACAGATATCCCAGTAGTCAAGAATTTTCCTGAGGATATATCAGGATTACCCCCAGTAAGACAAGTTGAATTTCGAATCGACTTGATTCCAGGTGCAGCACCCGTTGCTAAAGCCCCGTATCGGCTTGCACCATCCGAAATGCAAGAACTTTCAGGTCAATTGCAAGAACTGTTAGACAAAGGTTTTATCAGACCTAGTTTCTCACCCTGGGGAGCACCTATTCTTTTTGTGAAAAAGAAGGATGGTTCATTCAGGATGTGTATTGACTACAGAGAACTCAATAAACTGACAATCAAGAACCGTTATCCACTACCTCGTATCGATGATCTGTTTGATCAACTACAAGGTGCTACTTATTTTTCAAAAATCGATTTAAGATCTGGATATCATCAGTTACGTATTCATGATGATGACATTCCTAAAACTGCTTTCAGAACTCGATACGGACATTACGAATTTCTAGTAATGCCGTTTGGTTTAACAAATGCACCAGCGGTTTTCATGGATCTGATGAATCGAGTATGTAGACCTTATCTGGATAAATTTGTGATTGTGTTTATTGATGATATTCTTATTTATTCTCGAAATCAACAAGAACATGCTCAACACTTGAAATTAATCTTAGAACTTTTGGCACGTGAAAAATTATATGCCAAGTTCTCCAAGTGTGAGTTCTGGTTACGAGAAGTTCAATTTCTTGGTCATGTAGTAAATCAAAGACGCTCAGCAACAAGCTTTACAAGCAACGAACTATTCTACTGAGGGACTGAGAGGATTAGATAAGAAACTTGATACCAAAGACGATGGACTGTTGTATTTCAAAGACCGACTGTGGGTTCCTCTATTCGGTAAATCTCGAACAATTATCTTGGATGAGGCGCACAAATCCAGGTATTCTGTTCATCCAGGGGCTGATAAAATGTATAAAGATCTTAAAGACTTTTACTGGTGGCCTGGAATGAAGAAACACATAGCTGAATACGTGGATCGATGTCTAACATGTCTCAAAGTCAAGGCTGAACATCAACGACCTTCTGGGTTACTACAACAACCTGAGATTCCCATGTGGAAATGGGATCAGATCTCTATGGATTTCATTACTAAATTACCCAGAACATCACATAATCATGACTCTATATGGGTTATCGTTGATCGCCTTACGAAATCTGCGCATTTCTTACCCATCCGAGAAGATTATTCTATGGATCGACTCGCTAAACTTTATGTTAATGAGATTGTATCTCGACATGGAGTACCGATCTCTATCATTTCTGACAGAGATAGTCGATTTATGTCACGATTTTGGCAAACTCTTCAGAATGCTTTGGGCACGCAAATCAATATGAGCACAGCTTATCATCCACAAACTAACGGGCAGACTGAACGAACGAATCAAACTCTTGAAGACATGCTCAGAAGCTGTGTAACTGATTTTGGAGGTAGCTGGGATATTCATCTTCCACTTGTTGAATTTTCATACAATAACAGCTACCATACCAGTATTCAATGTGCTCCATTTGAAGCACTTTACGGGCGCAAATGTAGATCACCTATCTGTTGGTCCGAGGTAGGCGAAAGTCAGGTCATAGGCCCAGAACTTATTCAAGAAACAACCGATAAGATCGCATTGATTCAAGAATGAATTAAAGCTGCTCGCGATCGACAAAAGAGTTATGCTGATAATCGTCGTAGACCGTTGGAATTTCAAATCGGTGATCTAGTAATGTTGAAAGTTTCACCGTGGAAGGGTATATTCAGATTTGGGAAGAGAGGTAAACTTTCACCAAGATTTGTAGGACCATTTAAAATTCTTGAACGAATTGGATCAGTAGCCTACAGACTTGAATTACCTCCTGAACTCGGTAACATTCATGATGTTTTTCATGTCTCAAATCTGAAGAAGTGCTTAGTTGATAAATCTTTGATCGTACCTCTCGAAGAAATTCATATTGATGAAAAACTTCAGTTCAGAGAAGAACCAGTAGAGGTAATGGATCGAGAAACGAAAGTGTTAAAACGTAGCCGCATACCAATTGTTAAAGTGCGGTGGAATTCGCAGCGAGGACCCAAATATACGTGGGAACGTGAAGATCAAATGAAATCAAATTACCCACATTTATTCTCATAAACGATGGTCATAATATAAGTCTTCACTAAATTTCGGGACGAAATTTCTCTAACAGGAGGAGACTGTGACAATTGTACACGAGAATTACGTCATCAATGACGTGGGCACATTTGATCGTTCTAGAAACCCATGTTGTTCTAATACTTGTAATTGTTACAGAGTGATAGTAGACGAGAAATGATGAACGTGGGCGAAAACCGTGCACAAAACGGAGTCCTGGATTGCCCGAATTCGAAAAACGAAGAAAAATCACTAAGTGTTGGTCGATTGGATCCATCGCGGTACGCGATGGAGGGATTCAGAATCCTCCGCGGTACGCTATGCAAGAAAGAAATCTGAGATCTCCGGATTTCTTCGCGGTACGCGAAGACTTTTTGGGCTTTTGGTCGCGGTACGCGACGGATGTGGCGGTGGAATGATCTGATCTACTTCATCAGATTTCATGCAAGATTTAAAATTTTATTCTTCTTCTCGCTTCTGCTTAACTTCCAGGCGAAAACACACCCATTTTCACCATTAAAATACCATCTTGAAGCCACCAGATCGCAAGTTTGAAGCCAGGAAACGTGTATACAAGTTCTGATCGTAGTTTCAACCGCAGATATCCGTCTGTTTAGGTAATGATCCGTTTAAACCTTCTAGTTTGATTTTGATTGATTAGATCTTGATTTTGAACGTAATGAGATAGTTAGGATTGTTGATTATTGCCTAGATGATGGCTAGGATTGATTATAAACGAAGAACACCAAGTTCTAACGGTTAAATCCTTGTTTTGATCCGTTGTAATGCCCGGTTTGCATGAAACCATACCCATGATTATAATGGTTTAATCCATTTGATTATAACAATGTAGGTGATTAGTTGGGTTAATCCTTGAAATGCAAGGTTAAATCTAAGTGTTTCAAACTAATCACAATCATTAACATACTCATTGGAACAATTATCTGATGTTTATGATAACAGTCAGATTAGTATGTTAAGCATGGTTATTTCACCTATTATGATACTACATTGTGATATTTCATGATATTTGGGTAATCAATAACAAGGATTGATCATTCCTAAGCCATTAAATTATCTAGAAACTGTTACAGTATCATAATCAACAACATTACCTATCTGGTTAACCAGAGATTATTCTGATTAATCTAGAGTGTCATCAACTTTGTGTTAGGAATCTAATGCAATGTAGGTTCCTACATTATCATACATTGTATGATATGACATTAAATTAATTAATTATATAATTAATATCGAGTTGATGATTTACTAAGCAATGTCTTTGACATTGAACGTTCAGAAGGATCTAATCAGTAAACTAGAACATAAATAACTTATTAAAGATAACCAAATGCAGAATCATCTCTGTACTATCAGTTTGGTGATACTCTGCTACCTATTATCATCAGGTGAGTTTCGTACAACCCCTTTTATTTTTAATCTTTTATAAACATCGGGGAAACTCTGCAAACTGTTGTCTGAACATATGATATGCATCAATGATATCTGTGTGATTTCATGTGATTTTGTGGGATTTCATGGGATTTTGCCTGTAGACAGAACTCTATCATTGAACTGAAAGTCCTCATTTTTGAACTGTATCTAGTGAACCCATGTGTGGCCGAACAGAAAACATTGATAGTACTATTGGTTGACACCCCATTCGCTGGGAGGATTGCATCTCCCCTTGTGTGAATGTTTGTTATCTGTTTCCTGAACTTCTTAATGGTATGATAGACATTAAGATAATGAGGCATTAAGATATGTACCGACGGGTAATATCTTGAGACAGACTAGACGTCCGAAAGGAACTAGATACAGGTCCCATGGTTATCCGGAACTGAACTTTTGAGAACGTGCTTATCATATCATATTGTTTTAAAATGAACTGTCGATCTCACCAGCTTTGTGCTGACGTTTCAAATTTAAATCTTTTTGCAGGAAAACAGTGACACTCGGTGAGGCAGCACTTCAAACACTAGTAATTAAATAAGTCAGTTGTGTAATAAACTTAGTTGTAAATTATGATATTGATTGTAATGACGAAACCCTGTATTGTATTTATTTTAAGTTAATATGTGTGCTTATGATATCGGTTCAAGTAAGTCACCCCTCACCTCGGAGACATCACCACTATGCTTCCGCAACCGGTTTAGTGACGTCAGACCAGACACGAGGTGACGAGGGGTGGGGGTGTGACAGGGTGGTATCAGAGCCACAGGTTATAGAGAATTAGGTTGACTTAGAGACCTAGACTATAACCATAGGCTCGTATAGTTACACAGAGAGCACCGAACATAACAATTGAACAAAACTTGTTTTTGAATTAAGCCAGAATAATCAAGTAGTACAAATTACAGTTTTGACTGGCCAGCACAACTGGAATTTGCAACACTTGTGTGTTCTAGTTTACTTTAATTCAAGCAGAACCTCAATAACTATAAAGACGAATAATTGTGTTAGTATGGGGAAAACGTCGGACATCATGTGTATGTTGAATGTTATTATTCAATATATTTTTTCATGGTACTGACTCGAGTATTCTGTTTATACAGCGATGGCAGACCAAGGAGAGAGATACATTTATCAGCGGTTTCCTTACGTGATACTAGACGATACCCCGAGCTCAAGTTCGGGTTCTGACTCCGATCCATTAGAGGCATCTGCAGCTGCTTCTCAGGCTGATGCACCTGTACCACAGACACCACCAGCACCAGTACCAGCACCTGAACCAGTATCTATGCCATCTCCACCGAGAGCTCCAGCATGGGATGGACTCAGACGTATGCGAGGTCAAGCTCGCAAGACGACAGGTCTTCCTATTAGATGTCAGATGGCGCCTAGGGATGAGCCTGACACTGTACATGAGGTAGGAGAGTCCACACAGCAGGCGGAGTTTAGGGCATAGCTTCGCCAGGTGACTTTAGATCTTCAGGGGACTCAACTAGAGTTACAGGAGTCTCGTGCTATTGGGGAAGATACACGTACCACTGTGTTCGAGATACTCACATCTCATCTGTTGTTGATGGAACAGATGAATGCACTGGATGCTGGCTCGCAAGCTTGGCGGGCTACGATCGAGGAGAGGATGAGGAGAACCATGATTCAGGGGATGATAGCTGCATTCTGGCAACGAGTGATAGTGATGAGAGGAGTGATGATGGGAGTGCTAGAGGGCATGAGCTTAGAGGCTAGGTTATTATGTGTGGCTATAGGGTTGGTCATTATAGCCATGGTGTTGGACGGGTTATGGTATTTTCTGCGGTGAGGGCTGATCAGGGGACCGAGCAGTTATGATCTTGTTGTACATATGATGTGATATAGAGTGATCAGTAGTTATGAGAGTGGGATATTTTGGTATGAACAGATCCCGAGTTTGTGAGCTTCGCCAGGTGACTTTAGATCTTCAGGGGACTCAACTAGAGTTACAGGAGTCTCGTGCTATTGGGGAAGATACACGTACCACTGTGTTCGAGATACTCACATCTCATCTGTTGTTGATGGAACAGATGAATGCACTGGATGCTGGCTCGCAAGCTTGGCGGGCTACGATCGAGGAGAGGATGAGGAGAACCATGATTCAGGGGATGATAGCTGCATTCTGGCAACGAGTGATAGTGATGAGAGGAGTGATGATGGGAGTGCTAGAGGGCATGAGCTTAGAGGCTAGGTTATTATGTGTGGCTATAGGGTTGGTCATTATAGCCATGGTGTTGGACGGGTTATGGTATTTTCTGCGGTGAGGGCTGATCAGGGGACCGAGCAGTTATGATCTTGTTGTACATATGATGTGATATAGAGTGATCAGTAGTTATGAGAGTGGGATATTTTGGTATGAACAGATCCCGAGTTTGTGAGTTGTAGTGTATGATGTTGTTAGGTTGGTATATTATGACTTTTGGTTGTATCGAAACTTGGTACGTATAAAACTATGGTACTGTAATATATGGGTGTTTTTGTATATCTGTTTGTACAATGAACTTTGTGTGTGAACTATAATTAATTTTTCTGTGTGAGAACATGTTGAACTAATATATAAATTTCGCTGAAATACAGTACAGGAACAATACTGTATGCGAATATATCGAACTAAAATATATTTCTAACTTAAGTACAGTACGAGAGCCATACTGTACGAGAACATGTCTGAAATGTGAACGTATCTAATTGTGAATGTGTCTGTAACTTAAGTACAGTACGAGAGCCATACTGTACGAGAACATGTCTGAAATGTGAACGTATCTAATTGTGAATGTGTCTGTAACTAAAGTACAGTACGAGAGCCATACTGTACGGGAACGTATCTATTGTTGTTATGAGAACTTAGTGCATGAACTGAGAACATATCCTAGTCCTGTATGAACATATCTTTAAAAACATGTGTTGCAATGCAATGAGCTGGGTAAGACTCTAACATGTTTTTGAAATAACAGGACTAAGTATAACTACGAATAATTGTATGATCTGTGTGTAATGTGAACATGTCTGGACTGAATTCATGTAGTTATACTGTATTCTTTATAATCACCTTTTAATACAAATTTTCAGTGTAACTGAATGGGATTGTATTTATGTGATAGAACGGGTTATATCTTTAATGTTCTTAAACTGACCTGAATTTGTCTGCTTGTGAGTAGATTAATGGCTCCTAAAAGAGGTCGACCAGCTAAGAAAGCTGCTAAGAACATTACAAACCCTGAACCGAATCAAATTCCACCTGTGAATGTTGAATCGAATCTGGATCCGCATGTTAATCCGGAAGCGAACGTAGTTCCACCTGGGAACTTGGAAATGAATACTACTCCACCAGTGAACCCTGGAGCAGGCATTGTTCCACCAGCTGGTACAAGCGGATCTGAAACAAATGAAGCTATGATAGCTCGTATTGTGCGTGAACAACTATCTGCTTGTGGTGTTCTGACACAACACCAACCACATATCACCGCAGGTTCTGGTGGGGAACACGATCATGTTGAGCATAATGCTACTGGTGGTCACGTTGAAACTCATACCACTACCGGTACAACTACCATTATTCCTGATCCACCCCAACAGGGATGTACTTACAAGTATTTTGCTTCCTGTAACCCTCCGACTTTTACTGGCAAAGAAGGAGCGGCTGGTCTGTTAAGGTGGATCGAGGAGATGGAAACTAAGCTCAAAATCAGTCAGTGTTTGGAGGAGCATAAGATGTCTTATGCTGCCTGTTCTTTGAAAGACTCTGCTTTGACCTGGTGGAATACCCAGGCCAAAACTTTGGGTTCAGCCACAGTTGACTCGATGGGCTGGAATGATTTTAAAACTCTGATTAGATCAGAGTACTGCCCAATTACTGAAATCCAAAAACTCCAAGAGGAATTCTGAAATCACTCGATGATTGGTGCTGACTGTCTTGCTTACACCGATCGTTTTCATGAACTTACTTGTTTACTTCCCGACATGTTTCCTACGGAAGCCGCTTTAATCGAGAAGTACATTAAGGGTCTGATTCCTCAGATACGAGGAATGGTGACTGCTGCTGAACCTACAACCCTGAAACATACCATTCTTTTGACCACTAAGCTTACCAATGAGGCGGTAAGGAGTGGTACTCTGTCTTTGAAACCTCAGACGGTTCATAGTCGTAGTAATGTCGGTACCTCGAATGTGTCAAAAGGTACCAAACGAAAGTGGTTTGGCAAAACCAAGGCGAAGGCTCCGGCTGAGATCACCCAGAGCAAGCCAACTGTGAAAAAATATGGTGCAAATGTTCCTGAGAGGAAAACTTATACTGGGCAGGCGCCCAAATGCAATAAGTGTCCACTCCATCACACGGGACAATGTCCTGTTTGTCTGAACTGTAACCGAGTTGGACATTATGCTAAATATTGCAACTTTCCTGCTCAGACACCAAACCAAGCACCACGACAAATCACTCAAACCAACCGGTCATGTTACAAATGTGGAAGTCCTGATCATCTCATACGAAACTGTCCAAACAATAACACCAATCCGGGAACTGAAGCTAGGGGGAGAGCTTTTCAGATTGGTGCGACCGAGGCGAGACATGATGCAAATATTGTTACTGGTACGTTTCTTCTTAACAATCTATACGCATCAGTTTTGTTTGACACAGGAGCGGATAAGAGCTTTATCTCTCCTGAATTTGCATCATTAATTTCATTGCCTACGGTAGATCTAGAAACTCCTTATGTTATTGAACTTGCCAACGGCAAGTTGATCAAAACAAACAATGTTATTCAAGGATGTTCCTTGAATTTGAATGATCATCTTTTCAAAATTGATTTACTTCCTATTGAGCTTGGGAGCTTTGATGTCGTTGTTGGCATGGATTGGCTTTCTAATAACCAAGCGGAAGTTGTCTGTCAAAACAAGGTGATCCGTATTCCATTACCTAACGGTAATACACTGATAGTTCAAGGAGAACGAGCTGGTAGAAAACTTGGTCTCATATCTTGTATGCGAGCTCAAAAATTCTTAAGGAAAGGTTGTTATGCTTTCCTAGCACATGTGACTGAGCACAATTCTTCACCCAAACAAATCACAGATATCCCAGTAGTCAAGAATTTTCCTGAGGATATATCAGGATTACCCCCAGTAAGACAAGTTGAATTTCGAATCGACTTGATTCCAGGTGCAGCACCCGTTGCTAAAGCCCCGTATCGGCTTGCACCATCCGAAATGCAAGAACTTTCAGGTCAATTGCAAGAACTGTTAGACAAAGGTTTTATCAGACCTAGTTTCTCACCCTGGGGAGCACCTATTCTTTTTGTGAAAAAGAAGGATGGTTCATTCAGGATGTGTATTGACTACAGAGAACTCAATAAACTGACAATCAAGAACCGTTATCCACTACCTCGTATCGATGATCTGTTTGATCAACTACAAGGTGCTACTTATTTTTCAAAAATCGATTTAAGATCTGGATATCATCAGTTACGTATTCATGATGATGACATTCCTAAAACTGCTTTCAGAACTCGATACGGACATTACGAATTTCTAGTAATGCCGTTTGGTTTAACAAATGCACCAGCGGTTTTCATGGATCTGATGAATCGAGTATGTAGACCTTATCTGGATAAATTTGTGATTGTGTTTATTGATGATATTCTTATTTATTCTCGAAATCAACAAGAACATGCTCAACACTTGAAATTAATCTTAGAACTTTTGGCACGTGAAAAATTATATGCCAAGTTCTCCAAGTGTGAGTTCTGGTAACGAGAAGTTCAATTTCTTGGTCATGTAGTAAATCAAAGACGCTCAGCAACAAGCTTTACAAGCAACGAACTATTCTACTGAGGGACTGAGAGGATTAGATAAGAAACTTGATACCAAAGACGATGGACTGTTGTATTTCAAAGACCGACTGTGGGTTCCTCTATTCGGTAAATCTCGAACAATTATCTTGGATGAGGCGCACAAATCCAGGTATTCTGTTCATCCAGGGGCTGATAAAATGTATAAAGATCTTAAAGACTTTTACTGGTGGCCTGGAATGAAGAAACACATAGCTGAATACGTGGATCGATGTCTAACATGTCTCAAAGTCAAGGCTGAACATCAACGACCTTCTGGGTTACTACAACAACCTGAGATTCCCATGTGGAAATGGGATCAGATCTCTATGGATTTCATTACTAAATTACCCAGAACATCACATAATCATGACTCTATATGGGTTATCGTTGATCGCCTTACGAAATCTGCGCATTTCTTACCCATCCGAGAAGATTATTCTATGGATCGACTCGCTAAACTTTATGTTAATGAGATTGTATCTCGACATGGAGTACCGATCTCTATCATTTCTGACAGAGATAGTCGATTTATGTCACGATTTTGGCAAACTCTTCAGAATGCTTTGGGCACGCAAATCAATATAAAACATTTAATATGGATATCTTATCATAATTATAACCTTATCATGTAATATAAAGCCTCTTTTCAGGGTTTCTAAACCCGGCAGCATAACGCTACCTTTTAGTTATCTCCAATACGAGTATTTATCTTGTTATAACAACCCGGGGAGTTTTATAAACTTAATCTTACTTATTTCAAGTAATGATAATTTGAACATACCCCAGATAAGTTTATAGCACTTATGGAGATAACTATAACCAAATCTTAACTATAACCAAATCTTAAACATAAACCTTACCCGTAAAACACTTTTATTTATGCAATCTGAGCACCTATCGAGCACGTTGTTGGATCTGAAGTACTTCAATTATTCAATTATGGCTAGCTGATTGTTTTGTTTTCGAAATTAAGGTCTGGAGGTCGAAATAATGGTTGAAGTTCTGTATAGCATTTATTATGTATTTTAAAAGCATAATTAAATGGATATGCATCCTTTTAAATCTTGAATTCTCATGTATACATGTGTGTTGTAAGAATTTGTGGTTGTCAATTTGCAACAATAAAATAATGTGAAAGAAGCAATTAAATTTGGGGCACGTAGAAAATTTGTTTTGACATGTTTCAAGCTAACAAGCGTATAAGTGTACGGATCATGTTTAAAACTTGTTTACACGATCCCCTTCTTACTTTACTCACATATTTTTAATATTCACGAGCTTATATCTTGTTCATACTTTATCATATAACGGTCCCGCTTATATTAATGTGATCGTAATCACTTCAGGATTGTTCATAAAAATTACGAACTCAAACGGTCACAGAAATTTTTGCACGTTATTAATAGGCTTTATAACGTGTCCATACATTATCGAATATTTTTATCGTTTATATCCTTTTTATCATAATTACTTTACGAACGTTTATATAAAATTTGGACATAAACGGTTACAGAAATTTTCTGTTGTTACAAATATATACCCGAGACAAAGGTTAACCAACCTAAGAAAACAACCAAGTAATGGAATTTTTTTTTTGAAATAGGTTGTTTACGTGTGCATGCATGGTTTTTAGGTGGTTTTGGGTTGGTTTTTTGAAAATAGGTATTCCGCTACTTGAGGTAGCGGATGATGGTGATGTGGGTTATGACATGACATTCTTTTCATGATAATTCGGTTCTAAGATGCCACCTAAGCCCTCTTCGCCTACTTGAGGTAGCGGAAGTCATCAAAAGTCCATTATCCTCATAATCAAGCCACAAACCAAGCTTCTAATCGGTATTTAAGTGCATCCGGTGGTGCAAGTAGCAGAAGGGTACATTTTAATCTATTAACTCACAGACCATCTTCTAAACGTGATGATATTTATGCCTTCCGGTGGTACAAGTAGCGGAAAAACCCCCACCTACCAACATTTAATAATTTTCGTGTACGACTTAACCCTGACCATGAATGTAGTTTCCCACGTTTTATGCACAAGTAGAAAACAAAACAAAAAAATGTACAAGTAGAGGAAATACCCCCACCTACCAACACTTACTAATTTTCGTGGTACGACTCAACACCGTCCATTAATTTTTTTTCCCACATTTTATGAACTTCAAGCTATTATAGTAGGGAAAAAAAAACAAAAAGCGTACAAGTAGAGGAAATACCCCCATCTACCAACACTTAATAATTTTCGTGGTGCGACTCAACCCCGTACAAATAATTTTATATTGTATTATTATATTTTTAAAATCGTACAGTATTATTATATTTTTAATTGACATTATTCTTAATTTTACACAATTAAGATAATTTTATCACATATTTTTATACCTTTTAATTGACATTAAACTAATAATATTATTTATACCATTTCTGACCATATAATTTATGAACATGCAGACTATATAATTTATATACTTTTACTTTACTTTTAAACTTGTGTTCAAAATCGTACAACACTTTATATTCTATGTGTTGTTTGATGTTCTTATTGCCTATATATATGTTCATAATCACATCATTTAACATCAAATATTTCACCAAAGTAATATTATTCTAAATATCATTTGTGTTCCATCATTTTCAACTCTAAAACGATGTCTTCTTTTCAACCATTTCTTGTTAAATTATACTGGAATGGTGAAACCTCATACGTAAACAGAGTTTTTGATTATGATGAATCAACTCTCATAACTTTTTTTATAATTAGATACAGAATTACCTATGAACAATTAGTTGGTGAAGTCTGCAACCATGTTCAAATTGTTAGAGAATCTTCACATGTGAATTTGCTACTCTATTACTCATTTCAAGGAATTAGTGAAAGTTCTTTCTTATTTGCGAAAGAAAGCATGGGCATGCTTTATTTTATATCAGAAAATGTAGTTAACTTTATGGCTCATATAAATGTTAACTAGCAATCATTTATTCTATCTCAACAAAGTAGTTGTATGGACATCCTGCGAGGTTTTTCCAGTTCTTATGCTGGTGGTGTCGATAGTACAACAACTTTACAATACAACAATATGGAGGTTGGTGTTGCATTATTAGATCAACAGGCTAATGAACATTACAAAAGTGATGGTTTTGAGCACTCTAAAGGTCATATGACCAATGAGAGTGAAGAAAGTGAATTCCCCCCTCCAACGACGAGTCAGAAGGCGAAGACCAAGTCCCTCTGTCCTCAGACCAGTATAACTCAGGCGTTTATCAAGGATTCACTCAATCATTTGATCTCAATGAGCCTATAGAGGAGTCAGACGATTATGTTCTTCCCGACCGACAACACACGTCCATCAACACATGTCCTAACCGACAACAATGATGTGTTGTTTAATTATGCTATTTTACGATGATGTATTGTTTACGTTTGCTATTTTAATTAGATTTTCGAATTTTATATATTCTTTATTTAGTTATGCTATTTTACATGTGTCCAAGAAATATATGCCAAACCCACTCACCATGCTATATATAGATGCAAGTTCTCCCTAAAACATGTCCAAGAAATAAATCCTTCTCATTCCAACAACACTGCTTTGCTTTGCTTTCTTAAACAATGTCAAACCCACGTGAAAAAAACTTAGTTGATGATGAACAATATCATTCCCAGCCAACCAAAAATTCACTAAGTTAGGTTCCTAGTAAATGGAGGCGATTGAGTTTGAAGCACCCTGCATCATCATCTGGTGTCCCAAAAACAGCCATGAATGATGTTACAAAAGTCCTTATGGATGAAGGTTCAAAGGTTCCTATGGAAGATGCACCAGATAAGAATGAGTCTCATACGTTTTCTGAGGATGCTATTGAGTTTTATAATAATGGGGATGCCCCATATTGCTATTCTCGTATCTTAGGACTAAACAAGCTTCATACCGAATTTTGGGGAGTTCTGTGATATTTGAATGACGGTCGCCTTTATTCGATCGTAAGAAATTAATCTATTTATTTATTTATTTAATAATTGAAATGTTTTTGTAAGCATTTTTAATGTATTTCGCAGCATATTGAAGGTTGGGTTCGACGGATGATGTTTATAAGAGGTGCTAAGAAAAGGAAAAATCCCTCTACCGAATTTGACTGGACAATTCTACCACCACAGTTTCATTCAGAAATGTATGATTATAAAACGAAGTTTGGTTCGGAATATGCCAACGGAATGAATGAATTGTATCCTCCATTTTGGGAGGTTCAATACATTTATATTCCAATTTATGTTGAGGCTATTGAGGACTGGCTACTTGTACAAATCAATTTATGTACAAAGGAGTTGACTCAATACTGGTGTAACCACAAATACTCGAAACATTATGGGCGTTTTGATTCATTATGGAGTATTGCAAAAGTTAGACATGTTTTTTGATAAGTTGTTACATGCAGTTAGCTATTGGAGACGTGTTATTCATGGAGGTGGTCTAGGTAAGGACTCGGGTGTTTTTTTGTGTATGCTAATGGAAAAGCTGGTGCATAAGAAGACCTTGACGGTGGAAGGAGGTATTGAAGAACACTGTATGAAATTCCGTCATGTAATGGCAGATCAGCTTTATAAGATGTGTTTCTTCCCTGACGAATAAATTGTATCAATTGGGATTGTTTTAATTTATTATTATAAGAAGATGCTTTTGTGTGGTTGTAATATTTTATTAAACATTTTATTGTAATGCCATTTATGTTTTTAATATTATATTTTAAAATAATTGTCACATCAACGCTTAAGGCTCATTGCCTATTTAAGCAACCCTCACCTCCCTTATTGTGTTGTCTGAGCTTAAGGTGTAAGAATGGCAATGTGTTATTGTGGTCGTTTGGCTATTTTCCAAACCTATTGGACAGATCAAAACCCTGGGCGTCGTTTCTACTCTTGTCCAAATGAGGTAAGAATGTAGACTATCTTCTTTCTCAAAGATTTCTTTCTTAACCACATATTTCGTATGCAGGCTTCTAGGTGCTAGGGATTTTTAGGTTGGCTTGACCCACCAATGTATCCACGAGCTACTGTCATTATACCAAGCCTTTTAAGATCAAAAAATAAGCTGGAAGATGAAGTAAAAGATTTGAAAGCTACCATTGGAAAGAAGAACTTTATTATCTTCTTTTTTATTGTACTTGTAGCGTTAATGTTTCTGTTTTAGTGGAACTAGAAGTAGGTTTTGTATGCACGGTAATTTCTTTGTTGTAATCATAGACGTACTTTTGTTATGAGAATAACATGTTCATGATCCCGGAACCATTAAACAGATCCACTTAAAAGGTAAATTAAAAATAACATGCTTAATAAAAAAGACATTAAATTTATTATTACATACAGATCACAAATATTCATTTCCAGTGATAGTCGTCATTTGACCAATCAGAGTCTTGCTCGTCTTTGTGTGGGTTGTGAAACTGACCATTAAAAGGGTCATCTTCATGCTTTCCATAATCCCAGGCATGTTTCAAAACCTCTGAATCATACATATCATACAAGTGTTCGTCTTCAGATTCACTTACTGGAGGGTATTCCTGTTGAATCATTAGAGGTTGCACCGGTTGAAGAGGGTTTTCTGGTTCGACAAATGGTGGATGCACCTGTTTAGGAGGGTTTTTGGTTGGACAAATGGTGGATGCACCTATTCTGGAGGGTTTTCAGGTTGGACAACCGGTGGATACACTGGTTCAATAGGGTTTTTATCAGTTGTAGATAATGGGGGACTTTTGGGTACTGAAAATGGTTTCCTTACATTAGTCATTTCGGATTGTAAAGTTATTCTGAGAATCAAAATATGAGAATGAAGATGAGGATGCTACCAACTTTAATAGGCTTTGAATAAAGCTGTGTAACATAGTACACCCACATGTGTTCTGAATAATTTTATTAATTAAAACATTACTACCTACCCACTTTAACAGGCTTTGAATAAAGCTGTGTAACATAGTACACCCACATGTGTTCTGAATAATTTTATTAATTAAAACACTACTACCTACCCACTTTAACAGGCTTTGAATAAAGTTGTGTAACATAGTACACCCACATATGTTCTGAATAATTTTATTAATTAAAACACTACTACCTACACACATGTATTCTAAAATAACACACTACAAACACACAAGTTTATTGATTACCAGTTTACCACACTACTACCTACCCACTTTAAATTTACTTTCAAAGTTTACCCCTCTACCTACCAACTTCAAGTCATAATAAATTGTTATAAATATGTACCCATTTTACCACACTCCAAACCCATAACTTTTAATTCACAACTTCATACCTATATGTGATACCCCTCCAGAAAGCCAGAATTATGTCCAAGAACACACCCCCAGAAAATCTTCCAACAAACACAGGTTGGTATCGTCCAATTGAAGAGACTAAAAATTGGTCAACTAATGTGATGGAATTTTATCACAATGGTGATGCATCGTCCTGTATTAGTTTTTTTGTGGGAAAAATGAAGCTAGGTCAAGAGTTTTGGGGTTCCTTATTAGGTTACCAAAATTATGGTTATTTATCAACACTTGTAAGAAATTATACTTATCATTTTTTTTCATATTACTATACAAATAATATGTACTAACTTATATGCGTTAGTCTAAAGCATGTAAAAGGTTGGGTTACAAGATTGATGTGTTTCCCGTGGAGGGAAATAAGTAGGAAGCGTCGTCCAGAGCAGTTGTTCCTTGGACTATCATGTCACCACAATTCTATAACATTTTATGTGAAACACCAAACCATGGAGCTTTGCCATTTTCAATTGGAATGAAAAAAGAATACCCTGCATTATGGGATGTTGATACGGTAACAATCTTTTGTGATTAAATAATGTAAATCTTATTTTTTTAAAGAACTTTACCATTTTGGTTAACATAAATATTTTTTAGGTTTATATTCCCATCGGAATCGAAGACATACATTGGTTACTTCTACGGGTTGATTTGCACAACGAACCCCTTGTACCACATTCTCCCACCGTTGGTTCCACACAGACAAAAATTGTGAGTGAATATTCCTCTAGTTTTTTTCTGGTTGCCAGAGCGACTTATAGTATGCAACTTCATGTGCTCGTTAAATGATAAAGGGCTAGGGTCAGGAATGCGTTGAACCATTCCAAATTGTCTCATAACCCTTTATGGTGTATGAAATTCAACCACATCTCAATATATTAGAAAGCACTCGCTCTGCCAACTATGAATACCACTCATGCAAATTCCTGGTAGGAATCCAATCACCTCCTCGTAAGGTCTCCACTTGAACTGTTTTAAAAAATAATATTAAATTCAACGAAAAATAATATGTACAAAAAAAACACAATTGAAGTAATTTACCTCCCCTTCTCGTAAAGAATGCAACTGTGACCTGCATGCTCTAAGTGAATGTGAAACGGCATCTTTATATGTCAATTTTTCACGCCACCTTCAAAACATTTAAAACAAGTTATAATAAATTACTTAATAAATATTTTTACAAATATAACAAAACTCTGAAAATCATACATTGCACCATATGGTCTTCGGTTATCAAATCGATGTAGAATCGTCGGTGCAAGAGTAGTATTTCGATTGCATGCCCACAACTGCAATATATACAGTGGTCGGCCAATGTTGCTGGAATTGCTCGATGTTGCTTTACAAAGGTTCCTGTACAACATCGCTAACACGGCACTCCCCCAACTAAGGTGACCACACGCAGTTAAGTCTTCTAAATAATTTAAAATGGTAAGTGATACTATATTATTCGAAGAATCAGAAAAAACGTGCCACCGCATAAGTAAGTATTATACAGCGTGCACGCTGCATGCACTCAAAATCTGAAGCATTTTCAGAAAAATTATTATTTAAATGGTTAAAAATGGCTGTTAATTTTATAGAATTTCCTTTTAAATCATTTTCATTAGGTGTCAAACCTAGCAAGGTGTGACATCTAACGATACGATCAGTAAGGGAAGACAGTTGTTTACAGCCAAAAACAACTTCGCCTTCGATAGGAAAACCCCACAAAACATTAACGTCTTCTAGGGTTACCATCACTTCATCGATTGGTAGATGAAATGTGTGTGGTTCTGGACGCCATCTTTCGATGAGTGCTTCCATTAAGCCATGATCGAGTTACGGTAGCCAGAATCAATCCCCCCACCAAAACCAGCAATGTCAATGTAACGTTTAACATTGTCTGTGATAGGGTTGCTGCTAAGAAAAGAAAAAAACTTTTAATCAGCACGCCTAAAAACCAACTTGGGAACCTCCCTGTTATTAAATATATCGCGAGCCCGATGTGAATCTTTAAGGAACAAAACAGCATCGACAAATTGGACCCGGATGCAAATCGTAACTCATTTTTAGTTGATAGAAACTCAGTTGAAGGTATGAAGTAGATGGAAATATTTGAGCTGGTATGTTTGAATATTTGTTTTGCGATGAGGAAATTCTTGTGCATGCAATTTCTTAAATAGAAATTGAGATGAAGTCATGAAACCGAATGCCATTTTGTTTGTCAATACATTCATGTGATAAAAGTATGTGATAAACACCACCTACCATCTGTATGCATGCCATAAAAGTATGACATTTTTTAAATGTATATGGCATGCATGCATGCATGTAATAAAAGCTTCCATATTGCTGCCAAAAGGTAATAAAGGCTGTTATCACATGCGTAGTAGATGGAAATGAAGGCTGCCATGTCACATGGAAATAACATACATGCGGGCCATCACATGCATGAAGTGTACGCCATCGCATGCATGTGTGTAGCCTTCCGCTACTTGTACCACCGGAAGAGATTAGAAGATGGTTTGTGATTGTTTGTGGCTTTGATTATGTGGGTAATGGACTTTTGATGACTTCCGCTACCTCAAGTAGCGGAAGAGGGCTTATGTGGCATCTTAGAACCGAATACGTATGAAAAGAATGCCATGTCATAACCCGCATCACCATCATCCGCTACCTCAAGTAGCGGAATACCTATTTTCGAAAAGCCAACCCAAAACCTAAAAATCATGCATGCACACGTAAATAACCTGTTTCAAAAAAAAATTCCCAAGTAATGAGCCTCACAAGTGGACTAAAGAGCTTGGCTTGATAGAATCTAAAACAAGCCGTATGCAACAGCCTCATGGCTTGCATTTTCATAAATAGGTTTCAATCCATTATTTTATAATTCCATGTGTAGTAATTCTCAATATTAGCCTCTTCAACAACTCAAAAGTTGTGCTGCAATGGACATTTAATCAAATAAATCCAATTCTTCTTCCATATATGCTCCTTGTATTTCATTCATAGAAACAGGAATGATTAAAACATATGTTCGACCCTTAGACCTTATTTATACACATCAGTTTGCTGCAAGAAACGATTGGTTCATAACCGTTGTGATATTTCAATCATGTGCAAACAACCCTAAAGATTTACAACCTGACAACAATTATGAGCTTTATTTACATAAGTTTTTCATCCTATTTACACTTAATAATAATAACAACATAATGATCATCACTCGGACTAATATTTACTAATCAAACATAAATGGATTAAAAGCCAACACTTATGAAATGATTATTTTGATGCTACATTATTGTTTTTTAATACCCCAATTTTCAAATAAGTCAATCGTAAATGACGCTATGAGATCCGAAGATCCAGCGGATGCATAACCACTTTCTCCATGACTTTAATGTCATATGATAGATACATGCTAGACCAAGTTTCATGCTAAAACAATGTAGGATGTGAAAGGTATTAGTGTATACATGTATCTATATTTAGTGATAGATTATATATGATTGTAATTGATCCTTTCCTTTATTTAAGGATTGCTTTGTACCCCATATATATGGGGATTACCTTGTGAATACGATTGAGGGATTCAGCAATTCTATTATCCAATATGGCATCAGAGCCAGAATTCTAAATCCTCTACAAACCCTATTTTTTTCTTCTTTCGTACGTTCACTACAAACCCTACAAACCATGGCTGACGGCGACAAAATCAACAAAACCTCCTATCAAAAACCACCGGGAGTGCACCCTGCATACATGGTCATTCAACATACCAACTACCCAACAGAACCTACCAACTAAACAACATCCTTTACACGCCTCACATTATTAAAAACCTTTTATCGGTTCATAAATTCACTATTGATAATAATACATCCATGGAATTTCACCTTTATGGTTTTACTGTGAAGGACCTCAAGAGTGGAGCTCCTTTTTTCCGCCACAATAGCATTGGAGATCTTTACCCGTTTACTCAACCAACTGCTTCAACTACCTTGGTCGCTACCACCATTGATCACTGGTACAATTGTCTTGGCCATCCCGGGGAATCTATTTTAAATTTATTACGTTCACGTTTTTCCATAGATTGTAATAAACCTACGGGTTCCATTTTTCATTCATGTCAACTGTCAAAACATTGTCTTTTACCATTTTATGATTCTAATACTATCACTTATGCTCCGTTTGACATTATACACTGTGATTTATGGACATCTCCAGTTATTAGCAAATCAGGATATAAATACTACATGGTCCTTATTGATAATTTTACACACTATGTATGGGTATATCCTTTAAAATACAAATTAGACACATTTACCAACTTTGTCAAATTTCATAATTACGTGTTTACTCAATTCAATCGGAAAATCAAAGCCTTTCAATGTGACTTAGGTGGAGAATTTGATAACAATGATTTCAAGTCTTTTGCCCATACTAATGGTCTTGCATTTCGATTCTCATGTCCACAAACATCACCTCAAAATAGTCGTGCCGAACGAATGATTCGTCGTCTTAATGACATCATTCGCACCCTTCTTACCCATGCTCACTTGCCAGCTATGTTCTGGGTTGAGGCACTTCATACAGCTGCATACCTCCACAACATCTTACCCACAAAACGCCTTCATTTCTCAACTCCCCATTTTTCTCTATA
This sequence comes from Mikania micrantha, assembly GCA_009363875.1. Classification (NCBI taxonomy): domain Eukaryota; kingdom Viridiplantae; phylum Streptophyta; class Magnoliopsida; order Asterales; family Asteraceae; genus Mikania; species Mikania micrantha. The sequence goes on from CM018695.1 coordinate 16,492,943, forward strand.
TCTTTGTCACCCCACGTACGATCACCTTCGTATTTTCGGGTGTACATGTTTTCCAAATACTACCGCAACTCAGCCACATAAATTACACAATCGCTCCGTCAAGTGTGCTTTTCTTGGGTATCCATCGGGTTTTTACGGCTATCATTGCTACGATCCAGTCATCGGGAAAGTCCATATTTCTCGACATGTGATTTTTGACGAGTCCTCCTTTCCCTTTGCTGAAACACAACCAACTCCCAATCACACATTTCTTGATGACCCGCCCATACCCATCCCCTCTTCCTATCAGTTGAGTCATCCTACCAGCTCTACCTCCACTCTTGGTCCAACTTCCAACTATCCTAACCCCAATGTAACCCAACCTTCCCATTCAGCCCCTCAAGTTACAACCCAATTCAGCCCACACCCGTGGCTGCTCCACCTACTCCAAACCTCACCTCACCTCATCTTCTACCAACGTTACCCAACCTTCCCAACCAGAACCTCATGTTACGGCCCCTGTTCAACCCCCATCCACGGCTGTACCACCCACACCCTCACACCACATGGCCACCCAAGCTCAATCTGGTATTGTCAAACCAGTACACCGCATGAACCTCCATACTACCACCATTAAACCCATATCTCCAATACCTAAATCCCACATCCAGGCCAGGTCATATCCTAACTGGTTCTTTGCTATGGAAGACGAATTTAGTGTTTTACAGAAAAAAGACACATGGGAACTAGTACCTCGCCCACCAGACAGGTCAATTACCCGATGTATTTGGTTACTTCGCCACAAATTTAAACCGGATGGCACTCTTGACCGATACAAAGCTAGATTTGTCGTGAATGGTAAATCACAAACTATTGGGGTTGATTGTGACGAGACATTTGGTCCCGTGGTTAAACCAGCAACCATCCGCATGGTCCTTAGCATTGCAGTCTGTCGCTCATAGCCGATACACCAGCTCGATGTTAAAAATGCCTTTCTTGATGGTGACCTTCAAGACACGGTTTATATGCATTAACCTCCGGGCTTTGTTGATCCGCGGGCCCCCTCACATGTATGTCGTCTTAAGCGCTCCCTTTATGGACTTAAACAAGCTCCCCGCACATGCTTTCAACGCTTTTCTACATACATTACCTCTCATGGATTTCAAAGTACTACATGTGATAGTTCTCTGTTCGTATACCATCACGGGGGAAAAACTGCTTATTTTCTATTATATGTGGATGATATCATGCTCACCGCCTCTAACTCAAAACTACTATCCACCCTTATCAGCATCCTTTCAAGAGAATCTCCATGAGTGACTTAGATTCGTATCATCATTTTCTGGGTATTTCGGCTACAAGGGACAAATCGGGTCTCTTTTATCACAAGCTGCATATACATAAGACATATTGCATCGAGCTGGTATGACATCTTGCAAACCTTGTACAACTCCCATGGACACATCAAAGAAACTTAGTGCTAATGACGGTGAGCTTCTGCCTGACGGGTTTCTATATCGTGCTCTCGCGGGAGCACTATAGTACCTAACTTTTACTAGGCCCGACATAACATACGCGGTCCAGCAGGTATGCCTTTTCATACATGCCCCACGTGATGCGCATTTTCAGTTTATGAAGCGCATCATCTGTTACCTCAGCGGGACAATTGATTATGGCATCCGAATAGTGCCTTCTAACATCAATTCATTAATAGCCTACTCCGATGCCAGCTGGGGAGGCTGCCTGGACTCTTGCAGATCTACATCCGGTTATTGTGTTTTTCTTGACAATAACTTAGTGTCTTGGTCTTCCAAACGCCAACCGACCATATCCCGATCTAGTGTCGAAGCTGAATATCGCGGTGTGGCCAATGTTGTTTTCGAAACCACTTGGCTTTGCAACCTTCTTTTTGAGCTTCATATCTTGCTGCCAAAAGCAACTCTTGTCTATTATGACAACATTTCGGCAGTCTATCTCTCAGAAACCCGATACAACACCAACGAACGAAACACGTGGAAATTGAAAGTCATTTTGTTCGCAAAAAAGTATGTATTGGTCACGTTCGGGTGCTTCATGTTCCCTCATCATCTCAATATGCCGACATATTCACCAAAGGCTTGCCGCGACAACTTTTCCAATCCTTCTGATCCAGTTTGAGTGTTTGTCCTACTCCTGCGGGGGAATATTAGTGTATGCATGTATCTATATTTAGTGATAGCTTATATATGATTGTAATTGATCCTTTCCTTTATTTAAGGATTGCTTTGTACCCCATATATATGGGGATTACCTTGTGAATACGATTGAAGGATGCAGCAATTCTATTATCCAATAAAAGGAACCCAAATTCCTTTGGGGTATGGTGTAGAATGAGAACAAAGGATTTGGGAAGATACAAAGGTCCATTTCATCGGATATACTTGTATGCTGAAATAAAATACGTTTGTGGAAGCAGAATGAGCAAATAGTTTATAGGATGAAAGGTACGACATAATGAAGTTTTAGTTTGGAACCATACAACAATCCCAAAGAATAGATATATTTTATATATAGACTTTATTGTAATTTCATTATTCTAGGAAATACATATATATTCCATGTAAATAGGAGACATTATAGGATCTGTAACAGATATATAAACGGATGAATGAAGGGAAGAAATTCATTATTGTATATCTATTTCCTAGAATAATGAGATTACAATAAAGTCTGTATATAAAATATATCTATTACCAACAATTGACACAACCAAAAGAAGTGTGCTTATCATGGGTAGATATAGCTTGGAAAATGAGGATAGTAGACAAAAAAAAAAACCCACAATTGAGAGTTAAGACAAGGTTAGAATTACAACAAGTGTGTTGGTTGTCTGCCTATCAAATCCGCTTGTATTTTGTCTAACAGGCTGTCATGTTAAAGCCACTAAGATCCCACAACACGCCACCTTTTTTACACGTGGTAACACCCTAGGATGGGACCCCCTAGGCGATGGGCGGTGATCGACCATAACACTATCTACAATGGTCACTCCACTGAAATCCTTCCCTATTAAAATTTTCTGTCACATCATCACCCCATTGAAAATCTAAAACACCAACATTTGTCACCCCACTGAAAAATTTTCCCCACTATGTCACATCATCACCGCTGTATAATTTTAATTACTTTTGTTTAGTTGTAAATAATTTATGAATACATAAATTCAATTAAACATTTCAATTTTTCTTTAGTTAAAAATTAATAAATAACATTACATTAATTAAAAAATAATTTAATATTTTACAGAAACAAACATTAAAACTTAAAAAAAACAATATGATATAAAAAATATCACTAGTCGTTATGAATGCTACATACAACAATGTCGGTGCGAACTCTTTCGATGTGTTCGACCAAATCCGCTTTTAGCGCCTCATAAATGCTTTTGTTTCACAACATCCTAATTTATCGTTCTCTTCGCGGGTCATCAATGTCAAAAGGAGCGGGAGGAGCATCCTCATCCGGAACAAATGTGCAAATTAGCCGACCTTCATATTCTAGTATCATAATATGTAATATGATACACGCATATATTACTGACCTCGTTTTTTATGCCATGCTCGAGCTGGATTTTTTATAATGTGAAATATTTTTTATGACAGTGAAAGCCCCCTCGATATCCTTCCTTTCCCCTCTTCTACAATTTGAAACCTTCGATGTTTAATGCTCATTAGAGTAGTTATTTTTTGCATAAACACTTGCCATTCTGGGAAATCTCATTAGCAGGATAGTAATTGTGCATGTACTTGTTATCCTTACAAAAACAAGATGATTCTAGAAAAACTTTGTTTTCCATATCATTAAGTAACGGCGACGAGTTAAGAACATTTAAGTCGTTATTTGTCCCAAACATGCCAAAATATGCATGCCAAATCCATAAATCTTGTGACGCAACGGCTTCAAGAATAATTGAAGGGCATGGGTGATCCCCTCAAATGAATTGCACTCTCCATGCAACAAGGCAATTTTCCCAATCCTAGTGCATACAATATACACCACCAAGCATACTGGGAAACCCATGATAATTTTCATGGTATTCATACAACTTTATATGTGACATCCAGACATTTCTGGATTAACCCCGTTAACCAAAGACTAACAAAAATGATACGGAATTGTACAATACAAAACTAGGAGGACTAAAATTGAATAAAATCAGTCCCAAAAAAATTAAACATCAAGGATTAAACATGGGATTGAATCAATGTGTGAATTTTGACTTTTAAAGGTCAAAATTCGGCCCAAGTCTAGGTAAAAATCGTAATTACCTTTTAACACAATTTACAAACGAATTAAACTAATCATAACAGTCACATTGATGAACCCTATCATCAATTTGTTGGTTAATTGCATCTATAATGTAGAATTAAACCATAGCAACTCAAAAGTTTAATACCGTCATTACTAATCAACAAACTCACATCGTTAGAATTAAACAATCCGAATTGAACACTCATTATCACCAATCAGCACTATTAGGATCCTTTGCATCCAATAACTCGAATCAAGAAGCTACGGGAAGAAGAATTGGATCGAGAAGGGCCGAAACTCAAGTGGTTAATCGAACAAGTTCAATTCGACATCAATCCAGGTAAGAATCGAATCCTACACAATCATCTATCATGTACAATGAAAGCCCTATGCTAATTTGGGGTTCTAGAATCGAATTGCACAAAATCGAATACTAGGGTTCTTTGTATTGAACGAATTGGGGCTTTTTATGTAATCGAACTCCATAATCAAATTAAATCGCACCCATAGTTTCGGAATATCATGCTTAACAAAAGCCCTATTTTAATTTCACCAAACAACAACGAATTCTATGATTTTAAGTTCTAGGGTTCTTAATGCAAGCCTATTTGGGGGTTTTGATCCAAATGGATTCAAAAACCAAATTAAACTACACACATAGCTTCGAAATGCCCTGGTTAATGAAAAACCTCTGTTAATTTCTCCAAAAAACATCGAATTCGATACAAACCGGTTCTAGGGTTTGTTGGTTAAAACGATTTGGGGATTTTGATTGAATGAACTTAGTTTTCAAAATAAACAACCCAGATGGATTCAAAATATAGTGATTAATGAAAACCATATGGTTTTACAGATCAACATTAACGAATTTAATGATTTTAAGATTGGGAATTTGGACTTAGGTTCGAATTCGGTTGGGGTATAAAAATAATATGATTTTGCTTAAATGTATCAATTAAACAGACACATGTAATCGCTAGAATCTATGGAAACAAAGCCCCATGGTTACAGATTCGATCGAGTTCGAATCAGGGCTCAATTTGGATCACATGGTTTGGTTTAAGGGAACCCGATTGTTGGAGCTTGAAACAATTAGGTTGAAGATCTATTGGGTTTGACAAGCCTCAACTTGGTATATTGTAGGTCTACGCAGGTGTTTAACTCACCAATTCAAACATTACTATTGTTTGCGTTGTACAATAGTGGAAAGGCAAATAAACATTCAAACAGTCAGCTTCGGTGTCAACCGCTTATGTAAACAGTACAATGACTAGCTGTCATGATTATGCAATGTGTGATTATGTGATCTACAAACATTACTTACAAACAGTTTGCTCAAACATTTGTGATTATTCATACAAACCAGTGTACACACCAACCTTGTGTTGACTATACTTGCATGTTTTCTCAGGACGCTAACACACAAGCACGAGCAAGCATGGACTAGGATGTTGAGTCTCATGCATCATTTCAATTCAATTGTTTTGGATTTGGTTATTAGGAGATTTAACATTGTAATTTATATTTTTGCAAATGTCATGATTTGAAATGGATTTTCAAACGCTTTCGCAAGGCTACTTTTGTTTATTACATTTGTGACCTAATTTATGTTTGAAAAGCATATAGAGGTCTTTCACTATGTCTAATGCCTGAGATCCTGGTTTGTCATGCTCTAAACGGTATGATTCCGTTAGTGGGAAATTAAGGGAGTGACATATTGGTATCAGAGCCATTAATTATAGCGAATTAGGTTTGCATTGGTAGACTTAGACTATAACTGTTGGACATTAGACACACTTGCTTACACAATAGTTTTGCATAGCAATTAAATATGGTATTATGTAACAGACATGGCATCACCATCCACACCTACTAGTGACAAGGAACATCAAGCCGTATCATCATTAGAAACCAAGAAGAGCCGACTTGAGCCAGTGGATGACATGATTCATTATGATGAGGAGATACACATACGACTGAGGGAGAATGGCCAGTATTGGCAGTGGTTCCCTGGCCTTATTCGCATCTGAGTGAGTGAGGAGCGAGTACCTCCACCACCTACTGCTGACACTGCTACTAGTAGTTGGATTTTACCTGCTCTAGGATACCCACAAGAGCAAGCATTTGCAGCCTTTGTTGTGCGCATGGATCGGGAAATTCGCAACATGCGAGAGGCAGCTTGGGAGATCACAGGCTTGCTACAGAGTAACAATTGGGTGATGCAGAAGTGGAGAAGCCTCACTGAAGAGTTGGCTCAGACTGATGAGGTACATAACAACTTGGTTGAAACAGTTTAGGAGATGCAAGAGGCTATAGCTGAGCTCACTGCACGACTGGAGAGTACTTAGCTAAGGGCAGCTGCAGCCGAGGCAAGGGCTGAGGAGGCCATTGCACTAGCTAAAGCAGCTGTGAATGGAACCACTATAGTTGGAGACATGGTTGAGGAGGCCATGGCACTCATTACTAGGCATATGCAGTACGAGCATGGTGCAGGGGTGTCCAGCAGAACAGGGAGATTCATCATCCACTGTTGTGACATCAAATAGTGGGACCTAGTTGTTTCTATCTACGTTTTCAATTATTAACTTATATGATTGGGTTGTACTCATACCAACTAAATTTCATGTTTGGTTGTTTTGCATATCCTTGACGAACACTTGTGGAACTAATTTTATCATGATAATTAAGAATTATTATATTAATGGCTATAGTTGTGTGTTATGTTTACTTTATTCATAAATGGTGATTATGTGATGGATGGAGTCTCATTATGTATAAATGTAATTGTGAAGATCATGTCTGGATAAAACATTAACATGACAGCAGCAGAACTTGATGCACTCATCAACAATAGGATTGTTGAGGCAATTGCTAATTACACTCAGACACACCAAATAGGACCACATGGTCCATGGGGGGGGGGGGGCTTTTGAACCCACAGGTGTGCACGTTCAAGACATTTTTGGACTGCAAACCGTACAATTTCAAAGGATCAAAAGGAGCTGTTGGACTTCTTCGATGGATTGAAAAGTCTGAGTCAGTGTTCGCAACGTGTAATTTCCTAAAGGAAAACAAGGTGAATTATGCTACAGGTACGTTGGAGGGTCCAACATTGACATGGTGGAATTCTAATGTACAGACATTAGGCCTGGGTGTGGCTAATGCCCTTACCTGGGATGGATTTAAGACATTATTGCAGGAGGAGTATTGCCCCCCCCCCCCCCCGCCCAATGAGGCGCAAAAACTTTAATGTACAAACATTAGGCCTGGCTGTGGCTAAGTTACCGTTTGAAAACGGTTGTCATTTTTATGGATCAAAAGTGTCAAATGATTAATACTTGTAAATCTCTAACTTAAGGTATGTAAGGTTATTGATATTTAGTACATAAGACGTAAGATGTAAAGTGAAAATGTTTCACAACTAAATAAAAATAGATGTATAAACTTCATTTAAGTTTGATTAAGTCCAAATAAATAGGTCATTAGAATTTTAATACTAGCTCCAACTCTCGTTCGAACCGGCCTATCCCTTCATCTATAGGCGGGTTCTTAAATGAATCTACTTTATCGTCGATGGATCATCTTTAAATATATTAAGTAACTATGTTAAGAGCTATGGTTTCTAGTATTGTATTAATTATTGTTTCTCTTGTGTTTAATTAATAACTTGTATATATACACATATATGCCAAAGAGCATGTAAGTCAACTGACATTTTATGATTCTTATAAGACTTAAGTATATGCAAGATCATGTATTCAAATCCTGGCTAAAATGGTTAGTAGGGGTTTTACTATATAGCAGGTCAGGTGGATTTGTTCGGTTCAGCGCTTGTTAACACATGAGTGTTGAATACCGAGGAGTGGGTAGCAAACTTAATCAATAATAATAAAGTTTTTCATGAATTTATAAATTACAAAGTTACAAGTTTACAACTAAATGAAGTTTTACACTTTTTTGTGGATTTATAATTGTATCCCATTCCCTCAAACCCTCCACGAATATGGTCTTTCTTGTATTCTTATTCCTTCTATAGTCCACAAACTAAAATAAAAATCAACATGCCAAAAAAAAAAAATCACATATAAATTTATTTTAAAGTATTAAAGACCCTTTTTTTTGGAGTCTTTAATAACTTGCTTAGATTGCTTGACGAATGCTATGGGTGGCCCAACATGCTTAAAGGGTAAAGCTAGGACCCCTAAGCCTCTAAAATCTTAGGACCTCAATTTCTAGTAAATTTTCTATATGCGTTGTACTTTCTTTGAATTGATCCAAAATGAAAAAAAAAATAAAGTGAACAATAAAACAATTCTAGAATTTAAGGGGTAGTAGTTTTAAATTTTTTTTTGCTGAAAAGTTAATCATGCGTTCACTAATTTTTTTCACTTTTTTTTAAAATTGAACTCTTCAACTATTTTTGATTCTAAATACTTGATTTTTGTTTTTTCTTCATCTTGATTAATATGATATTTTGAATTATTTTATTGTAGTCATCAATTAAATTTTCTATGTGTTTCTTAAAATTAGCATATCTATGTTGATTTATATTGTTATTTGTTTATTAATTTGGTATTTTGATATTGATTCCTACTAGTTTCTTTATTTTTATTTATTCACTTTTATCAAAGAAATAAAGGCTCATTTTACTTTTTTGAACATATATTGTATGTAAGCATCTAAAATTGATATGACTGTATGTTTGTTAAGATCTTTAATTGTTAGTTGATATAACAATAATGCATGATATTTTATTTAGTTGCACTTTTTTGTTTGTATTCAACACAATTTTGGTGCTTCTCTTCGCAATGAGGTTATTAGATATTTAATTTGTTATGTTATTGTCAAAAGATTAACATATTAAGTGTGTTGTCAATGTTAATTTAAATTGATTGAAAATATTTTTTTTACTAGGGCATAGGCTTATTATCAGTTTTGAGACCCTAAAATGCTTGGACCGGCCCTAACGGATGCCTTCACCTAGTTCTTTCTAAATTAGTTGTTTAGACCAAGTTCCTTCCAAACACATAACCCACGAATCACTCGTATGCTATTAGTGTCCTCTTATCAACTCAAAATTATTACGTTATAAATTTAATAAATTATAACATGGCTTTTATAATTCGTTAACACGTTTTTTAAATTGCTATAAGTTTGATACAATGTATTTAGCATGTTAATGAGAATGGAACTTTAAGAAACCATGATTTTTACGGAAAAATAGTCTCGTGATCTTGAAACAAATCTATTTTTGTCATTATGTTTGTAGATAAACAAATAAAGAGGACAACCACGTTAACTTTTGGTGCTCTATCTTTTGTAAAATGACATGATTGGTTTTTTAAAGTATTAAAATAGTCTATCATCATATTTATTGTCAGCATATGCACGTTTATATCATATTTGATTTGACTTCATGATTAATAGTATAATAATATTGGCATATGACTTAGATGGAAACGAATATAACTTAGATCACCCATGATTTTTAGTGAAGAACAACCATTAATTGCTTCAAGTGCATTCCTTTTGTTGATTTTGGAGGCATTTTCCTTTTTTTTTTTTGTCGTTAAGGTAGAGAACTTGTTCAAAATTCTTGTAGTCGCAATAATGGATGTTGAGGAAGTTTGGGGACCCAAGTTCTTTCAATATCTCATTTAAATCTTTTTATTTTGATTAAAAAATAAAATTTTGTCATTCATTAATGTTTTCAGTTATTTTTTGATGTGTTATATATGTATCTCACACGTTCTTTCTTCTATTAATTACTAGGTTAGTATCCCGTGTATTACACGGGTTGAATAAAAAGAGTATGATAAATAATAATCAATTAAAATTTAAATGCTATACGATGATATTTAAAATATAATACTTTAAGTAATAAAATAATTATATTTTTTATTTAAATACCAAGTTTTTTAAAGTTTGTTTCTTTAAACATGTCATTTTGAAAAATTGTTTTTGAAATTTATATTTTATAATAATTTGATTTTTTTTAAAAAACGTTTTTTTAATATCAATATATTTTTAATATATGAAAAAAAAATTTTAATTTTAAAATATATAAAAGTATATTTAATATTTAATATTATGAATTATGGTTTAATATAATATGTATTTAATAGCAGAGAGAGCCAAAAAAATAAAGTTGATGTGCTCTAAGAAGGTGACATTCGTCCATAAAAACTTTCATTTATTATAATTGATAAATTTGTTAAATTGTTAATTTTTTCTCATATTATATTGATTGAATAAATATAAGTTTTTGAGTTTCTAATTTTATACTTTATTATTATTTTACTTTCGTTCAATTTTTTTACAATTGACACTTTTATATTTTAACTTTACTTTTCATTTATTTATATGTAGACAATTTTATTATTTTTAACATAATTTTTATTTTCCATTATTTAATAAGATGAAAACATTAATTGAAGAGAGAGAGGGAGAAATTTAGAAGTTGACTTAACAAGAGATTGACATGTGGCATAAGAAAACTTTTATTTATTATAATAGATCTTTTTTTGAACGGCTTGGTACAACGACACCCAAGACGGGATTTCAACCGTCCCCTCGGATTTGACGCTCTGGGGCGTATGCCCAAGCTCACCCCAGGAGGAACCCCACAACTGGGTAAACCCCCTGACCTTGCTTCAGCAAATATGCCTCAGCCCGGATTCAAACCCAAGACCTCCCATAGGAAAGTCAAGGGGGTAACCATTAGGCTAGAAGCCCTTGGTTATTTATTATAATAGATAGATTTATATTTTCATTTATGTTAAACTAGATTATTACCCCGTGTATTACACGGATTGAATATAAAATATTAAATAAATAGTAATAAAATTTAAATATTAAAGAACAAGATTTTGATATAAATTGATTAAAATATTAATAAGTATTTTAAGTGACAAAACAATAATTAATTTTTTTAATAACTAATGAAATGATACTTGACTTTTTTTAATTTGTAGCAGTAATGATTTTTAAACTAACTGATGCTAAAAATTTCACTTACTTTTTTTTATCTAAAACTAATTGTTACAAATCAAGAAAATAATGTACAATTTATATAATTATTAAAGTAAATTGACTCAATTTGAAAATATCATTAAACATATTTAATTAAAAATGCAATTTTTCTTATCATGTTTATAACTTTTGATTTTAAAATAATTACTTTTTAAATATTTCGCTAAAAGAAGCATCATTTGTTTATAAAAAAACCCATTATTTAAAAACTATGATTTATAGTTTATTTTATTATTTTTTTAAATTGTTTTTTAGCTGATATTCTTTTTATATAAACTTTTATTAAAGTGTGTTTTTTAATAAAAATATTTGACTTTTAATTTATCAAAAAACTATTTTCTAGCATGAAAAATGCATATAATATTATTACTCATTAATAATATAATTATTTATTAAAAAAGATAATATATATATATATACTTAATAAGAGAGATGATTGAGTAGGATGATACAAAAGTAACAAGTGTAAATATGGACATGAAAATTTGACAAGTAGCAAAAATATTTTTTGTTTATTATAATAGAAAGATAATAATAGTAAATACGTACTAATGATAGTAGTTATAATTTTTTATAAATATTTTAAAAAATATTAAAGTTAAAACATTAGAGTTTTTAAACAATCATTTTCAAAATAGTTTTTTGAAAGAAAAGTAAAAAAAATAAGAACTTATATTAATGAAAAAGTAATATTATTTTTTTATTTTAAATAATTATTTATACGAAATGTCAAATTGTCAATCATTCTATACCTAAAAAAACTTTTTATAAATATTAAACTTTTATTACTTACTATTTAATTTTTATTTGATTTGTGTTATATATGTGATATTATCCTGCTAATAACAAAAACAAAATTGGTTAAAATTAATTTAAATATATACACTTATCTTATCCTACTTTAAATATATACACAATTTATCAATTATACATCAACTTAACGAATTTGTATATGCATTCATTATAAGTTTATAACGCAACTTCAAGCTGTTCTATATTTATTATTAAAACTTAAATTTTTATTGTAACATTTCCTACCCAATACTTAATTGAATTAAAAACTCACTTATGTAATATTAATATAAAAATTATATTAATATTAATATAATTCTTCGAAAAAAAACTTATATAATATTAATATAAAATTTATATCTATTTGATTAGTTGTATATTTACTTGCAATATACTAAAAAAATTAAAATATTAAATAGCATTAGATATTTTAATGTAATTTGATTCACTTATTGATCAATGTGAATCATAAAATTCATTAAACAAATTGAGTGTGAGGTGCACACTTGTTTGAGGTTTAGGATTCTATTTAGGTTTCAAGGAAGCAACTCATTCTTGGAAGTGGTTCGAGGTAGTGCTCCTGGTTAGAGTGGGTTCCAAGGGGTAGAGGTGAGCATAATATAACATTAACCGAAAAATAAACGATAACCGGACTGAACCATAACCGATATAACCGAAACCGAATTTAACCGACGGTTATGGTTAAGCAAAGCCATTAACCGAATCCTTAGGTTATGGTTATGGTTAAGGCTAGTCATTAACCGATTTTAACCGAACCAAACTGAACAGAACCGAATAATGTGTATTTGTTTTTTTTAATATTTATATGTTTGTATGCTTTTTAAAAAGTTATGATGCGAGTCAAGTATAGAAGGTGAATCTTCACTTTTTACTATATGCACTGTTGTAAAAGTCGGTCTCCAAGGCCGAGTACTCTCCGAGTACTCGCTCCAAGGAGTTGTTCCGAGTCCGAGTTCTTCCTGAGTATTACCCGAGTACTCCCGCCTAGGGCCGAGTACTCTCCGATTACTCGCTCCAAGGACCTGTTCCGACCTAGGAGCGCCTAGCGATTTTTGCAACCATGACTATATGAAAATGTTATGTATCATATGTGATACTAAATTTATTAGAAAATGAATTAGAGTTCACATAATTTTACTTATTGTTCACACATTATCAGTCACTAAAAAAATTTACAAGCTTCACTAAGATTTTCATCATTAATATATCTATAATTCACAAGCATATTTACAAGTTTTTTTTAGTTTTTCAACAATTCTATTATTAACAGAATTTAACCATAACCGGTGGTCAACCGGTTAGTGGTTAACCGCTCAATTGGTTATGGTTATGGTTAAGGATATATAATTAACCGAAGTAGCGGTTTTGGTTATGGAAATTCTCATAACCGCACCGAACCGAACTATGCGCACCCCTACCAAGGGGTAGCTGCCCTTGGCGGGGTCTAAGGAGTATACAACAAGTTAACAAATGTGTACATAACAAATTTGATAGTTCTTGTAAACGAGTTCAAATATATTTGTATGTATATGACATATTGATGTTAGGTACAAGTGAAGATTACGTTGATATAACAAAACAATTTTGTCATTTAAATGTGTTATGAAAGATATCAGAGTAGCTGAGGTAATTATTGGTAATAGAATCACTAATGGAAACAATGATACTTGTATTTCTCAATCTCATATATTGATGAAGTAAAATAAAAGTTTAATTTTTAGGAGTGTTTTTCCTCTACTACTTAAATAGATCCTAATGTTAAGTTATTACCAAATAAATGTGTTGCTGTATCACAGCTTGAGTATCACAACCGTGTACTTATGTACTTGAAAGGAACCATTGGTTACGGTTTGAACGATATAATTTCATTGTTTTTAGAAGGATATTATGATGGGTTATGCTAAATATACCCCCCTTTTTATTTTTTTTTACTTGTCGTACCTCCTCCTTAAGTTTTTTAAATATATACAAGTAAACCTTATGTTTTTAATTAACTAAAAAGATCTATAAACCTTTAAACAAAAACATGAGGGACTGTTTTTACAAAACTCAAACATCACGGAATCATTATCATCATCAATTCATCGTTTAAAAATCAAATAAATACGAAATCTAAGCTTAAATAACCATAGTCGAACTCAAACTCAAAGTCTATTAAAACGAGCATAAAACTCAAAATTAATTGAACCCAAACAATCCTTTAACCTCTGCGAAACTCTCTGCGTAAACAAAAGCTATTCACAATCTCAACACAAATCAAGAAAAAGGCATGTAAGAAGCCGACGGTTCGACTTCGGTTCATCAAGCAACGAACATGAATTAGTTAACTAAGGTAGGTGTTTCATATACAATTACACTCGTTTTTGTTCGAGGAACGAAAGTCCTATGTTTGTAACAACAATCGGGCCTCAGTTCAATCGAATTTGAACAAAGAGGAACTAGGGTTCATACAAATAAATCTGATTTTGGATGAATTTAATTTTATATTTTGTATAGGGTATGCCAAGTAAGAGGGGATACGTTTAGTAGAATTTAAAGTAAAAATAATATTTGGTGTATTTTGGTTGTGTTATATAGTTGAAGGGTTGATTATAACAAATTTATATTTAATATTTTAGAGGAGGGGGTATGACAAGTTCAAAAGGGGGGTACATTTAGCCACACCCTATTATGATACAAGTTGAATAACATGGAATATCATTCTTCTACTAGTGGATGGGTGTTTCTTCTTAGAGAAGAAGCAATTAGTTGAGCATCTAAAAATCAAACTTGCATTACTAACTAAACATGTCAAATCTGAATTTGTAGCAGTACCAGTAGTTGATAAAGAAGCTGAATAGCTAAGGAACTTGACTTATGAAATTTCATTGTGCCCCAAACCAAGCACCCTCCGGATAGAGCGGGGTTCAATCGGTGGAAGCTCCCAGTAGGATCCAAGGAGTAGAGCCCCTAGCTTGCCTCAAGTTGTCAGGTCAAAAAAAATGATGTTTCAAATTTTTTCATAAAATTCGTTTATTAGTTTTTGGGGTAAATATGAAAAGAAACATTGCTTAAAAACCGAATTTCAATTTTCTACTTAATATCGAATTCTGTTCATTCCAACGTTCAACTATTTCATGAAATATGCACTAAAAATTAACATACTTGTTCTTGAAAATACGATTTGAATTTTATCTATATAGAAATGATTATTTGGTAAGCCTTATTATAACAATTTTTAATTAAAAAAAGCAATAATATTTACAAATTAACGATCAAAACATACTTGTTTTATATGACATAATATCTTAAAAGCATTCCAACATTAGTGTTGACCTTAGTGGAATGATGAGAAACATAAAAACATCTATGAAAAAGATGTGATTAAAGGGAGTTATTTTGATAGGAAGAATGCAAAGCAAAGTAATGACCAAGAATATCACTAAAGGGATCCTGTCTCTATGTAGGCTCTATTTTGCTTACAAGAAAGGATTGTATTTATGATTAAGTGACTTAATCCGGTCATTAGGGGTAGAGATGCACAAATCGGTTAACCGGTCTAAACCGGTTTTCAAATTACCCGAACCGGTTAACCGGTGTAGAGGGTTTACCGGTTTTTCCAAAAAACTGGTTCGGTTATTAACCGGTTTTTTTAACCTATGGAGCCTAACCGATGGAACCGAACCGGTTATTAACCGGACCGGTTAACCGCCCAAACCGGTTCAAAAACCGGTTTTTAGACCTATTTTTTTTTTTTTTTATCCGTTAATCCGTTTGATCCGTCCGTTAGACTTAGAGTGTTGAACCGTAACCGTATTAAACCGTTTTTTTTGTATTATACGTTTTCAACCTTAAAGTTAAATTAATAAAATCATAATAAAAAAATATCATAATAAAAAAACTTAACAAAATCAAATCTAAAACTAATAAATAATAATTACTAAACCCTAATAAACCTTAAACTAATCAAATATTAAACTAATAACTAATAAACCTTAAAACCTTAAACTAATAATTAATAAACCCTAATAAACCTTAAACTAATCAAACTAATATTAAACTAATAACTAATAAACCTTAAAACCTTAAACTAATAATTACTAAACCCTAATAAACCTTAAACTAATCAACAATATTAATCTAGGGTTTAGTAATTATGAGTTTAAGGTTTATTAGGGTTTAGTAATTAAGATTTATTAATTATTAGATTAATATTAGTTTGATTTGTTTAAGGTTTATTAGGGTTTAGTAATTATGAGTTTAACGTTTTAAGATTTATTAATTATTAGATTAATATTAGTTTGATTAGTTTAAGGTTTTATTAGGGTTTAGTAATTATGAGTTGATTATTTTAAGGTTTATTAGTTATTAGTTTAATATTAGTTTGATTAGTTTAAGGTTTATTAGGGTTTAGTAATTATTAGTTTAAGGTTTTGATTAAATAAAATTAAATGAACTTTATTAGTAAGGATTTCAAATAGCATATTTCATTAAAATAAATTAATTACATAAGCTTTAAAGTTACAAAATCAAATATAAAATCGAAAATAGAAATTAGTCTTCGCTTGGTGCTTCGGATTGTAGTTCCGGACTATTGTTCCGCATCCATTCATCCATTGTGTGTTCTTCGTCGGAAAGTGGGAACGTCATTCCTTCCTCAACTTCAACATCGTGTATTGTCACTTCTATCTCAAGCTCGCCTTCAAGTTGTGTCTGGTCTTGTACACGTTCCATTGCGTCCAAATGGTCTTTCAAGCAAATGCACATCTCCAATGATGCAGGAGTAAGCCTCGTCCTTCGTATCGATAAAACCCTGCCACTGAGAGAAAAAGCAGACTCCGAAGCTACCGTAGAAGCTTGGACGCTTAGTAAATCACGGACCATGGCAGATAGAATCGGAAAGTGGGGTTCCTTTTGTTTCCACCAGGCCAAAATATCAAAGTTTTCAAATTCTTCCGGCGTAAGACCGGAAATCCAATCTGTCCCTAGGTACCTTCCTAGTTCGCTACTTGCGCTAGTACCTCGGGCTCGTTTAGTTACATTTTGTCTTAATGTGTTAAATAAATCAAAGTTAACATCTTGGCTTCTACTCGAACTAGAAGCCGCATACATTGTTTGTTGTATGTTAGATGTTTCACCATATTTTTGTAAATAATGATCAAACATATTTTGAAAATATATGTTAAAGTTATTTTTAGTGTTTGTTGCAAAGTTTGGGTCTTCCAAATCCAAACCCAAAGCACCAACTATTTCATCAACTAATGTTTCAACGCCGGCACCATTGAAACATGGGTTTAATGCCGTCGCACAAGTAAATACGGCCGGCATTTCTTGAAAGTATTTCAATAGTTTTAATTTCATTGGAAGTAACATTCCCGTATATATCTCATTATTTTCACCCGTCGATGGAAATTCATTAATTTTTCTTGTCATTATAAATAATTGTTGAAGAACCAAACAAGACGTGGGATAATAAACTCCCGATAAAATTGTTGTTGAATTTTTAAAAACTCCAAATAAACTAGTAAATTCTCCTATGGCGTCCCAACATCGGCTATTAAATTTTTTAGCCTTACGTTCTTGCACTAAATTGTTATGAAATACTTCCAAGGTTTCCCTTTGTCGTAAGGCGCTGTTAAACATACGCCAAGTCGAATTCCATCTTGTTGGAACGTCCCAAGACGGACCTAAAAAGAGGGAGTTCGTATCCTCACATAATTTTTGATATTCCAAATATCTTCTACGGCTTTCATAAAAACATCCTTTAACATTTGTTTAAATTTTTCTTTTAACATATTCATTCCCGGAACCGCAAGAGCATCACTCACAACCAAGTTAATAATGTGAGCAACGCATCTTGTATGAAAAAAAGAACCGTTACATATCGGTTTATATTTAAGTTTTAATTTTTGAACAGCAGTCGTATTATTTGAAGCGTTATCAAAACTTATGGAAAGTATTTTATCTTGTAAATGGAATGTTTGTATTATTACATCTAACATGTAAAACAAATTATCCCCCGTGTGAGGATACGGAAACATTTCGAACGCAATCGTACGTTTCATCATTTGCCATGAATCGGGATCAATCCAATGTGCGGTAACGCAAAGGTACGATTCGGGCAAACCGTGAGGTACCGACCAAACGTCCATTGTTAGGTTAACACCGGTTTTTAAGTTTTGAAAACCTAAAATTAATTCTTGTTTGGCTTGACGCCAACGTTTCAAACAATCACGTCTAATAGTAGTTCGACTTACTTGATGATAACATGGTTGTAGCGCCTTTTGAATCATCTTCGTCAAGCGTGGATTGTCAAAATGATTAAATGGCAAACTTTCTTGAATCACCAAGTTCCCCATCATTTCACAAACCATGTCGGGATCGAAATTCCAAACCCCGCACTCTTGAGACATTTGTGCTTAATCGTTTGCGGGATTATTTTTGACAACACGATGCTTCGTCAAATGGCTTCTTAAAGTAGAATTAGATTCCGGTTTAAGAAAAGTACCGCAACTTTTGCACCGTGCCTTATCGACACCGTTCGACATTTCGCATAAGTCGAAATGTTGAAATAGCTCTTTGTTCCTCGTTGTAATTTTTATTCTGTTGGTTCGTTTGAAGTGGATGCACCAACACCAACGGAACTATGAGCACTTCGTGAGCTTGCCATGGATGAAATAAAGATTGAATCGAACGTAATAGAAGAAGAGATTGAATCGAGAAGAATTGGGGGATCGTTTTTTGAGCGTTTTTGATCGTTTTCGAGCGTTTAAGAACAAGAGATGTTGTAACAACGGTTATATATTTTTTTATACTGACGTTTAGGGGCAAAACGGTCCAAAAAAATGTCTCAAACGGTCACAAACGGCTATAACAACGGTTATATTTTTTTTTCTCGACCAGTTAACCGGTCCCCAACGACTAGTTTTTGGCTCCAAGTCTCCAACGGCTATTTTTTTTGAAACTAAAAACCGGTTAACCGGTTTTAACCCGGTCCTAAAAACCGGTTCTTCTTTAACCGGTTGCAAACCAGTTTTCTCTCCAAATCTCTTAACCGGTCAGAAACCAGCGGTTTTTTCGAATGCTCCAAACCGGTGGCAATAACCGGTCCAATAACCGGTTCCTAACCGGTCTAAAAACCGGTTCGGTTAGGTTAACCGGTTTTTTTGTGCACCACTAATCAGGGGTGTGGAAACTACGATCACACCAGACTCAAATTATTGTAATAAATCTTCGTAAGGGTAAGGTGAATTTACCCGCATAGAGCGCAAACAACACATAGGCTTTCGACCAGAGAGTTGGTAGCAAACTATCATTGCAGTGCGAAAGTTGTTGGGTCTGAGAAATCCATTTAACTTAATCATGTTGCTTGGCCCTCTTTTTCGTAAAAAGAAAAAACAAAAAAAACTCTTTGCAATTGATCAATTAGTGACAACACAATTATTATATTTTTTTTCCATATAACTTGTTAACATTAATTTAAAAATAAATAAATATGTACTCTTGTTTTTTTTCCTAAACATTTGGGTATAAGTTGCAATGAAATGTAGTTATTTTATACACGTAAGCTGTTATAGGCACGTGCTTAGATTCATAAAAGGTTTGTTACGTTTTTAAACCAGTCGATTTAACCATGTGTATAAAATTAATAAATAAATATTTTTTTCAGAAAACATAATAAAAAAATTAGAAGACAGGTCATATTCATCAATCATACACTTCTCATGCAAGTTAGAGATGGGCAAAAAAACCGGTTCTTGAACCGGACCCGAGGGTTCAACCCGGACCGAAACCGGTCCGGTACCGGTCCGTATAAAAACCGGTTCCTACCCGATATAAACCACCGGTTCCTAACCGGTTCTACATTTTAAATTTTCAATCGGTTCCAACCCGGTCCAACCAAAACCGGTTCCTACCGCTTGGATCCAAAAATTCGAGTTCTAGCTGTTAATAGAGCCGTTTAGGCCCATTTCTAGCCGTTTTTTTATGTTTTTTGATCCAAAACTTAGTATAAATTCTTGTAGCTTGGTTTAGTTTGATTCCACACTTGAAAACGAACATTCTAAGCCAAAAACGCTCTCGTTTCGTATACCCGACTGCTTTACTCTCTTTGTTTCGCGATACATTTTTATTACACTCGTATTTTATACAAGTATAATCTTATTAACGCGATGGCTCAGTCTACATCTTGTGTCGGTCAAGGTTCTAACGTCGAAGTTACCGTTGTTCGTGTTCTTACGCATAGTAGGAACATGGAAATATGGTGTAACTGGGATTTAGTTGAGATGAGTGTGGGTCTCAAAAGGCTCGTTGCAAGTATTGTGGTATGCTTCTTGCAAAAGAATCAAACTCGAGTTTGAAGAAATATATTAGCAAACCATTTTGCAAGGCGTTGAAGAATGGTCCTGAAAGTCAACAAACACAAATCGGTAATGATTGTGGAATTTTTCACTATGACGTAGATGAGGTTCGTGATAGAATGGCGAAGTTCGTGATTCAAGAGGCGTTACCGTTTGGACATTTCGACAACCCTCGTGTAACAAACATGATTCGAGATACACTTCAACCTCGTTATGATCATGTAAGTCGAAGGACACTAAGGCGTCATTGTTTAAAAATGTGGAACAACGCAAAAAGAGATTTGATCTTATTTTTTGAAAAACTAAACACTGGTGTAAACTTAACTACAGACGTTTGGTCTGCACCACATAGTTTACCGGAATCGTACATTTGCATCACCGCCCATTGGGTAGATCTCAGTTCGTGGCAAATGATGAAACGTACGACTGCTTTTGAACTTTTCCCGTATCCACATACGGCTGAATATTTGTTTAAATTATTAGATTTCGTAATAACACAATTTAATTTGGAAAAGAAACTATTTTCAATAGCATTTTATAATGCTTCAAACAACACTGCTGCAGTGGAAAAATAAAAATTAAAATACACACCATTTTGCAACGGAATATTTTTCCACAGTCGATGTGTAGCACATATTATTAACTTAGCGGTGCAAGACGGTCTTTCTTCATCAAAACTGGTTTTAGAAATATGATACATGATGTTTTTAAAAAAAGTAGACGAACATTTACCGAATACAAACAATTTTGTATAGATACGGACAGACCTTGTTATGCTCCTAATTAGGATGTACCTACTCGGTGGAACTCAACTTTTAAAATGTTTGAAAGTGCTTTAAAACAAAGAGCAACTTTACAAACATTTCATACGAGTCTTTATGAAGGTGGTTTCGCCGAACAATTTTCTCCATTGTGTTGGGAGAATATTCAAGATTTAACTGATTTTCTTGAAGCTTTTAAAACCGCCACTACAAAATTATTAGGGGTTTATTATCCTACCAGTCTTTTGGTGTTACTAGAATTGTATTCGATGACGTCAAATTTAAAAAATTTTGAAATGAAAAACCAAATGTTTGAAGAAATGGTAAAACCAATGAAAGTCAAATTAAAGAAATATTTTAAAGATTTACTACCCGTGTTTACTTGTGCCGCTGCTTTAAACCCAATTTTGAATGTTACGGGGGTTGAATGTTTGATAGACGAAATAAATGATAATTTGGATATCCATGAAGAAGATCCAAAATTTTCAAATGATACAAAAAAATGTTTTCAGCATAGTTTACAAAGTATGTATGAATTTTATATAATTAAATATGGTCCTAATATAAACATACGTACGAGCACGAGCGCATCATGCTCGAGTAGTAAACCTCGTGATCCGCTTCTTAGTTTATTTAATACTGTTCGTAATGAAACTGCAAAATGACAAAGGGGTAACACCCCTTCAAGTGAGCTCGGAAGGTATAGTGAAACAGATTTTGTGTCCACTTTTCAATCCGAGGATTATTACAATTTAGACCTTTTGTCATGGTGGAAAGGAAAGGAATCTGATTATCCAATTCTAGCTACTATGGCATGTGATTTACAAACCGTCCAAGCTTCTACGGTAGCTTCGGAATCTGCTTTTTCTCTTAGTTGCAGGGTATTATATTTACGAAGAACAAGACTTACTCCGGAATCAGTAGAGATGTTTATTTGCTTAAAGGATCACTTGGACGCGATCGATATTAAAACATAACAAACCTCGAAAATGAAATCGAACTTGAAACAAGGGTACACGAAGAGGAGGTGGAGGAAGGATTATCTCCCGACATTTCTGATGAATAACTTGCACAAGAAACTCGTACTCGTAAACGTACGCAAACGCAAACGCAAAAGGAAACGCAAATGCAATAAAACGCATGTCTTTTGTATTTGTATTTATCTTCTTAAGTATTTTTTTTAATTATTTATGTATGTCTCTTTTTTAAATAATTAAAAGAGAAATAAATGTTAAATATGTTATTTTTATTTTTATGTTATATATGAAATTTATTGTAAAATTACTAGAAATAATAATGAATTTTTTTAATATTATTTTTTATTATTTATGTATGTCTTTTTTTTAAATAATTAAAATAGAAATAAATGTATTTAAGTTATTTTTATTTATATGTTATGTATGTAATTTATTGTAAAATTATTAGAAATAATAATGAATTTTTTTAATATTATTATTTTTTAGTTATGCTCTTAAATCAAGTATTTTTTTTATTATTCATGTATGTCTTTATTTTAAATAATTGAAATAAAAATAAATGTATTTAAGTTATTTTTATTTTTAAGTTATGTATGCAATTTATTATAAAATTATTAGAAATAATAATGAATTTTTTAAATATTACTTTCTTTTTATTTATGTTCTTAAGTATTTTTTTTTATTTATGTATGGATATTTTTTTTTAAATTTAGAAAAAAAATTTTTAAACAGGAACCGGTTGGAACCGGTAGGTGTACCCGGTTCCGGACCCGACCGGACCCTACCCGGTTCCACCGGTTGCCCCTAAAAACCGGTTCTACCGAAACTGCCTATGCCTTGAACCCGGCTTGCCCACCTCTACATGCAAGTGATGTGAGTGAAAATATAGGTATACAAAAAATCAAACAACTGTTTAAAATTGAATCGCATCCGCTACAAAAAAAAAAAAAAACCAAACCGAATTATGAGTTTAGTTTCAGTTATGTTCCTAACTGCACCCAGATTTCGAATTCGGTTTACTTGGTTAACCGATTAATCGAATTTAGCTATAAATTTATTTTTTTTATTAATTATACATAAGATTGAATTCGGTTTATTCGGTTAGATTTTATTAGTTTATTCAATTTAAACTTGTTTATTAATTTTTAATCCACTACTAGAAAACTTAGCAATTGCCACCAAAAATTGCCATCAAAATAAATGGTGGGAAATTTTGTCACCAATTTCTCACCATATGCAAATCAAACACATTCGGAGTCAAAAAATTTACGAGCATTTATTTTTTGTGGCAAAATGGTGGGTAAAATCTGTAACTCTAAATTGCCACCAGAATAATGGTAGCAAAAATGAAATTTTAAATTGGTATATACTATATATAGTAAACCTAACTTATATCTGCGATTCCCCATATTCCCCCAAATCAAATTAACCCTAATTTCACGTCGACCTCTTCTACGTCGCTTCCCGTCTCTTCAACACGGCACCTGCGGCTACATTTCGCCTACTTCTTTCGATTCAACAGTCCAAGAGCCGCTCAATTTCTCTTCTCCCTTCGCTAAGTGTCGCTGATTTTGCTCTTCATCTTGGAACAATCGCTCGATCTGTATTTGCTCATTGGTTGTATGTATTTGTTTTTCACCATTTTTAGAATATTTGATCATGATTTATATTTAGTTATTTAACTTCAACTAACATTAGGATTGATAGCACTTCATTTGATTCATCATTTATGAAACCGCGATGTGTGATTTGTTGTCGATGTTTGTTGATTTTTGAATTTCAATCTGAATAGGAATAGGAACTATAATGTTTTAAGTTGTGATTTGTGAATTGAGTAAATTAATTAATGAGTTTTTGCTGTCAATGTTCTGTGCCAATCGGATGCTTATTTTTTTGTTGGTAAATGAAGAACTCCTTGTCAAAATAGTAATCAATAAGATTTTGAAGCTTGAAAAACTTGATTGGCATTAACCTTTAACTTTCAATTGCAACAGTTATATTGTGTTTTGACGCTGGTTTAATGCTGCATTTTACACTGATTTTTGCTATTGAAATTGAAACTAATTTTCTGCTGAAAATACAGTCAATTTGATGAAATTTTAACTCCACAAATGATGTGCAATTCTTCCTGTTTTGTAGCCTATTTGCAGCCCTAATACTGAGTTACTGACACAATTTTGCTACTGCTTTGTTGTTAATTTAAATCATTTTGAGTTGATTTGAATCATTTTGAGTTGATTTTTTTCTTATGAAACTCTTGGTTATATGCTGTTGGTTTTATGATGTTTCATGATTCTTTTTTGCTGAAACACAAGGAACCAAGAGTCTGTGTTATGAACACTAAAAGCTGCATATACAGTCCCTTGAAATGCATCTTACAAAGAGAGAATATGCAATAACTTTTGGCACCCAATTTGTTGAATTAATTCAAATGAAGTTGTCTTTGGAATTAAGCATGTGCTAGAATTCATTAGTAATTATAGTTCCTAGTCAATAGGAGAAGTCTTTGGTTGTTCCTTAATTCTCTGTTTTATTCAAATAAGTAAGTTTATGTAAATTGGGTGATTTTGGTGCTTAAACATAGCATAGAACTAAGGTATGATATAAATCCAACCCCGAAATAACTCAGAAAAAAAACCAAACAGCCCAGCAGTAAAAGGGCAAGACCTGACCAAAAAACACAAAAGTATTCTGAAGGGGATGGGTCTTAGGATCAAAGTGGCTAAAGCACCACACTGTCTATGATGATCCAATAGAGAATTAGAGCATGGTCCTAGATTCTATATCCAGTTCTTGAGTTTATTATTAGTTTCACAATGTACTAGGTAGACATTAGATCACACTGTCTATGATGATTCGTTGTTTATATATATTGTCAGTAGATGTATTTGATTTTGATATGTTGCATCAGTTTTGATTTTTGAGTTTTTATTTCCTAATTATGTAATTGTTTTCCTTCTTCCTTAACATCATCTCTTGTATGACATCCCATCTCTAACCATCGTTACACGTTATGGACATTTGATTAGTTGTTCAATGCAATAGAAATGTTCTTTAAATGATTAATTTATCGTTTTGTTTTTTTTTTACATTTTTCTCAATTTATATCTTTAATTTGTGAACGATTAGACAAGTTCTAAATATTGATGTTTGGCTTGTTTATTAACTATATGAAGGGTTGTAAGTCAATAATTATATAAGATGTATGCATCACTTATCTATTCTATTATGTAGAATTAAATTAGACTTAATCCCTTATTAATTTTCATTGGTTGTTAACAAACCAAAAGATTTCATCGAAGAAGAGAATCTTGTATGGGTTGACGAGAGGGCAAAGGAGACTTGGGTAAGTTGACTTTGTTAATAAATCCATACAACATGTTATAATAGGTTATTGAAGCAACATATTAAGGAGGCAATGAAATTTAAATAATGTAATTTTGTGTTTATTTTAATAGGCTAAATATGATGGATATCTTGTGGAGAAGTATGGGGATAAACGTAGCAACCATCCCAAATTTGATGAAGTTTTGTGGTCATGAGCTGCCGGTGGTAAGAATAAAAGAAAAGTGTATGGATTAAGTTGTGTTAACGACTCGAACGAACATGGTAGACACAACCCTGAGGTATGTTAATTTTAACAATAAGTTAGAGTTTGATTTTATTTGAAACAATGATTGGGTGATATTATTTAGTTAGTTTTGTAACTTAAGTAGTCAAATTAGATCCGAACCAATGTCATTACCAACATCACCCTCACAAAATGAACTTGACCCATCATGAATTTTATTTGTAAGTTAAACTGAACTTGACCCATTATGAATTTTATTTGTAAGTTAAACTGAACTTGACCCATTATAAATTTTTATTGGTTTTGTAGAATGAAAAATTGAATGAGATTATCAAGGAAATTCTGAAGGAAAAAGAAGAAGAAAAAGAAAGATTAAATGGAATTATTGCGGAGTTGGAGGCTGAAAAGGAAAAACACAAGGAAGAGAAAGAAGCTATGAGTAATCGGATGTCAAAAATTGAAGATATGTTGAAAACCTTGGTCCAGAAATAGACTATAAAACACTTTTAGTTTAATTGTGTAGACTTTTATTATGTTTGGATTGTTTTTATTATGTTTGATGTGTAATTAGTTTCTATAACTTGAGATTTTGTCTAGATTGTTGTTATGTTTGGTTTTTTGAAATTTAAGTAAATCTATGTTCTTTCAATGTGGGAATGAAATGATCATAGCAGGTTTTATCAATGTAAAAATATATACAGGTGACAACTATGTATGATTTTGGTGGCAAAATGGTGGTAACTATGTTGGTGTAAAAATATATGGTGGCAAAATGGTTGTAATAAAACCATCAAAAATGGTGGCAAAATGGTAACAACAAATATGGTCACAATATGGTAGCAAAATGGTATATGGTGAGAAAATGGTAGCAACCAATATGGTAGCAACATATATGGTCACAATATGGTTGCAATATTTTTGACCACAAATATGGTCACAAATATGGTAGAAAAAAATAATGTGGTGGTAAAATGGTAGCAATAGGTCATTTGCCACCAAGGTTTTTCTCACCATCTTTATGGTAGCAAATTGGTCTCAAAATGGCAATTGCCACCATTTTGCTACCATAATTATGGTAGCAAATACCTTTTTATGTAGTAGTGATCACTTTATTCATTTTAACTCGATTTGTTTTCTTTTAACCAAAACCAAACCGATTTGACGTGGTTCGCAATGACTGTCTGTTTGGTTTTTGGTTGTGCTAAATTAATAACAAAAATCATTTAAACCAAATCGAACAAACTGTAAACTAAACCGTGAACACCTCTTGCAGAAATATGACGAAAATATGATTCCCACTTTTTATGTATTTTATGTGAACACCCACCTCCTATTTTTTTATTACCTTAATGATTTTGTATCCTAAAAATAAACTTAAACTAATTTATCCAATCTAAGCATTTGGTGGAATCACGCCCTTTCTAAACTTGTGTATCAACCACATATATTTTGGATTGAAGGTTTGTTATTGCATGTCACATTTTTCTTTAGAATACAACTCCCTACATCAGATTCTGGATGTACCGAGCTATGATTTCATACAAATCAGATAACATTTTGATCCAAGAAGAAATTTAGTGATGAGTTTGGATAACAACGTTTCTCCAAACTCTTGTTCATAGGCCATAATAGGGAGATGAAGGTATCGATGATCGGCCTACAAATAGGAGGTAAACATCTTGCTTGTTTATTTGTGAGGATGAGTTGAAGATGTTCACATAAACTTCAAAGGTTATTAGTATGGTGAATAAATTAGTAACTGATATAAAATAATATTATTTAAGTAATAAAATATTGGAAATTTGGGGAATGTTATGAAAAGCTATAAAAACTGTGACACCCAGCAATTTCAGGTAAATTGCAGCATTTACAATTATGTATTTCACATTCATACTTGTTGCATTTCATTTAATTATGTTTAATTAAATGAGTCAAACACAAACAACTGCACATTGGTTTTTTGAAACCAAGTGTGGCAAACACAAACACAACCACAAAATAATAATTCGAGGAGTTATTGAATTGTGCATTACACATTGATTATGTTTTATCAAGTGTGCATACATGTCGCAAAAGACTAACACAAAATATCATCGATAATTCGAGGAATTATCGAACACACATGAGTCTCATTACACGAACGTTGGTGAACAAACAGTAAACAAACAATCATATGTGTCATTATGTGCTAAACATGAACTAAACGTTTAGGATAGACGTTACGAATCGAACGCAAGCGAAATCAGATCAACGAAATCGAAAAATTGAAAAAATGGAGCCTTCGCGGTATGGGAAGACCTCTTGGCAAAAAGCATGGCGGTACGCGAAGCAGAAGCGGGATTTTGAACCTCGAATTCCTTGCAGTACGCCAAGGCCATGCACCATCGGCCTTGGCGTTATGCGACAACTTCCAGAAGTCAATAATTCTATAAAAGCAACCCAACTCATTTCATTCGGTTCTTTCACAATATCACTGATCTTCTTTACTTGTTCTCGACCAAAGACACCTGTCACCAGCTCCGAAACCCACTGGTAACACTTTTGAAGCCCCTCTACTTGCATGTTGGTGATTTGAGGCCATAGGAGCATCAAAGGAGGCTTTAGGAGCCACCAAGGCACAAGAAACACCATCATCAGCCACTATCTAACCCATCAGAAGCTGTTCTAACTTGAATCTACACATCTAAGGTAGTTTAATGAGCTTACCTACACTTAGATCATACATGCAAGGGGTGAAAACCCACATGCATGAACATCCACCCACATGCAACACCATATGCGCTTGTGCACGAATTTGTTGGTGTTCATATGTGATTATTGATAAGATGTTACTGATTTTAATGTATAGAAAGGTTTGGATTGAGTTTAGATAGCTTATTATGATGATTTTGTGAAACTTGCCATAAAAGGAAACTTCTATGATGCATGTCATTGATTTGTGATAATCTAGATATGTTAGACATGTTTAGATGATGTCAAATGTGTATTGAAGTGTTTAGAAACATATTTGGATAGTTGGATTTGTGAAAAACAAGATTTTATAGAAACTTACTATTTTTAGAAAGTTTTGAAAATCAAAAGAGGGATTTCAATGATTTAACATGTTTTGATGATTTGGAATTATTGAAATATGTATAAAAATGATTTGTAAACATATTTGGAACTTTGATTTATGAAAACGAGCTTTTAAACAAACACTTTCCAAATAAGGAAATTTATTTGGGCAAAATGACATAAATGATAATTTATGCACAAAAATAATATTTTAGATGTTCAATATGTTTTTAAAAATATACCAGAAGTATTAGTTTTATGAAATGGGATTTCATAACTACACTTTCCAAAAATAGAAACTTTCTAAATATAGAAAGTTTCCTAAAGTATAAGCTTTCCAAAAGTGGTAACTTTCCAGAAATGGAAACTTTTACGATTTCATACGTAGCTTATGTAAACGTCATTATGACTATAGTCGTAGGATGCATGATGATGTCCTACTAGCGTTTAAGATTTATATGACGCATAAACGAACTAAACGCAACAAACATATCGCCAACGATTCGTCGAGTCAACACACAAACACTCGGTTGAGCGCTCCATACACTTGGAGTTGTATGGGATACAACACGCCACAAAACTCATACTCACAACCTATATGGTTATAGGTGCTTACTAGCAGGTGCTAGCATTAGCAAGTCGTGAACACACACAAATCGGAACTGCTTTACCAGGTGAGTTCACGGCCCCTTTTTATATTTTCTACCTTTGGGGGAGAAAACATTGCATTACAAACTATTTTGAACTACAAACTTATT
This sequence comes from Mikania micrantha, assembly GCA_009363875.1. Classification (NCBI taxonomy): domain Eukaryota; kingdom Viridiplantae; phylum Streptophyta; class Magnoliopsida; order Asterales; family Asteraceae; genus Mikania; species Mikania micrantha. The sequence continues at coordinate 16,522,517 of CM018695.1, forward strand.
TTGGATACATATGAACATGCTTTATCACTATATGTATATGTTTGGCACACATCACAACGCTCAAAGTCCTTAGAAACACACCTTGGACCGTTAGTTGCGTGGGGCACCTAACGTGGTAATCTTGGATTGTACTATTTGGGTCTTACAAACCCCTCTGTTGTGTGCCTAGGAGGCCACCCCGACTGAGAGTCAAAACAGAGCAAATTGACCAAACACATTTTCCATTGTCATGTGTGATGGACATGGCGGGAGGCATGCAGTCATATTCGGTTTCGAACCCACATATAATATAACTGTATCGACTAGCTATCAATCGGTATTGCATTGTAATGATATGTAGTCCTATAATTTTTACTTTAAACATTTTTCATTTACTCCTGATACAAAGGATGTGCTCTCACCAACCATTGTGTTGACCTTTTTACTCGCATTTTTCTCAGGTAACTAAGGTACACTGTACACTCACAAGGATTAGGATGTTAGGATGGAGTCCATGCATCTGCTTTAGTGTCTTAGGTTGTTGAAACATTTGATATTGTTTTGTTATGTATTGATAAACAACTTAAACCGCTTCCACAACTGATACTTTGTATTGTTTTGAAAATTTTTTTAACTTAGCTTCCACAACTTAGGATTTTGAAAAGTTTTGATAACTACTACATTAAACTTCCGCAAATCTGATGTTACAAAACTGTTTTATCCAAGTTATTGGATGTACGTATGCAACCAGACATGTAGGTCTCGTAATTGTGATCGGAGACTGCGATCATGCAGAGACTGTGAATGACCAGTCTCACGTCGCGCCCTTGGGGGGCGACAAAAACTATTATAATAAAGATTTATTTTAAAAAGAAAATTTTATTAGTAAAGGAGCACTTTATTAAAAGATAAGGATAGATAAAGTGAAAGTCATTAGGGGAACAATATAAAACAAGGATCTTGAGTGATATCTTCACATATACATACTTAGTATATTTTCAAAGTAAACATGCACATGTGTTGAAAATAATATGCTAAGTGTGGTATAGTTGGTTATACATGGTATGCGAATAAATACACTGAGTATGGTTTACAAGTGAACAAGTATACTTGATATATTTGCATATATCTGTGGATAAGTAAGTACTCATGATTAGCGAGTGAGTAAATATACTTGGTATATTTGCAATTGAATAAGTATTCATAATTTGCGATTGAGTAATTCTACTTGTTATATGTGATGTGTAGTGTATCTACGAATGAGCAAGTACTCATGATTGTGAATGATTAAATATACTTGTTATATTTGCAAAAGAATATGTAGTCATAATTTGTGAATGAGCAAGTGTACTTGTTATATTTACAATGTATTTGCGAATGAGCAAGTACTCATGAATTATTAATGAACACACTTAGTATATATATGAATGAGTATATATTGGTTTACAAATAAGTACTTAAGATTTAGATGTGATGAGAAATATAATATATATATAATTTGGAGCCTACTAATTGGTTAAGTTGATCAATTCTTTGAAGAGTGTAGGTGAGTTATTCGATCCTATCTTTGTATTTGAATATTAAAATGTTTTGAGCTGGTATACAATAGATGTAATGAAATATTACTAATGGTAATCAAAGGCTTTCAGAGATAGGTTTGAGTACCGATTATGGTCATTGCAATAGATATACTAAGTTGATTTCGTCGATCTCATTGAGATGAGATTTCACATGTTCTTTAGGGAAGAATAGCCTTGGCAAGTGTGCTGTTTATAGGGGTTGATTTATCAAATAACCGTAATTGGGTGGTGAAGATTGGGCCTGATAGATGGAGAAGTGACCCTAGCACTACTACATAAAAAGGTATTTGCTACCATAATTATGGTAGCAAAATGGTGGCAATTGCCATTTTGAGACCAATTTGCTACCATAAAGATGGTGAGAAAAACCTTGGTGGCAAATGACCTATTGCTACCATTTTACCACCACATTATTTTTTGCTACCATATTTGTGACCATATTTGTGGTCAAAAATATTGCAACCATATTATGACCATATATGTTGCTACCATATTGGTTGCTACCATTTTCTCACCATATACCATTTTGCTACCATATTGTGACCATATTTGTTGTTACCATTTTGCCACCATTTTTGATGGTTTTATTACAACCATTTTGCCACCATATATTTTTACACCAACATAGTTACCACCATTTTGCCACCAAAATCATACATAGTTGTCACCTGTATATATTTTTACATTGATAAAACCTGCTATGATCATTTCATTCCCACATTGAAAGAACATAGATTTACTTAAATTTCAAAAAACCAAACATAACAACAATCTAGACAAAATCTCAAGTTATAGAAACTAATTACACATCAAACATAATAAAAACAATCCAAACATAATAAAAGTCTACACAATTAAACTAAAAGTGTTTTATAGTCTATTTCTGGACCAAGGTTTTCAACATATCTTCAATTTTTGACATCCGATTACTCATAGCTTCTTTCTCTTCCTTGTGTTTTTCCTTTTCAGCCTCCAACTCCGCAATAATTCCATTTAATCTTTCTTTTTCTTTTTCTTTTTCCTTCAGAATTTCCTTGATAATCTCATTCAATTTTTCATTCTACAAAACCAATAAAAATTTATAATGGGTCAAGTTCAGTTTAACTTACAAATAAAATTCATAATGGGTCAAGTTCAGTTTAACTTACAAATAAAATTCATGATGGGTCAAGTTCATTTTGTGAGGGTGATGTTGGTAATGACATTGGTTCGGATCTAATTTGACTACTTAAGTTACAAAACTAACTAAATAATATCACCCAATCATTGTTTCAAATAAAATCAAACTCTAACTTATTGTTAAAATTAACATACCTCAGGGTTGTGTCTACCATGTTCGTTCGAGTCGTTAACACAACTTAATCCATACACTTTTCTTTTATTCTTACCACCGGCAGCTCATGACCACAAAACTTCATCAAATTTGGGATGGTTGCTACGTTCATCCCCATACTTCTCCACAAGATATCCATCATATTTAGCCTATTAAAATAAACACAAAATTACATTATTTAAATTTCATTGCCTCCTTAATATGTTGCTTCAATAACCTATTATAACATGTTGTATGGATTTATTAACAAAGTCAACTTACCCAAGTCTCCTTTGCCCTCTCGTCAACCCATACAAGATTCTCTTCTTCGATGAAATCTTTTGGTTTGTTAACAACCAATGAAAATTAATAAGGGATTAAGTCTAATTTAATTCTACATAATAGAATAGATAAGTGATGCATACATCTTATATAATTATTGACTTACAACCCTTCATATAGTTAATAAACAAGCCAAACATCAATATTTAGAACTTGTCTAATCGTTCACAAATTAAAGATATAAATTCAGAAAAATGTAAAAAAAAAAACAAAACGATAAATTAATCATTTAAAGAACATTTCTATTGCATTGAACAACTAATCAAATGTCCATAACGTGTAACGATGGTTAGAGATGGGATGTCATACAAGAGATGATGTTAAGGAAGAAGGAAAACAATTACATAATTAGGAAATAAAAACTCAAAAATCAAAACTGATGCAACATATCAAAATCAAATACATCTACTGACAATATATATAAACAACGAATCATCATAGACAGTGTGATCTAATGTCTACCTAGTACATTGTGAAACTAATAATAAACTCAAGAACTGGATATAGAATCTAGGACCCTGCTCTAATTCTCTATTGGATCATCATAGACAGTGTGGTGCTTTAGCCACTTTGATCCTAAGACCCATCCCCTTCAGAATACTTTTGTGTTTTTTGGTCAGGTCTTGCCCTTTTACTGCTGGGCTGTTTGGTTTTTTTTCTGAGTTATTTCGGGGTTCGATTTATATCATACCTTAGTTCTATGCTATGTTTAAGCACCAAAATCACCCAATTTACATAAACTTACTTATTTGAATAAAACAGAGAATTAAGGAACAACCAAAGACTTCTCCTATTGACTAGGAACTATAATTACTAATGAATTCTAGCACATGCTTAATTCCAAAGACAACTTCATTTGAATTAATTCAACAAATTGGGTGCCAAAAGTTATTGCCTATTCTCTCTTTGTAAGATGCATTTCAAGGGACTGTATATGCAGCTTTTAGTGTTCATAACACAGACTCTTGGTTCCTTGTGTTTCAGCAAAAAAGAATCATGAAACATCATAAAACCAACAGCATATAACCAAGAGTTTCATAAGAAAAAAATCAACTCAAAATGATTCAAATCAACTCAAAATGATTTAAATTAACAACAAAGCAGTAGCAAAATTGTGTCAGTAACTCAGTATTAGGGCTGCAAATAGGCTACAAAACAGGAAGAATTGCACATCATTTGTGGAGTTAAAATTTCATCAAATTGACTGTATTTTCAGCAGAAAATTAGTTTCAATTTCAATAGCAAAAATCAGTGTAAAATGCAGCATTAAACCAGCGTCAAAACACAATATAACTGTTGCAATTGAAAGTTAAAGGTTAATGCCAATCAAGTTTTTCAAGCTTCAAAATCTTATTGATTACTATTTTGACAAGGAGTTCTTCATTTACCAACAAAAAAATAAGCATCCGATTGGCACAGAACATTGACAGCAAAAACTCATTAATTAATTTACTCAATTCACAAATCACAACTTAAAGCATTATAGTTCCTATTCCTATTCAGATTGAAATTCAAAAATCAACAAACATCGACAACAAATCACACATCGCGGTTTCATAAATGATGAATCAAATGAAGTGCTATCAATCCTAATGTTAGTTGAAGTTAAATAACTAAATATAAATCATGATCAAATATTCTAAAAATGGTGAAAAACAAATACATACAACCAATGAGCAAATACAGATCGAGCGATTGTTCCAAGATGAAGAGCAAAATCAGCGACACTTAGCGAAGGGAGAAGAGAAATTGAGCGGCTCTTGGACTGTTGAATCGAAAGAAGTAGGCGAAATGTAGCCGCAGGTGCCGTGTTGAAGAGACGGGAAGCGACGTAGAAGAGGTCGACGTGAAATTAGGGTTAATTTGATTTGGGGGAATATGGGGAATCGCAGATATAAGTTAGGTTTACTATATATAGTATATACCAATTTAAAATTTCATTTTTGCTACCATTATTCTGGTGGCAATTTAGAGTTACAGATTTTACCCACCATTTTGCCACAAAAAATAAATGCTCGTAAATTTTTTGACTCCGAATGTGTTTGATTTGCATATGGTGAGAAATTGGTCACAAAATTTCCCACCATTTATTTTGATGGCAATTTTTGGTGGCAATTGCTAAGTTTTCTAGTAGTGTAGACAGTGACTTGTTTTTTGAAGATTGCCTAGGAGTGTATATAAATTATATTGTAAGTATAGTTTGATCACTTACTTCACTGGGAAATTTGTTAGTTGTTTACCAAGTTAATGAATTATGTTAATTGATTGATATAATAAAGAGTTTGTTAAAACGAATCTTTATTATCAAACTTAAAACTTACGAGTGTAAACTGATAAAATTTTGATTGTGTGATGGGGGGCAAAGCTAGTGGAAGCAATAAAGGCAAACCTAAAGCATCGTCATGGATAATTGGAAATCGCATTGGAAGTTAATGAATTGTAAAATTGTAAATTATGTACTAGAATTATGTAACCTACAATGTAACTGACATTAATGTATTCCATTAGTGTATGTAAATTTTTAAATTTCTGATGTAAATTTAGTAAGTGATGTGACCCGAGAGACAAGGAGCCCACATTAATCAATAGTTTTAGCAATCATTTCTATATCGAGACCAATAAACTATTGTAATTCAAAACTATTGGAATGAAAACTCGAAAGACGAATATATTATCTACCTATCTTCAGGTAGAAATTTGTCAAACTTTAAAACTTACAGCAAACGGAAACATGTGATGCTAATTTTTTTTGAACGGCTAAACTTACTGTCCACCTAAATCATTACACAAATACCATAATCTACAATTCTAGTACATCATGCAATAATTAAAATATCGTTCTAGTGTACAACTTACGAATTCTAGGCCCCCAATGTATGATTCTAATTTGTCAGCTTACGAGTAAATATTCCTACCTCATTTATACGTGGTATGAAAATTTCAATCTTTGTTAGAAATAAGGGGAGTTAGAAGACCGTATCATTTGATGCAGTTTTAATGATCACAAACAATGAATCATTCATGCTAAGAATCAAAACATATTCCTAGCTCACCCTCTCACTGCTACCTTAATTTGGGATTTTAAAGCGAATACAGGTTCTAATTATTAGAAATAATACCTTTAGGGGACTAGATTCATCATCGGATTAGGCTAGGGAAAACTACCAAATATTGACCATGTGGTGGGTTGGTGGCTGGGTTCGGCCTACATATACCCTATAAATAAACATTATTAGTATATTGGTTAAATAATTTACTCAGAAATTAGGAAACTTTGATAAGTAAACTAATTCTTAAATCCCAAACAAGAGATGTTTAGCAACCTATGATTTAAATGAAAAAGACGTTTAAAACCCTAAAAATGTAGCAACCTAACTAAAGTAAGGGAGAGGTATTGTTGACATTCTTTTTAGGTTTATTAGATTCAACAAACGCAAATAAAAATAAACGATCTTTCAAAACAATGAATACACAACGAAATTCTCGACCCTATTTTACCAGTTACAATGTACATGCTTCTTGTTTATTTATAATTGGCCTTATATATTTGTAAAGACAACAATACGCTCGTATGAGACATGAACATTTTCAAACGTATGATTAAACCCTTCTGAAATAACAAATGAAATTATGAATTTCATGAACATAATCAAACATTGTCGCAACCCAAAATTAATATAAAGTTTATGACTAAATTCTTTGGCAACATTTTAATTTATTCTAATCAAGAGAAATTAAGAAATTAATTTATTCTATATTCTAGCTTCTAGAAACAATACTCGTAACATAACGAGTTTTTGATATACATGATAAAATGTATGACGAAACTATGATTAGTACCTAACAATGTCAAAAATCACACAAATTATTTTATTGTTCTAAATCATATTTAATTAAAAATACAACAAACAACATTCACTAACCACAATGAGGCCTACAAGTTTCGCTATGTTTTCCATTCGCAATGTGAAAACTAATATGAAAAAGGACACTAGCCTCTATATAGCAAAGTTCTTTACCTATCATCTATTGAGTTTGTAACTGATTCTTTTTTTACCAATAAGAAATGAGAAAAACACAAATACGGATCTTATTACCAAATTTGCATTAACTTTTAATGAACATAACAACAAATGGGTTATCATTGACTGATTAATCAATTTAGCTCATTTCAAGTCGATCCAAGGAGACTATCCACTGCGAAAGTAATCATGGTGGCTTCTGATCATCGCATTTTACCATGATGCTCGTTTCACCGCTCGTATTACAGATCTCTTTAGGAATCTCTTGGTAAGCGATTAGATCTTAGTGTAACCTATCATCCTCTAACGTATGGACAAATTGAACGAACGATCCAAACTCTTAATGACATGCTCAGTGCCTATGCCAACGACTTTGGTGACAACTCAGGTAGTCATCTATTATTAGTAAAGTTCTTGTGTAATAATAGTAATCATACGATTTCAGAATGGAACCTTTCAAAGAACTATATGGACGTAAATATCATTCATCTATCTGTTGGAACAAGGTTGGCGAATCACAAATCACTGGCCCTAAACTTGTGCAGGAAACGATTGACAAAAATCAATTTGATTCACAATAATTTGTTAACTACTAGAAATAAAAAAAGAGCTACGGTGACAAGCATTGCAAACCTTTGGAAAACCAAATTGGTGACATGGTACTCCTCAAAGTTTCACCTTGGAAAGGTGTCGCACGATTTGCGAAGAAAGGTAAACTTGTTCCTCGCTAACAGGGTCAAAACTCGATCTTCCACCAAGAACGTTGCAAATGCTCATCATACCTTTCACGTGGTGAATTTGAAGAAATGCTTAGATGATGAGTGACGAGAACTTAAACGTACTCTTGATGATGTTCACATTGATGCTACACATCACTTCGTTAAGAAATCTTCGAAATCATGAAACGTCGCTTTAAACAATTCAAACAAAATTGAATATCGATTGTCAAAGCTCGATGGGTATGTAAGCATGGTCATGAGTTCAATTGGAAACATGAAGATCAAATGAAAGCAAATTATCCACAACTATTCTCTACAGTTTTCCTTGATATCGAGATGGAATTTCCTAAAAGTATGGAAGACTATAATGATGCAAATTTTTTGTACCCTAAAACTTAAGATAATTAAAATGTCTAACCTAAGCTAATGACACTATAACTAATCCTAGTCTTAGACTCGACCTAAACACCTAGTTAAAATTAGAAATCCTAAAATAGACCGCTACTTAGGCAAGTGTACCTATCGGTGACAGTATAGCTTGTGGAAGACCGGATATCGAACCCTAAGGACACTAGTTTAACAAAACTAACCTAGACTATGAACAAATAAAGTAAAAGGGGGGAAGTTTTGGTGCTACTTCTAGAACTAATTGACACCTTAACTAATTAACTGACAAAACTAAAGACTAAAAACTAAAAAGGCTAACTAAACTGCAACTCAGAATGGAACTGAGAATGTGATAACTAACTCCAAACTGGACAAACTAGTATACCTAGGTTGAGAATCAAAAGTGTGATAAATGGTGACTCTGACTGACTTGTGAAGGATGAAGACTAGGATCTTAAGAAACAAACCTAGAATGACCTAATGGGACCCAGATTAGATACCAAGTAACACCGGTGGAAAATCCTAAGAATGTTATGTATGCACTAGTCTGCCGGGTCACCTTCCGGATTTTCCCGATATGCAATTACACTCACACAGGCGGATCACCTCCCGGATTTCTCCACCCGGTGTATCCTTAGACAATAGAGAATTGTAAAGTTGACTACCTTGACACGGATTGACACAAACACTAAGGAGATCTAAGACAACGCCCTCCCGGGTCGTTTAACTCAAATTACCCAAGTGAAATAGACCAACCGTCTAACCTATCACCTCCCGGATTTCTAGGGTAGGTCACACACAAGTATAACAATCCTCAATGATGTCAATCCAATGGAAAGTGATCATCAATCCATAAACTAACCTAAAACACAAAGTAGTAGGCCTAACATGCAATCTATTGATGGAAAGACATTCCTAGATTCATGTGGATCTAACATTTAACAAGAACCATCATTCAAACACACAAATATCATCAAAGATCAATCAATACAACTGATACTTACCATCCATAATCAAAAATCAAGTTCAAATCACCATAAAGTTCACAACTTTATCATCTCAAACCTATGTATAACCATAATCTAGCCAACAACAGTCATAGCAGTAGCAAAACAATACTAGAAATAGTCTAAGAACATCGTAACTACTGATTACAATAACAAAATAAAGAAAGAAAGCAAATCACTCAAGATCTTCCCTGTTCTTCCACTCCAAAAGCTCTAATCAAGCCTTAACATCCAGGGTTTAGCTCCAGTAGCTCCAGGGACGAGATTAGGGTTCCAAGGTGCAAGAGCAATCCCCAAATCGGCTGTCTTAGGGTTCCATGTGTGGGGCGCACCGCCTAGCGGGGGTGTGTGAGGCTAGGCGGTGCGCACGGGATAGAATAGTCGGGTGGCTGAGCTGACAGGCACATCGCTTACGACCATGCATTCTGATCGGGCGGTGTGCGCGGAATGTTAGGAATCAGAGAATGTTCCCAGGCGCACAGCCTGGGATGAAAGCATGGCTTGGGTCATACCACATAGGGTTAAATTCTTCGTTTTCTTCACTCAATCAACCGCACTCGATCCCGTTGCCAGTTTTCCTTCATTTCCATTCCCCTGGGACATAATCCTGTTCAAAAAAAGGAAATGTAAAAAGGAACTAAAAACGACTCAAAATGTAAACTATATATAGGAAAACGTAGTCGATTATGTACAAAAACGGATGTGTTAAACTAACACATCAATAATACCCACACTTAAACCTTTTTCGTCCTCGAAAAAGCTTGCAAAATGGAATTATAGATCATGGACTTGGCTTTTATTTGAAAAAGATTTAACAATCCTAAATCCTTGGGTATTAATCACGATTGTTGGTATAAAGGTCCAATCTAAACCCAAATACCGATTTCAAGTTCCCTAATCATGATTCGTTATGCTCAAATGCAATCATTCATCTAATGGGCCCCATCCCTTGGTCAAAAAAAGTTATCCTAATTTCAAGTAAAAGCTTTCAAGGCACAGGTTTAAGTCTAATGACATAAACCTACCTATGTATGCAAACCACTTATAGATAATTAAAATTCAACCTAATGATGCAGATGCATGAACGTGTGAGCATTTTGCCTTTTTATTCTCTCATTTTTCTTTTATTTATACCTCACTTGAGCATATTACAGCACTATTTCACTCGGTTGCTACACGAGGTATGACAACTGCTTTTTAGCTCTTATTCACTCTTTCTTATATTTGCACAGGCTCAGCTCACTTAGTGGATTGTGGAATTTCTTTTATTATGCGGGCGCCATAAGCCTCGGATTTAATTCCATAAAAAGAGGACATGTGTGCCATGTTCAAATTTAAAAAAAACTCTAGGTCGCTAGTTTACAAAGGTTCCTTTATTCACGATTACCCGGTTTCAGATTTCCCGAATTTCCCAAGTCTTAATCCCACAAGAATCCTGAATTTAGATGTATTCTATCAATCCTAAGGACCCTTCTATCAGCTGAGCCTACCAACAAATCCCAAATCAATACACAAGTTAGCTTCTAAAAACCAAAGCCCTAATCATAATCCGATCATCTTCCATTTATTAAATGCAAGCTAAAATCAAGGACATTTTGTAGACTCTAGCTATATACAACCTAAAACTCTAGACTCGATCAAAATATGCAAAATAACAACAAAGGGATATTTACAGAAAGAGTAAAATAAGGTAAAAGGTGGAAAAGACTTAGCTGATATCGTGGGATCAGCATGCGTGAGTCTAATCTAAAAAGATGTCGATCTAAACTACCGGCCGTTTGCGTATGAATAACGTCCAATTATTCGCCATCCGAATGGAAATTGAGTACGATTGGTTAGAACTAGATTGCAATTAAGATCTCAAACAACCAAGCAAGATCAACTGTAAAATCAAGACTCAAATACTGACTTGATTTACATATTTACATATGACTCAATTAAAAGAAAAATCTTTTTGTGATTTTTCAATTAATTTTTTTTTTGTGTTTTTGACTTAAATATTTACAATTTTTATTATTTATTTACGATTTCTTATTTATTTTAACAAAAATTTCAAAAAATTTTATTCATATTTGACTCGATATATACAATGACTTGATTTTACAAAAATTAAAACTAAAAGGCGCCAGCCTGACATACCCATACTTAGAACAACACATTGTCCTCAATGTGGACTCAGAACTAGCGATTGATAATGAAAAGTAAAATACAACAAGGTAAGCGACGAAATCCCTGATAATTGGCAGACGTGTCGTGAGTGGAGTGGCGCGCCTTCCAATGTACAATCTCAAACTCAAATATACAATTGCCAATACAACAACAATCCAATTACATTTATACAAACAACATCATATAATAATACAACCAATAATATACAAATTTAAACAATCATACAACAACAACCAAAAATTTACAAACAATTTTTATACAATAATTCAAACAAATGTAACCAACAACAACATTAATATACAATCAACCACAATAACAGCATATATATTTAAACACAACCACAAACAGAAACATTAAAAGAAACAGACATATCAAAATATAAATATATACAATGTCCTGTCTGAATACATATAATGAAAAGAAAAATACATCAACTAAACTGTATACAAGCAATCACTCCTTATCCGCTCTGTCATCAGAGTCGGATGGAATGTGTGAAGTAGGCATTCGAGGGGGGCGACAACGCCGACAGCGGCCGCCACAAGCCTGAGTATGTCCTCAAAACATGGCCATCCTCCGATGTATGAATCAGAGAGTGAGTCGAGGAGGTGCAAGCTGGCGTGGTGGCTCGTCACGAGGTGGCCTCTCCCCTCAGTGCAGTATGCTATGCGTGGATGGCGGCGGGACCAAGGGTACAGGGTCAGGGAGGACTGTATCCTCCATCTGCGGCATCCATCGGGTTGGTGCGTCAAACGTGACCATCCCGACGTCTGCATGTCATGCAGCGTGTATGGCTTCGTCTCGAGGCCGAGGGTGAGATGCTCCACTGAGAATGTGTCGAACACCCGAAGACGATACGCCAGTCGGCAGACGTACGGACCCAAATCCATGTGCGCCATGTGTCTTCTCCGACGAGGCCTCGTGAATGATGTCAACATGATAGTGGCTAGGTTCGTCGGGTGGCGACCATGGATGCAGCAAAGGAAGAATAGGTCGAAGTAACTCACCTTGTCCCTGCCAGAGTGGCGAGGGATCAAGGTGCACGCCAGAATCCGATGAATATAACAAAGAAGGGGATCACGGATCTGCGTGGCTAACCGCCGGTCTGTGTGTGGTGGGATATATATCGTCCTCCAATACACGGCCATCTCCCCTTCGGTGACGTATCCGGGCCTAGCTGCCCTAGATACGCTCCGAAGGAGGCCCTCGAACTCCCCAGCAGCTACCTCCTCCTGGGAGTAGATACCCATGCTGACGGCAAACAAGGCGATGCTCATGCCGCGAATCGTCCGTCCCAAAGCAAACAACACAGCTTCGGGATAAGTAAGCGATCGTGTGTCGTAGCGAAAGGTGGATAGAAACTCCACAGTGAGCTCGTCGTACTGCGACCACTCATAGTGTAACAGTCGCCCCCCACCGTGCAGTCACCATGGCATCGAACTCCTCGCCGCGGCCTAATTACTCTATGACTGCTCGATCATATCCACGATGCTGGATCGTCTCCAATCCGGCGAGTTTCGTCATGTGGCTGTACTCCAGCGTGTCCGTCGAGAACTGCAGAAAGGTATGGTCCGATAACGTGCGTAGCTGTGGTGGAATGGGGTGAGCGTCGGGCGGCGGGATGACTAGAGGAGCAGAATATCAGATCCCACGAGCCGGCGGCTGCTGCTGTGTTGCGTCCTTACGTCTGGCCCTCTTTACCCGTGAATTCGAAGCATCAGCCATCACTGCGATAATATACAACAAGTTACAATTTAACTAAAATCCTAATTCTTAAGTTGATTATTAGTTTTATTTAAAAAACGTTTATTTATATACAACTTTGTTTGAAGATGTTATTTATGTACGAATGTTGATTATTGAGTTATGTATTTTATGATATACAATACAATATTTTATTCTTTATTTATATGCAAAATAATATTATTTATAAATCTTATTTAATTATTATTATTTTTTATCACAATTATTTATTGAGAAACATAATTGTATTATTTATTATTATACATACATTATTTATTATTTACTAGGCTATTAGCCCGTGTATTACACAGATTGCATATAAAATATTAAATAGTCTGTAATGAAAATTTAGAAATTATAAAACGATTTTGATTTTAAACTATAGAATTAGTACATAACATTGTAGATCTGTAACAATTGAAATACTTAAACTAACTAACGTTAAAAACTTTATTTAGTATTACGTAAAAACCAACTGTTATAAATTAAGAGAATAAGTATCACTTTTGTAATTTTTTAAAGTTATAAAATTCAATTTAAATATTATTAAACATAAAGGGAAAAAAGTGTAATTTCCTTATAATTTTAATAAGCTTTGGCTTCTAAAATCTTTTTAATATTCGTTTTATAAAATGTCATTTTTTTTAAACAATTCAGTTGTTTAAAATTCCAGTTGATAGTTTATTTCATTAAAGTTTTGTTTTTAAGAAATCTTGATTTTCATAAAACTTTTATTTTCAAAAAACCGTTTTAACATATTTTCTTACTTCTAAAAGTTTGATTTTTATAAATTATTGTATATTATAAACTTTAAAGTGTGTTTTTTAATAAAAAAGAGTTGATTCTTAATTTAATAAATAACAATTTTTAACATGAAAAATATAAATAACATAATTAGTCATTAAATATCATTATTTAATATGAGAGATACTTAAATTTTATAAGAAAAATGCCAAGTGTCATTAGAGGTATAAAATTGTGACAAGTGACATAAAATATGTTTATTTATTATAATAGTAAGATAAGATAAGATAAGATTGTTATACAAGTATATGTATAAGACTTATTCATGTGCAAAGTGATATAAACATATATTATTTATTTTTAATACACAACATTAAATTATTTATTTACTTATGATACTTTATTATTTATTACTTATTTATTTATTTAAATGTAAAATTTTATTTATATAAGTGTTTTATTTAAAATTATTGTTTTAATATACAATACATAAATTTATTTTAAGTCATTATTTACTTAATTTACATTATATTCTATGTTACAAAATATATAATTAGTTATGTATTTGTTATTTTATTATTATACATATACCTATTTATATTCCAAAAATCATTATTTATATTTATTTTGTATTACATTATTTTTATTATTATTTATTTTGTATACAAAAGATATTATTATGATCAATTATTTATTTTGTTATTAGAAGTTACAACAACATTACCCAGTATATTCTCATTTTTCAGTAGGGTCTGGGGGGAACGATAGATACAAACCTTACTCTATCCCAATTGGGATAGAGAGGCTGCTCTGAAAGAGTACCCGGCTCAAAGTTATCGTTTGAAGTTGATCATCCCAATTATTTTAACGTTATTTTCACAAATAACTAAAATAACGTTAAAATTAGTGCACTTTTACTTTTGTCCCTTAACTACCCACGCATATATACATTATATGCGTGCACCGCAAATGGGGCGTTTTGTTATTAGAAGTTATTGTTATTATTATTATTATGATTGAAATTTTCGTTTGTATTTTTATTTTCTTATTTCATTTTCATTTCTGACACCATTATTATTATTATTATTATTATTATTATTATTATTATTATTATTTTACTTTTTTATAAAATTTAAATAAAAATGAAAAAATGAAAACTGAAAAAAAATATGAGTCGGGCGGGGCGCCTGGCACGAGACCCTTGCAGAGTGCGGTGCGCCTAGTGCTAGGACCACCGGAAAAAGTGTCTCCGGCCACCCCTAGCCTTCCCGGACCGATTTTTAGTCCAAAATCAATATTTTTCAACCCTATCTATCCTAATCTATGTGGTTCCTAATCTAGAAAGATGAAAAAAATCAAGTGAAAAAGGGTGGTTACCGGTGTTCAATTTGCGGTGTTTGAAACAGATGGTGGAGGATGGTAGGCGTCCGGTGAGAATGATGGTGCTGCTGGTGATGAGGGAGTGGTGCTCAGTGGAAACAACTGCAGTGCATGGCGCCTAGAGATGGTGATGATCGTGGAAACTGCAGCGGTGGCCGGAGTGGTGGAGATTGGTGGATATGATGGTGATCGGCGGTGGAGGTGGTAGCGGTCGTGGTCGTGCTCGGCAAACGGTGGTAGAAGGCTTGTGATGATGACGATGGTGGTGTAGACGTCGGTTGAGGATGGAGACAATATATGGTGATGGAGGTTGGTGAACGGAGCGGGCCGTGATGCTGGACGTGGTGGAAATGGTGGTTAACGGTGGAAGTGGTGATGGTGTGGTGGTGACGATCGATATTTATTTTTTTTCAAATTAAATGGACCTACGCGCATCGCCCCAGACCAAACTACAGTCTCAGGCGGTGCGCCCACATTTGAATTTCAAAATTTTGTAGAAAAGTCCGCGCGCAGCGCCTAGTGTCACGTCTTCGGCTGGGGCGTAGCGCCTAGGGCTTTGATTTTTTTTTTATGTGTGTTAAACTAATTCTTAATAAAAGAAAATCCTAATAAACTTTAAACTAATGAAATTTAAAAACAAAGATAAATCCTAAAAATTATAACTAAAGAAATAAAACTTAACTATAATTTAAAAAAAATAAAATTAAAACTAGTGAAATTAACTAAATTCTAATACTAAAATTAAAACTGCATAAGATTAAAACTAAATTTAATTCTAGCATATTAAAACTAAAATCAAAGAAAACTGAGTTAATGATCGGGTGATGTAAATAGCGATCAAATTCTAAGTATGGGATGGTAATCATCTATCCGAAATGGATATCAAACGTAGATGACAATTACCCATACTTGAATCTTATATAATAAATGCATCACCAATCACATAAGTCTCGATACACTAAACTAAAGAACTTAACTAGACTATGTACACTATATTACAAGTTGGGCCAAAGCCCAAATCTCTAAACTGCTCCAGATTCGAGAAGAATGACCTCCTCGTCAGATGGAACTGGACCTCCAATGTAGGGCTTCAAACGGTGCCAATTTACCTTCCACGTATGGTCCCCAGATTCCAATTCAACCGCACCGTGTGGGAATACCTCACGAACAACAAAAGGGCCCCTCCACCGTGAATTTAGCTTTCCCAGGAAAAGTCTAAGTCTCGAGTCATAAACCAACACCTGATCACCCTTCTCAAACTCCTTCACTTTCTTCAATCTCCGGTCATGTAGTGCCTTCGTGCGCTCCTTGTAACTCCACGACCGAGCGTACGCCTCATCGACTAGCTCATCCAACTCATGCATCTGGAGAAACCGGTACTTGGCGGCCTTAGAAAAGTCCAAGTTCACGGCTTTTAAATCCCAAAAGGCCTTGTGCTCAAGCTCAACCGGGAGATGACAGGCTTTCCCATAAACCATCCGATAAGGGGTCTTCCCAATCGGATTCTTGAACGCCGTCCTGAAAGCCCACAATGCGTCATCTAATTTGTCGGCCCAATCCTTCCTACTATGGCCGACAGTCTTCTCCAAGATCCTCTTAACTCCTCGATTTGCGTTCTCCACCTAACCGCTAGTTTGTGGATGATAGGCGGTTGACAATCGATGGGTGACCCCGTATTTTGCTAACACCTTCTCCATCTGGGCATTGCAGAAATGCGTGCCTCGGTCACTGATCAACACTTTCGGGGTCCCAAACCTACAGAACAGATGTTTTAGAAATCTCACCACCACTCGTGCATCATTAGTGGGGAGCGCCTGTGCCTCAACCCACTTCGAAACATAGTCAATCGCAACGAGGATGTACGTATTCCCTTTCGAAGCAGGGAAGGGTCCCATGAAGCCAATACCCCTGATATCGAACACTTCAACAACCTGAACCACGTGCTGGGGCATCTCATTCTTGGATGAGATGTTTCCAGTTCTCTGACAGGCGTCACACTTCCTCACTAGATCATGAGCATCCTTAAAGACGGTGGGCCGATAGAAACTGGAATCAAATACCTTCTTCACTATGGAAGAAGGTCCATGATGGCCGCCGGTCAGCCCCTCATGACAATGTCTAAAGATCTCTTAACCCTCCTCCTGATTCACGCATTTCCTAAAAACCTGATCTGCACCCACGCGAAAGAGATAAGGTGCATTCTAGATGTAGTGCCTCATGTCGGCAAAGAACTTCTTGCGCTGCTGGGATGTCAATCCTTTAAGAAGGAAACCATTAGCCAAGTAATTAGCAATGTCAGAAAACCATGGAAATCCCTCATCAAACCTCTCCGTGCGGCAGATCTCATCAATCCCCACACTCATCCGCGTCTCCTGGGAAACGTATCCCTCATCGCACCCTCGCGAATCAACTTTCTTTCCGGATCCTTTAGCCTAGATAAATGATCAGCGGCTACATTCTCAGCACCCTTCTTGTCCTTGATCTCGATATCAAATTCGGACAGAAGGAGGATCCAACGAATCAATCTTTGCTTTGCATCCTTTTTTGAAAAAAGGTATCGCAAAGCCGCATGATCGGTATAGACAATCGTATTGGAGAGGACGAGATAAGACCTGATCTTATCAAATGCGTAGACAACTGCCAACAACTCCTTCTCAATCGTCATGTAATTCTCCTGGGCGGCGTCTAAGGTCTTACTCGCGTAATAGATTGGATGGAAGTGTTTCTCCACCCTCTGTCCCAAGACAGCCCCCTCTGTGAAATCGCTTGCATCACACATGAGCTCGAAAGGTCGGCTCCAATCGGGGGCTATCAAAATAGGTGCGCTCACCAATCTCTCCTTCAAATACTGGAAGGCTCTCAAACACTCATCACCAAAAACAATCTCCACATCCTTCTCAAGCATACGAGTGATAGGTCAGGTAATCTTGTAGAAATCCTTAATGAAACGCCTGTAAAAACCCGCATGACCAAGAAAGCTACGAACAGCTTTAACACTCGTAGGGGGAGGGAGTTTTCTAATCATCTCAATCTTAGCTTTACCAAACCAGATGCCATCACGGGATATATTATGTCCTAGAACAATCCCCTCAGTGACCATGAAATGGCATTTCTCCCAGTTGAGCATAAGATTGGTCTCAACACATCTCCTCAGCATCTTCTCCAGGTTAGTCAAACACTGATCGAAAGAACTTCCAAATACAGAAAAATCATCCATAAAAACCTCCATGGAAGTCTCGTTCATATCCTGGAAGACGGCAACCACGTATCTCTTAAAAGTGGCTGGAGCTTTACATAACCCAAAAGGCATACGGCGATATGCAAAGGTACCGTACGGTCATGTACATGTGGTTTTCTCCTGATCCTCTGGTGTAATAGGAATCTGGAAATAACCCGAAAATCCATCAAGGAAGCAATAGAGTTGCTGCCCTGGTAAACGCTCCTGCATCTGATCAATGAAAGGGAGGGGAAGTGGTCCTTCCTGGTGGCATCATTCAACTTCCTATAGTCGATGCACACCGTCCAACCTATGACTATCCTGGTCGGAACTATCTCCTTCTTCTCGTTCGTCACCACATTCATCCCTTCTTTCTTCTGGATCACATGAATCGGGCTTACCCAAAAAGAAGAGGAATCAGAAATAAGGTATATGAGCCCAGAATCTAACAACTTAAGGACCTACTTCTTCACTACCTCTCCCATGTTAGGATTAAGCTGTTTCTGTGGCTGAACCACAGGCTTGAAATTCTCCTCGAGCAGAATGCGATGTGTGTAGAAAGAAGGGTGTATACCCTTCATATCAATCAGCTTCCATGCAATCGCCTGCTTGTGCTCCCTCAGCACACTAATCATTCTACTCTTCTCTACTTCTGTCAGTGCTGATGAAATGATGACAGGTTGATCAGAGTCCCCATCTAGGAATGCATACTCAAGGTGAGGTGGAAACTCCTTTAGATCTGAAAACGGGGGAGCCACAACATATGGCTTGTCAGGCGGCTCAGAACTCTCAACCTCAAACACCGTGGGATACTCAGGAGGCTATACTGCTAAACTGCTAGGAACGTAATCAAGGTAAGCCTCAATAGCTGCAGTATGGCCCTTATCCCTTACAACCCCATCACCTAAGTCCTGATCTCTCAACAGATCTGCTCCACTAATGTAGTCCAGGCAATGATCCTTAGTAGAGAAAAATGCATCAAGGAAGTAAACCTGATTGTCCTGTCCACTGGAGTTCTTCATGGACTTCACTACATCAAAGGTGACGGTGTCATCTCCAACACGCAATGAGATCTTCCCCTCATACACATCAATCATCACCTTCGCCGTACGAAGGAAGGGTCATCCCATAATGAGGAGAACACTATCATCGGCCTGCATATCAAGAATAACAAAATCCACAGGGAAAACAAACTTGTCCACCTTCACTAGGACATTTTCCACAATTCCCCTAGGATACTTGACTGAACGATCAGCCAATGCTAGACTCATGCGTGTAGGTGTTGGCTCTCCAAGATCTAGCTGCTTGTAAATTGAGTAAGGCTTCAATTTGATGCTAGCACCTAGATCAGCCAATTCATGGTTCACATAAGAACCGCAAAACAGACTGGGAATGGTGATTATCCCTGTATCCTCAAGCTTCTCTGGCAGTTTAATCTGAACCAATGTAGAACACCTAGCTCCCAAAGTCACAGTAGAGAGTGTCTCCAACTTCTTCTTGTTAGACAAGAGGTCTCTCAAGAACTTAACATATTTGGGCATATTCTGGAGAGCCTCTACAAACGGGAGATTTATCTTCAACTGCTTAAACATCTCCAGAAAGTTTCCATACTCCTGATCACGTTTCAACTGCAATGCACGTGCAGGATATGAAAGCTTGGTCAAGCCAACCTCAGACTCAACCTCAACTCTCTTCCCTCTCTTGTTCTCCTTCAACTTCTCCCTCTTCAATCTCTCAAAAGACGACTCACTGCTCGGTGGAGTACTTGCTGGGTCTAGCCTCAATGGCACCCCTGCAGGAGTCTCTAGCTCAATCTCCTCATCCACCGGTTCATCTTCAACCTCAACTACCGGTGGTGGCTGCTCTATCTCTCCTCCTCTACCACTGTGTGTGGTAACTGCCTTGACATGGCCTCTCGGGTTTGTCTCTGTGTTCGCTCTAAAAACACCTTCCGGTCTCTTATCAAACCTCTTCACAAGCTCACCAACTGACCGCTGCAGATCCAAGAATCCTGTCTGCTGGTTCCTAAGAAGAGTTTTATGCTCCTCAATCTTCTGGTCACGCAGCTTGTCTTTGTCCATGATCTGCTTTAACATCTTCATCTGCTGAGACATCATATCCTCAAGCTTCATGTCACGATCCCTACTGCCCGAAATCTTAGGTGCATCTCTCTCAGTGATCAGAATCTGGCGCGTCAGCGGTATCTCGTAGGAGTTGTTGTTGTTCCCTCGCCAATTCAAATGCTAATGTTGATTCTGGTTCTGGTTCCTCCAATTAAAATTCTGATTCCAGCTGGGGTTGGGATTAAAATACCTAATTCATCTAGAATTGATGGCATCCAACTGTGCCTGATCAGTGATAGGGCACTCAGCAGTACCATGCCCTCCCCAACATATCTTACATCTAGCAGCAACCATCTTCAACTCCTTGATATCCTTAGCCATTGCTTCCAAGGTTTGCAGCAATGCTAGTGTCTGGTATGACATGATGCATCCCTCTAGTCGGGATCGATGGTGCAACATTAGGGTTAACAGCCGATGCAGCTTTCCTCACGTAGGACAGATCCTCATACTCAGCCAAGGCAAAATCCTCAAACATTGCCTCACATTCCTTCGCCTCCTTCTTGTCCATAATGTGTCCCCCAGCAGCAGTGTTAAACCTTCTCTTCGTCTCCAAGGTAAGTCCATTATAGAACTTCTCAACTAAGGCCCAATCGGATAGGCCATTCTGGGGACATCTGCTCAGAAGGGAGTTAAAACGCTCCTATGCCAAATAGTATGGCTCATCATCATCCATCCTGAACGAATGGATCTAATCTCTCAGTCGGACAGACTTGGAAGGAGGATAATACTTCTTCAGGAACTTGGTGTGCAGATCAGCTCAAGTGATGATGGAATCCCCCGGAAATAGATTCAACCAGCGGCTTGGCCCGCGAGAGTGAAAGAAATCAGACAAAGATAAACAGCCTCCTCAGAAACCCCATTGATGCGAAAGGTATCGCAGATACGAACGAATAGAGAAAGATGGTCGGGGGAATCCTCGTCGTCAAGGCCATGAAACTGAGCGGAGTTCGTGATGGTAGACATGACGTGCGAAGGAATGTGCCAGTTGTTGTTGTTCACTCCTGGACGTGTAATAACAAATCTAGCTCCAACAACTCCATGACTCGCAAGCTCATGAACAGTACGCCTCGGTGGTGGGGGTGGTGGTGGCTCCATATCGAAAGGAAGGTCAAGAAAACTTACCTGATGACGTGCACGCAAAATCTGCTTCAGTGAAGTAAGCTCAAACTCCGGTGCTCCTTGCAAACGGATGTGGGGCATACACTTACCAACACCCTAATAAGATAAGCAAATAAGACTCAAGTATGCACAAACAAACCTAATCTAAGGCACAAATAGTATGTAACAAATAAAGGCACTAAGAAGGAAATTAAACTAAACCCTAAAAATGGAAAATCAAACTAGGGGGTAAAAGATAGGAAGAAAAACAATAAATGGTCACAATCTAAGTAATCTTTGCTATTGCCTATTGTCCCTAGCAACGGCCCCAAAAACTTGATGCAAGCGGTCCGTACCCTAAAAATTAAGATAATTAAAATTTCTAACCTAAGGTAATGACACTATAACTAATCAAAGTCTTAGACTCGACCTAAACACCTAGTTAAAATCGGAAATCCTAAACTAGACCGCTACTTAGGCAAGTGTACCTATCGGTAACAATATAACTTGTGGAAGACTGGATATCGAACCCAAAGGACACTAGTTTAACATAACTAACCTAGACTGTGAACAAATAAAGCAAAAAGAGGGAGTTTTGGTGCAACTTCTAGAACTAATTGACACCTTAATTAATTAACTGACAAAACTAAAGACTAAAAACTGAAAAGGCTAACTAAAACTGCAACTCAGAATGGAACTGAGAATGTGATAACTAACTCCAAACTGGACAAACTAGTATACCTAGGTTGAGAATCAAAAGTGTGATAAGTGGTGACTCTGACTGACTTGTGAAGGATGAAGACTAGGATCTTAAGAAACAAACCTAGAATGACCTAATGGAACCCAGATCAGATACCAAGTAATACCAGTGGAAAATCCTAAGAATGTTATGTATGCACTAGTCTACCGGGTCACCTTCCGGATTTTCCCGATATGCAATTGCACTCAAACAGATGGATCACCTCCCGGATTTCTCCACCCGCGTGTATCCTTAGACACTAGAGAATTGTAAAGTTGACTACCTTGACATGGATTGATACAAACACTAAGGAGATCTAAGAAAACGCCCTCCCGGGTCGTTTAACTCAAATAACCCAAGTGAAATAGACCAACCATCTAACCTATCACCTTCCGGATTTCTAGGCTAGGTCACACACAAGTATAAACTCAATGATGTCAGTCCCATGGAAAGTGATCATCAATCCATAAGCTAACCTAAAACACAAAGTATTAGGCCTAACATGAAATCTATTGATGGAAAGACATTCCTAGATTCATGTGGATCTAACATTCAACAAGAACCATCATTCAAACATGCAAATATCGTCAAGATCAATTAATACAACTGATACAAAGCATATTACCATCCATAATCATAAATCAAGTCCAAATCACCATAAAGTTCACAACTTTATCATCTCAAACCTCTGTATAACCATAATCTAGCCAACAACAGTCATAGCAGTAGCAAAACAATACTAGAAATAGTCTAAGAACATCATAACTACTTATTACAATAACAAAATAAAGAAAGAAAGCAAATTACTCAAGATCTTCCTTGTTCTTCCACTCCAAAAGCTCTAATCAAGCCTCAACATCCAGGGTTTAGCTTCAGTATCTTCAGGGACGAGATTGGGGTTCCAAGGTGGAAGAGCAGTCCCCAAATTGGCTGTCATCGCGTCCTATTTGTAGAGAGCATGAAATTAGGATTTTGGGGCTGATAATGGTGTGGGGCGCACTGCCTAGCAGGGGTGTGTGAGGCTAGGCGGTGTGCGCGGGACTGAATAGTCGGGCGGCTGAGCTGACAGGCGCATCGCCTGTGGCCATGCATCCTGACGAGGCGGTGCACGCGAAATGTTAGGAATCAGAGAATGTTCCCAGGTGCACCGCCTGGGATGAAAGCGTGGGATGGGGCGTACCGCCGAGGGTTAAGTTCTTCGTTTTCTTCGCTCGATCAACCGCGCTCGATCCCGATGTCCGTTTGCCTTTATTTCCGCTCCCCAGGACATAATCCTGTTCAAAAACAAGAAAATGTAAAAAGGAACAAAAAAGACTCAAAATGTAAACTATATATACAAAAACGGACTCGATTATGTACAAAAACGGATGTGTTAAACTAACACATCATGTAACATGTCTCCAAATTTGTAACTTAGAAAGTTTTATATTGTCATGTTAAAATATTAACAACAAAACTTTGAGTATAAATTCAAAATTTGTTAAATTATGTTTATACCTTTAAAATAAAAATAAGAAAACATTACATAATATTAAAAATAAAATTTTAAGACTTTAAAGGAACATGATAATTTAAAACCTATTTTAAAGTTTTAAAAGATTTATTACTTCTAAATATAATAATAATAATAATAATAATAATAATAATAATAATAATAATAATAATAATAATAATTATATTATTATTATTATTATTATTATAATGATGATAACAACAACAATAATAAATAAAAAAAACCATAAAAATATATAAATATGTAGAGATTATTCAAGAATACGACCACGATTGAATCACCGGATGAACTGAAAGTCCTGGATCATACTTTCAGATCAAAGTATTTGTGGTTCACCCAAATGTTTGATCGGATAATATTCAATTCGCAAAATCAAGAACAAGTATGAACCATATATGTTTGAATGAAAAAGAGAATTTGATCGATCATATAATATTTTTGGATATACGCAGCAGATTTGGAAAAACTGCCTCCACGTAGTTTTCAATTTTTCTTATTCCCAAATTTGCCACTGAACTTATAAAACAAATTGTAAGTTCAAATTCCTAAAATCAATTTTTCAATTGATTTTTTAACATAGCAACTTGGACCCTACTATCTGGGGGCGCTGTCCCTTGGACCCAACTATCCGGGGGCGCTATCCACGGCCCCGCCAGGGATTCCCTGAAAACCCGCATTGAATCATAAACCTTAAATAAGTATGCATCCCACGCCCAACTTGTTTAATGAACTTCATGATTCACGTTGATCGACAAAACTAATGCGATTACACTAAAATATCTAACAAAATATACCTATATATACCTATATATATGTATATATATATATATGCGTGTATCCATACAATATTACTTTTGATAAAGTAGATAGACTTTGGAAAGTATTTTACGAATTAAAGGGATCATTTCTGCCTAAATAAAACTAAGACAAAAATTACAAGGACTGAAATTGTAAATAGCCCATAGTTTTTCATCCCCTATACTTGTTTTCACTCTAGGACGATCCATACCCGTTCATTCAACTTGGTTTCATCCATGTCGGTTACAACTTGTTTCCAGTTCAATTTAGCACATGTATGGCAAATATTTGAGCACGTTAATTTTTATCAATCATCCATCAGTTGATACGATAAAACCTCGAATACGAGTGAAATAGTTTCCAAAAATGTGAGTAACAAATGGAACATTCAAATTCGATAAAAACACGTATAAAAATCGAATAAGTAGATTACTGAAATTCCTTTCGGCATTTCGAGAATCTTTGAGACAACTATAACCTCTCACGAACACCTTCGTACACAAAATTGGACGCACGAAGCTCGACCGACCCACTCATGTGTTCTTGGTACATATGTGTATACATATATACACATATGTGTATCTTTATATGTATATATAGAAATTTTTACTAACTAACACATTATTACATTATTACTTTAAAACTAAAATTTAAAGTATTTTTCTTTTATATATAAAACCAAGTGCCACAACTTTAAACATTACTAAAGGATGAAATGGTAAACCGTAAATTATAAGTTTTATTTTTGGGTTATTTAATATATTAATATTACTCTTCTTTGGAACCAAGACGTGATAACCTTGTCTAGTTAATGTAGTTAATTTATAACATTAATATTTACTATTACAACTAACGTTTTCAATTACCTAGTTAATTGTTATAGCAAATTGAATATGATTTACAAGAAATAAAAAAAAATATATGTGCATTGTGTAAATGAAAACGTACGGAAAATTATATGACAACGCCTAAAAATTTTGGAAGTTTCGTCGCAGTTTCACACAAGTGAAGTGGTACCATCCATCGTGGGTATCGAATGGAACATGTTTAAAGACTTGTCTATTTATTTATATATTTAGTAAATTATTTATTTAATTATTAAATTGTTTATTTATTTGACGAAAATATGATTCATTGGACATAATTTTTTGTGATCCACATAGTAGCTATGATATTAAATTATGTTTGGCCAATTCCAGATTTTGTATGCTAATCGTGTTTCCTTTTTTAAGTAACTTCTTTGGAACCCATTATTTTTGGTAGAACACCTTCACACAAACTGATATTTGTGGCAGAACATCATCGCACAAGTCGTTTAAACTAAAAGATTTATTTAAAATTTTTCCGTCAACGTAATCTAGCTTACTTGTTAGAGGTTTTGCAAATTAATTACAAACGTCAAGATCGAATTATAACTTAGGTAAAATGTTATATAATGTAGAATATTTAATAGTAACAGTTATATACATTTGTATCAAAACAAGTCATCAATCAATTTCAGACTTGTTTCTTATTTATAATATTTATGCAAACGAATCAAATAAAAATATTTTCTATAACAAAAGGGTTAGAAAAGAATAAAGAGATTAAATGTGACAGTGTGACACGCCTGTAAAAAATGTATTTTGTACAAAAAGACATATTTTCTTTTGCTTCTTCAAAACTCGGTATAATTTATATACAAATTCAGATTTAAATTGTGTGTTATAAAGGTATTAAAACAACAAAAACAATCTAGCACAAAAAAATACAGCACCAAAATACAATACAAATATATGACGCATAGAAAAATACAATACAAACACAATAACATAATGAATTTTTTTTTTAAATATATATAGTAATAATAATTTTAAAACAATAAAAAAAAGCATAATACATAAAAACATAATATCGAAAATTAAATAAACATACAACATGACGTATTTACTTACTGAATTCTGTATAGAAAAAGTATATCTTCATCATATTCAAATCAAAGAGAAAAACATTTGATATTAATTGTATGATTCTTTTAAAAAACAATGGCATATGAAAATGTTATAAACATTTAAAAAATATCAAAAATTTACAAAAGCCAAAATTCTTTTTTACGACAGTACTCTTTCATCATTTTTTAGTACTTTAATTTTAAATATTAATCTAAAAGTTAGAAAGTTGTGATTAGTTTTTACTCTTTTTAAACCAAAAGATATTAAAAAGCTATCCACCTTTAATATATATAAAAGAAAAGGAATTAATTTTAAGTATATAATCATAATAACCGTACAATTTATTTGGATTTAAGTGGTGTTTGTTTTTTCAGAGGTAAAACGTCTGCGGTCTGCGGACCACATCTGCAAACTTCTTTTGCAGAAGAGGTGGACCAAACCCCTGCAAGAAGAGTTTTTGAGGGTGTTTGTTTTCCAAAAACCTCTTCAAACCACAAAACCTCTTCAGTCTTCCCAACCCACCGATCGAACACATCTCTGCTCATCTCCAATCATCCCCCTCCACCTACCTAGGGTTCGTCGTCTGGGGTTTCGCACATCTCCGATGGAGGAGACCTGTTCATCAGCGAACACCATCTCCGATCTTCCCATCGCCCTCCATCGCAGATCCAAATCCCACATGAACAGGTTAATTTCTAAAACCCTAACGATCTAACCCTAACCTGCAACGGTGGAGGAGGAGACCACGTGGTTGCTTGAGGGCGGCTGGTGGAGATCGAACGACCTAGGGTTTCGTCTCCCCTTTCCTCCGATCGAACGACTAGGGTTTGTGTCTGTGAAGATCGGTGGAGGGCGGCGGTGGAGATCGGTGGAGGGCGGCGGCGGCGGATATCGGTGGAGGGCGGCGGCGGTGGAGACCATGTCGTCTGGTGTTCGCCGATGGGAAGAAGAGAAGGGACGGGAAGAGCTTTGAAGAGGTTTGAAGATGATGGTGTCACACCCCGAGCCGACGGGCTAGATCGACTTTCCCGTCGGGCGGAAAGTTCTCGGGGTGCGATATCGTGTGATAATCGAAATGATCAGATTGTTTACATAGCACATGATAAATAAATGAGAAATGTTAACACCACAATGATATAGAATTAAAAGATTAAATTACAATATATCGTTCATAATTTAACCAAGTAAATCTATCCAAAAGAATCAATAAGTTTATATCTTGTATCTGTACAAGATATACAAAAGATGATTCATTGTTTTTCCATACAAAAGTATGATAACACAAAATGTAGCTAGGTCCTCTAAGGTCCACTAGCTAAGTTATTGAATGTGGGTGACTAAACATGTTCGTCACCTGAGAAAACATGCATTTAAATAAAGTCAACACTAGGTTGGTGAGTTCATAAGTGTGTTAGTTGAAAACCTGGATTCATTCACATTCACAATCACAATGTATGTTCTGTTACTTGTATGTTGTTGGTTTCACCCGATCACCCAATGGCTTCTCAATAGTTATATTCACAAGTAATATATCATCCTAGTAGTGATGCTTATATATAGGGCATATGTAAGGGAACCAAGCCCTAGCCAACATTGATTTCCATCCCCATTCCACATGTTCATCTCATTGTTGATCTCTTGTGATATCATGTATAGAATAAAATAATAATAGAGTTGTAGTTATCAAACCGAAGTATTGATAACCATTATATGTACTAAGGATCTTAGATTCATTTAATATGTTCCTTGTATTATTCTATTGTTTGTGGGGTTAACTGTTGATTCACTTTTAAATATTAAAAGTGTTAGTTAACCGTTTGTCCTTTGTTCTCAACTTGAAGTGCATAGAACCTAAATGAGATCCATTGCAATCCTCACGTAATCAGATTTCAATGCATCCAATTTACCTCTACCACTTTATGATCCCATTGCCTTCATCGAAACTGTTACTAATAATATGATATGATAGAAAATAAATTCCTCAGTCTACTAGTTCACAGGTAACGATGGATGATGTACATCGATGTTGTTGTTTGTTCTCAATGTGGGATGTTCTCAATGTGATTAACAAGGTTAAATAATATCTCATCTTATTACATTATGTTAATCATTGTGTGAATGATGTTGTTATCATGAAGTTACATTATCATGATTATCATTCCTTGTAATCCATATGGTCACCCTGTTGTCATTAAACCGTAGTAAGAACTAGTCTTACTACCCTTAAGTGACTCTGGTGGTGGATGATAAATGCTCCATACTATCACATAGTATGTTTTAAGTTGTAAACTAAGCGTTATAAGTACTTGACTTATCACACTTAGTTAATTATAATGTTGAATGATATTAAGAAGATGTATTATCTTCTAATCATTCATGCGTTTTATTGTGTCATCATGTTTCTCTGTGATTATCCCAATGTTTGTTTATGTATGAATTATCCCAATGGTTGCTCGTGTAAGAATAACTAGGTGTTATAAGATAAAATCTTATAACTATGTTATTCTAATGTGTTGATGAATTATGAAGATATATTATCATGTTCATCTGATTATCCCTGTCATGTCATGATCATACAAGCATGCATACATTGATAAGCGATAATAATCAATTTAATATTATCTAAAACCAAAGTATAAGCAATATGTTAAGCAAAACTTTTAAATAAATAAAAAGTAAAGCGTGTTTCTCAGCCCCGAGAGTTAAAATCAGTTAAGATTAGAGAAAAGGGGCATATGAACTCACCTTGTTGTTGTAGTGGTGGACTTAGCTTAAAAGAAGGATGCACGTGCTCGTTGGTGTTCTTGATGTTGTTTTCACGATCATGTATTGATTTCACGTTGTATTTAACTTATAAGTATAGGTCGTATAGGTTTGTGCGCGTGTATGTGTTAGTCTTAACTTGGTTATCACTTGTGAGTCTCGGTCTTGATCGTTACTCGGTCCCCTATACCTGTTATTGGCTTTAATAACAACCAACTCCCTTTAAATTAGGGTTTTAACATTGGTTATGAGTTTTCGTGTCAATTTGTTTTACACTTGTTAAATTGTGAAAACTTGAAACTTTATGTATTTGTTTACTTGATTTAATCGCCATTACCATCTTCTTAGAAAAATAGGACACACATAGACCATTCTATGAATGTATCTCAGGTTTGTAGTGTTAATATGTTAGCTTATCCTTTAACCAAAAGGACCAAGTATGTTAAATGACTAGTTGTTTGTTCTTGGCCCGAACCAAGTTCACATGGGCCGTACTAGGTATCGTTGGGCCTACTCTCCAAAACCTTGGGCCAATTGGTCTATAGAGATTGAATGCGTGGGCGTTGGGCCAATCAACAGTGCCAACTACTTGCTGTTGGGCCGAGAGGGGTCTTATGGGCCAAAATGATCGATGTTGGGCTTAGAATTGTCTTGGCCGAGGGTTTCTAGGGTGACCAACTAAGGCAGCCGAGTGAGTATGGTTCGGCCATCCAAGGGCAGCGAACCCCTTGTGTGCATATGTGGTTGGGTTCGGTGGTTGCACTTAGGTTCAGCAAGGGCTGACCCAGGGTTCGTGCACATGGAAAGATTCGCCTAGTCATGTAGGTTCGCGAGTAGTAGCTTGGTCATGCAGGGTTCGGCTGGGTTTGGACAAAAGGTTCGCGGTAAGCTTAAAGGTTCGTCGTAAGAGTTGGTTCGCAGCCCATGGGTTTGACAAGAAAAGGTTCGGCCGTAAGATGTTCAAGTAACCAGGTTCGCATCCCACAGGTTCGTGAGTTGCCATGAGGGTTCGCTGCATGGCATAGGTTAGGCAAGTACAAGGATCAGAAGGTTCGTTCGACCCCAGCACCAGGTTCGGCCGAGACATGTTCAGGGTTCGCCTGCATGTATAGGTTCGGTTGGTACCTCACCTTCTTCGACCCAAGGTTCGCCTGCCTGTAACTCCATGAACCTACACTTGTACATCGACATCACCTTCGAGTAGGCTGTTACTAAGGTTTCCTACACAATGCCATAACTGTTCTCGCAAGTGTAAGATGAATGTGTGAGAGGTGTAAGCCGGGTAGGGGTTGGATCGGACATGGGGTGCAAAACCCTACTTTTTCAGACGTTCAATCTTAGATACCTTGATTTTGGCCGGACAAAAGCTCATATCCGTTGTACTTCAGTGTAGAGAAGGTCGAGAGCTTCGCGTGGACACCAAGAACGCCCAAATCTGTCCACAAACGAGTGAGATATTGCGATTAGAAGAGGTATTATTCTAGAGAGAGAGGGATGCGGGAATATGTGTTTTAGAGAGAGAAAGGCTGATGAAATAATGAGAAAATGAACTCATTTGGTGTTTATATACCCTCGGGGTATTCGGGTTCGTTTCGGTTGCTCGGTTCACGTTTTCGTTGCGTTTCCGGAGCGTAACGCGTAATTTAAGTGTTTTAAATAAAAGATTAGTTATTTTAATTATTTTGATGAGTTTCAAAATTGTAAAAACTTAAATATTTTATTTTATTAATTTATGGTCGTTCGTGTCGTGTTTCGTTTTCGTTTCGTCAGATCGCGTCACCATCGCACGTATTCGTTCGAATCGTCATTCGAACGAACACGTCGATGGTTTGGCTTTCTGATTTTTGTTTTCTACTTTCCAGTTATCATTTCAGAACGTTAAACTCACACATATGTTTGTGTGAATCGTCTCCCACGCAAACACACTGTCAGTTCGTTATTCTGAAACAACGCTGCAATATTTGTTTTAAGTTGTATTTCCTCACTGTCGGATTCAACTAAACACCCTGACATCACATTGTTTTCACACTGATTTGTCGGCCATCTGATTCCTGTTATCTATGGATATCAGATTGCAACCGATTTGTTTCTGTTATTCACATGAACACTGTTGTTTCTCATGATTTGTTGTGCTAACTGTACTTAGGTTTTCACTTAAATACACACAACCATTGTTTCAATGCGTGTTGTACTTACAGTATTTAAGTTTACACATAAATACGTACAACTGTTTCTTGTATTTTGAATTCTGTTAATACAAGTACTATTCACAAACATGTATTTACATATAGTTACTGTTGAAAGTACACATACCGTACGGACTTGCCGGCCGGTCAGGTACTAGTTGTCACAGATGGTCCATGTATTTTCCAAGAAGAGGTCTCGCACACGTTTTTTAATGAAATGTCTGCGAGAAAACAAACACCCTACATCTTTCCTTGGTCTGCGGGGCGCAGACAAAAGAGGTCTCGCAGACCTTACGTTTTTTAGAAAAACAAAGGGGCTGTTTGTTTTTCTAAAAAACGTCTGCGAGACCTCTTTTGTCTGCGCCCCGCAGACCAAGGAAAGATGTAGGGTGTTTGTTTTCTCGCAGACATTTCATTAAAAAACGTCTGCGAGACCTCTTCTTGGAAAAGACATGGACCATCATCTTCAAACCTCTTCAAAGCTCTTCCGTCCCTTCTCTTCTTCCCATCGGCAAACACCAGACGACATGGTCTCCACCGCCGCCGCCCTCCACCGATATCCGCCGCCGCCCTCCACCGATCTCCACCGCCGCCCTCCACCGATCTCCACAGACGCGAACCCTAGTCGTTCGATCGGAGGAAAGGGGAGACGAAACCCTAGGTCGTTCGATCTCCACCAGCCACCCTCAAGCAACCACGCGGTCTCCTCCTCCACCGTTGCAGGTTAGGGTTAGATCGTTAGGGTTTTAGAAATTAACTTGTTCATGTGGGATTTGGATCTGCGATGGAGGGCGATGGGAAGATCGGAGATGGTGTTCGCCAATGAACAGGTCTCCTCCATCGGAGATGTGCGAAACCCCAGACAACGAACCCTAGGTAGGTGGAGGGGGACGATTGAAGATGAGCGGCAAGCGGCGGTAGGTGGAGATGAGCGGAGATGTGTTCGATCGGTGGGTTGGGAAGACTGAAGAGGTTGTTTGAAGAGGTTTTTGGAAAACAAACACCCTCAAAAACTCTTCTTGCAGGGGTTTGGTCCACCTCTTCTGCAAAAGACGTTTGCAGATGTGGTCTGCAGACCGCAGATGTTTTACCTCTAAACAAACAAACACCACCAAACAGCCCCTTAGCAAATGTGAGTTAGAAAAGAAGTAGGAGAAACACTTATGTAATTGTTTTATGTAATTGTGTTATTATGCTAAAATGAAAAGAAATATGTTTAGTAAGCACAAATGATTGGAATGCACGGGTGTTCATAAAACCGAAAAAAACTGACCAGAAACCCAAAAACCAAAAAATTAAAACCGAAATAACCGCCATATAAACTGATGGGTTTGGTAATAATTTCTAAAAAACCAAAAGTTTGGTTTTGGTTTTGCCTAAAATAAATACCGAAAAAACAAAATACATGCATATGTATGTATGTATGTATGTATGTATGTATGTATGTATGTATGTATGTATGTATGTATGTATGTATGTATGTATGTATGTATGTATGTATGTATGTATGTATGTATGTATGTATGTATGTATGTATGTTACCTTTCAAAAATTTTAATAATTTGTAAACAGTTTATTTTTATTTTCTTAATTCTTGATCCAAAAGTCATATAAAATCGTATATTTTATTATTTTTTAGGCTTAAGATACCAAAAACACATGTGATTTTTACTAAATTTAAATATTTTTGTATTTAATTTTAAATGTTAAGTAGTGTTGTACTTCAAATACTTTTAGTACAAATACAATATTTTGGTTTGTTTTTGTATAAGCATAATTTTAAGCCTAGGTAGAAAAACCGAAAAAGCGAAACCTACACCGAACCCAGATGTGTTTTAAAAAGACAAGAATCGGAAAAACCGAACCTAAACGAGTTTAAAAACCTAAAAACATAAATTTTGGTTTTAAGTTTGGACTAAGGAAAAACCGACCTAAACCGACCCATGCACACCTTTATTAAAATGTACTATTCCATAAGAATTATGATATTCTCTGTTCTAATGATTTCATTCCTTTGATAAGTAGTGTTTTTTTTTTCATTCATTCAAGGAGTGGAATTGTTTTATTCGATCTTATTTTTTGTTAATACTTTGACCCAATCCAGTGTGCTACCGACTATCTGTCTCAAACTTGACCTATTATCTCCACTATGACTCAACCCATGACCAAAACCATGACCCGACTCATGACCATACCCATTAATCAAACCATCACCGACCTGATCCATGATTTGTCCATTAGCTTGAATCATGAACCAACCCATGTCCTAAACCAAGACTCAAACCAAATCTTTGTACTATAACCTAAACAATCACTTAACCCATGATTCAAATCATAACTCAAATCATAACCCAATCATTGAACCCATGACTCGAATGACTCAACCTATAACATGTACCATGGATCGGACCATTACTCGACCCATGACCCAACCCATGGGCTGAACCATGGTTCATCCCACGTACCGACATATAACTTAAAGCATGACTTGATCTATGAATTGTATTTCAATAATTTATATTTTTATGAAACCTCTCTACCACATTGGGGTAGGGGCAAGGTTTTTCTTCATCTTTCCCATCAGACGCCACAAAGTGCGATTACATTAGGTACGTGTTGTTGTTGTATCTTTTTATGTCTACCAAATAACTTTAGTTAATCAGTCATTTTATTCTAAAAATAAACCAAATAAAATAGTGGAAGGTAATTATCAATTTTTTCAGCCTAATGGTTACCCCTTTGGCCTACCTGTGGGAGGTCACGAGTTCAAATCCCACCCAAGGTGAAATAGGGGTCATTGGGAGGTCAGGGAGTTTTCTGGTGTGGTTTCTTCCTGGGGTGGTGGTGGGGTCTCAACGGAGGTCATGCTAACTAGACCTTGGTGACGTGGCCTGTAAATCAGTGGTTCACACGTTGAGATCAAATGTCGTTTAAAAAAAATATCAATTTTTTCCTCATCCATTCAATTCCATCATTTATTACATTCCTTTATTTGTTCTATTAAATTGCATCTAATAGAGCCTTAAAGAAGGAATCAAGTAACTAGCTTTTAAACCTCATTGGAAGTACACTATAATAGACAAGATATGTTCAACATTTCAAAATAGGTCTGAGTTAGGATGAGTTAAATCAGAACATATTTTAAGAAAAATTAATTTTGGTTTATATAGGTTGATTTTAAATAACATTAATTTAATTTAAAATATTTTATAACCCAACAAATAATTTACTTGGATAATGTATAGAAGGGACGAAGCTCTTTAAGGGTTGGAGAGGGCGACCGCCCCCCTGTTTTTTCGTCCGTAGTGTTAATTTTTCGGCCGAAATGTTATTTTTAGTTAAAAATAGTGGTTTCGTCCCCTCACTTCAAAAAATTAACATGTATTTTGGGTTTCAAAAATTTTCGCCCCCCTCTTAGTTCGGCCAAGCTCCGCCACTGATGTATAGTGATTTTCTTATCAAGTATATAATTAAATATTATTAATAGTTTAATTTCATTATATTGTATATACTTTTTAAGCTATCTATTTTGACATATAATGTTTTAAAATGTTGCTAATTTCAATTTATGTTATATTATGATTTACATGTTTTAACACAAAATAAAATAATTGTTTATTTAAATTAACTTATTTTTTCGTATTTAAGTTAACATTGTTATTTGTATGGCCTAATTATAAATTTATGGGTGTATTTTAGGCGACTTCGAATTAAAAATGTGCATGTGTCTTGGCGTTGTAAAAGTATTTAATAAAAAAATTATTGTGTTGCCCGTAAGGCAGCAATGAGTTTTTTTTTTTTTTTTTCCAAATAATTTTCGAAGGTAAAAAATCATTTATCACAATGTATCATTTGAAAAATATTTATCAAAATTAGCGTTTTTTATTTATTTTTTATTTTGAACTGTTTCCTTATATTTTTTTAAATTCAATCAATTTATTTTTTATTTTAAACTGTTTCCTTATATTTTTTTTTAAATTCAATCAATGTATTATAATATTTTTTTTATTGTTTTTCAATCTACTAACAATGATAATATGTTGAATAATTAAAAAAAATATAAAAAAATTAGCTCAAAATAAAGAAATAAATGAAAACCACCCCCAACACTTTTCTAGAAAATAATGGGCAGTAAGTATCATGATTGTAAAAATCTCCGACTAAGCCGATTAATCGGTCGATTAATCGTTAGTACCCTAAGGCCGACTAGAGCCGACTATCCGATTAGGCCGATTAATCTTTAATAATCTTGATTAAGCCCTAGTCCCTATCCCACCGACCGACTAGGGACTAGCGAAGTTTACAACATTGGTAAACATAATAACTACCAATCCAATTAAAAATACATATTTAAAATAATTATATAATAAGAAAACCCATTAAAATCACAAAACAACAATAATAATAATCCAGAATATAAAAACACTCTAAAATCCAATAATTAATTTGTCTTCTTTTAATCTTGCTTTCAAGAAATTGCCACACACGAAGACCCCCAATTTGGCAACACTTTGTTACCATTCCCCCCCTCTTTGCACCTCGTCAGCATTCTGAACTCCCCTTTTCCGGGCATTATCCCTCGCTTTCCGTCCATGTCCCACCGGCCCACCTCCGCCGCCACGTCATCATCCGATTCCCCTTCGTCACCTTCGTATTTTTCAATTTCAACCCCTCCACTTTCACAATCTACATAACAGTCCTTCAACAAAGAAAGCTTAAGCCTCCCGTTTGTACGCTCTACTTGAAAATTTGCACCGCAGTTAGAAAAACTCACAGCTTTTATAACCAACCGTCCACCTTCCCTGTGGTGCCTCACCTTCACCGCACCGTCGGAGCCGCTGATGGATGTCAACGGCGGAGGAAAGTCACTCCGGCGTGTTTTCCGGCCGAAATTCCGGCAACATGTCCTCTGAATCTCCCTCAATCTCTCTCTTTCCGCCATTGAAATTGCACAAAACTCATCACCACTTTCACTAACAACACTCCCCGTTTCACTTCCTAAACTCTCCGTACACATTTCTAAGCTCTCGGTACTCAATGCAGATGCAGAGCGTTTCACCATTGGATGGACATAAACGCCGTCGTTTTGTTCAAGATTCTTGGATTCTAGCGATGGGTTTTCAAGAGCTTTCAGAAAACTCAACCGGACAGAAGCCATTGGAGCTAAAAGAACGCGGGAAAATCAAGAAATTTGTTTTAGAATTTCGGATTTAAACCCCTTTTGGAACGATTAAAGGGTCGAAAATGAGATGAAAATTAGATAAGATGATGTGGGTGGTGTAAATATGGCATGAAAATGGAGTGAAGGGGTGAAGGGTGTATTTATAGGTGCAAAAAGAGAGAGATTGGGAGATAAATAGGAATTTTTAGTGCAAAGAATTTTGTGTTTATTAATTTTATTCATCTATTTTACTTGTCCACACATTTTATTTTTTGAATTTTTATTTAATTTAAACTTTATTGAATTTAAGTTTTAGTTCATGTTTGGATTTTATTTTAAATCTAACTTTTTAATTTATTAATTTGTTAATTAAGTTAATAAGTTAAAAATATGTTTAGTAATTTAAAAAACACTTTTGTTTAAACTTTTTAAGTAAGGTTAAAAAGTCATTTTTGAAAAGCTATTTTTTTGTGATTTTTAAAAGTGTTTTTTAACTTTTAGTGTTTGTACTCTGTTAATTTTTGTAGGAATTTACATATCCAAACAACTTATTCATTTTTCATACATAAGAGCCACTCAAAACACATTTTTAAAAATTTTATTTCAAAAGTTATAAGTTAATAAGAACTTTTGACATTAATGATCATTAACTCAAATGGTTGCGAAAAGCTATCGTTTGACTTCAATATTAAAGAGGTCATGGTATCAAGTCATGTCATGGATAAAATAAGGGTTCCATGCTAGACTAGGGGTTTTATCTCATCTATTATGGGTTTCCTCCTGTTGAGTGTGGATATGATCATGTGGGTCTATGACACATCGGTGATCCAAATTGCCGTTCAAAAAAACAAGAACGTTTGACAAAAAGTACTTTTAAACTTAATAACCAATCCCAAATATGCCCTTAGATTAGTAAGTGTTAGAAAACATAGATATTATTATTAATGGTTAAGGTAATGGGTCAATGGTTAGAAAATAAAAATAAAAACAAAAACTGAAAATAGGATCAAGTCAACTTGATCATCAACCGGTTAGGGTGACACCATCATGACCATGGTCACGAGTACATGTCACATTTCTATTTTTTTGGTTAGACTTGTAAAATGGTCGTTGTTTCTTTGTCGTTAATAACAATGTAGAGTGGGGGTGGGGGGAATATTTTGACATTGTCCACCAAAATAAGAATAAAAACTGAGAACTTGGAAATTGTGTGGCACTTTGGGAAAGGGAAAAATTAGTTGATGGCTATTAATGTGAAGACTTTAAAATTTGATTGGTTACTTTGCAAAAATGATAATTGTATTTTAAATGCAATTTGCAACAGAATGATATGATATATATCTCAAATTTTTATTTCATATAATCACCGAAAAAAGAATTTTAATGAGTCATTCTAGTATGATATATATTATACATATTGAGTAAATAAATCACTAATAAAAATTATTAACTTTTTTATATAGATCTCGTTATATAAAAAGTGGATTTCATTTTATTTCTTGAAATCTTCTGTTTTATTTGTTTTTATCAATATTTTATTATTTTGATAGATTAGATATAAAATATTTTGATTTTTTAAATATTCATTTTTAGAAAAACTTCGTATTTTATAAAAAGAAAATCATTAATAAAAAAACCTTTTAAATCATAATATATTTCCTTAGTTCTTAAAAAATATAGATAACATCTTAGTATTTAATCATATTATTTTATAATAAAGAGGAAAAAACATTTATATGAAGAGTGACACATGACATGTTGTGTTAAAATTAACTCAGTGAGTGACACATGTCACTTAATGCAATTCTTTTATTGTAATGTATCTTTTTTTAGCAGCAAATGTCTCAATCATGTGAGCCCATTGTTTTCAGGCCATGTCACCATGGTCTAGTTACCTAGACCTCCCATAAGCTACCACAACCATCCCAGGAGGAAACCCACTAGGAAAACCACCTGACCCCCCAGGCCCCTTTTTTTCCATGGGAGGGATTTGAACTCAAGACCTCTCATTTGAAAGAATCTTGAGGTACCATTGAGGCAATGCCTCATTGGTTATTGTAATGTATCTAGTAATATAAAACTTAACATAAATTATCTATACTATATTATAATCAATACTAAGATAACAAAAATTTAAAATTCCATGCAAATTGGCATCATAAAAAACTCAAGAACTATCAAGCTAACTACAAGTACTTTTGTGTAAGTGCTTTATTAGACACGATTGTTTATAGAGCATTCAAAATGTGCATCCACGAGTGTAATTGAGAAAAAAACTAACCATCAAAAACTGATATTCTCTTTAAAAGATAGATGAATTATTCAACCAACTAAAAAGGATGGCATATTTCTCAAATATTGTTAAGCGGTCAATTATCATTAGTTGAGAGACAAACAAAGAGACATTTTGATTTACTGATGTATAGGAGTGTAAAGAATCAAGACGGCACCTAAAATGCTTGATATTAGATCTAGAAAGCTAAAAAGGATCAGAGCTTAAACAAGCCCAAGTTCAACTTCAAACTCTAAATTATGGCTTGTTTAGTTATTGAACTCGACCTTGAACCGGCTCAAGTTTAAATGAGTTTTTTATTTATATAATTTCTAGTTGGTTAAATTATTCTATATTTATATAAAATTCAAAATAAATATAATCAAAATCATATATGTTATCTTATATATAAAAAGTATAGTTATAAATATATATAAAATTAATAATAAAAATTTAAAAGAAATAAATTAAATAATTAAGGGTAAATTGTCGAGATGGTTCCTA
Source organism: Mikania micrantha (assembly GCA_009363875.1). Lineage (NCBI taxonomy): Eukaryota > Viridiplantae > Streptophyta > Magnoliopsida > Asterales > Asteraceae > Mikania > Mikania micrantha. Next base: position 16,562,206 of record CM018695.1, read on the forward strand.
TGGTTTGTTAGTATTTCACTTTTAGTCCCTAGATTTCATAAGTTACCTATATGGCCCCAAATCCTTAAAAATTTCTAACACATAAAATTGTTTTACTCCAACTCTGATCAATTACTTAATAATTAATAATAAACGAGGCAAGCCGAGCTCGAGCTTGATAATTTTCTTACGAGCCAAGTTTGATCTCTAAAAAAAAGCTTTAAACAAGACAAGCTCAAGATTGATCTTGAGCTCTCTTAAGTCAAAACGAGCCAGAAGCGAGCCTTAGCGAGCTCAAAATCGGCTCGTTTACATCCATGCTCATAGACAAAGGAAGACCACGAGCGACATCTTAGATTGATTCTAGAATTACTCACCAAAGCTAATTACACGCCAAATTCTTGATATATGAATTCTGTTTACTTAGAACTTTATTTTCTGGGCCATGTGACAAATAAAAAAGGAACAAGCATAGAAGCAAGCAAAATTGAGGAGGTGAAGTAATGGAAATCTTGAAACACAACCTTTAGAAATTCATTTATTTTTATATTTAATGAATTATTATCAGCAAATCATAAAAACTTCATGACTAAACCACTAACCACTCTAACTCAAAAATCCATGAAGTTTGATTGGTGAGTCAAACAAGATCTAAGAGGCCTTCAACTTGTTGAAACATAAACTATGCAACGTCTAGATCGTATCTCTACCCGATAATACTAATAATTTTGTTTAATTATGTGACACATCACATTAAGGACATGGTTGTGTGTTGACACTAAGAGATAAATTTATCACATGAACATCCCATCAATTCAAGATTCAAAAGAAAAACTACACAACTCATGTTTTAGAGCTAAGAGCATTTGTGTTAATGCTGGAAATTTGAAGACATTACTTGTACAGTACTAAATATACTATATACATTATCACAAGTGTCTCTAAAACACATATTTAATTATAAAACGCTGAAGATGTTGGGTGGAACTTTGGAATCATTACGACTTGAGATTTGTTACCACATAGGAAAGACAAACATTGTTGCAGATGCATTAGGTCCTACATAAAGTATCAAACCTCTATGATAATGACCATAACAATGAGTTGGAAAACTCAAATTTTAGGTGCTTGATATGAAGCCCTTATGTTGAAATTTTATTAGACAAAGTCTTGCATGGCTTAAATAAAACAATTGGGCTAAAGGCTAATGGAGTGTATTTTTTTTATGAACAAAACTAAGATTTTGGTACACAACAACATAAGGGGATTGGTTATGGTGAAGCACACAAGTCAAGATACTTCATCTAGAAGCCAATGAAAATATACAATGGCCTCAAAGAACTTTATTTGTGGCCTAATATAAAGAAAAAAATTGCTTTATACATTGAGACATGCTAGAGTAGCATAACGCTAGAAGTCATTAGAGATGTTAAAACAATAAGAAATTATGCTATGAAAATAGGTAAAAATATCCATCGATATCATTACAAAAATCCTAAGAACATCGTGGTGAAATTACATGATATAGTTGATTGTTGACAAATTGACTAAGTTCAAATTTACCTCTTAAGGAATTTTCCTACAACAATAGTTGTCATATATGTCATATGAGTATTCAATTTGTGCCTTTCATATATGTGACACCCAAGACATTTACATGATTACACGTGCTCAAAATACGGTCTTAGAAAATTTCGACTTCAATTTTAAAAAAAATTTCATTCGGAAGTGTGAAAAGTAATTGCATATGTTAAACATACTTGTTTTGTTATTAATTACATCTCAAAATCATCAAAATAATTTGGTTTGGATGTGGCTACAATTTTGCAAATTGCATAACGTTTGATTCTTCAAACACACATGCTCGATCATGATTTCCGATGCGTACCTATTTGTGAATGAAAACATCACAATTATTCAAGTGTTAGTTCATTAGAACTAAGTGAGTTAACCCTGTCAACCCTGGAATCAAATCCATCAAGAAAATCAAAATCCGGAAAAATTACACAGCCCGGCGTATGGTTCTTCAGTCCCAGCGTACCATACTCTAGACATCTGGCATACAACGGAAGCTTCCTGGCGTACCATACTATGGGTCAGCGTATCTTACGCCCCCTGCAACGTATTATATGCCCAGACCTGCAGAATTTCATCATTTTTCGCGTTTTTAATGCCCAAAACCATTTTCGATCATTACGGGCTTTCAAAATACGTTTAAACATTCATATACCACATTTCTAAACATATACAATGATCTTAATGTCATTATTTGCAAAACCATGAATTTCAATTTAATTTCAATTTTTTGGTAACGGGTCAAAATCCATTATTAATCAAGTTAACCATTTTAATCAATTTAACCATGTTAATCATGCACTTCCGTTCCATGATGTTACATGGAAGCTAACCAAGTACCAAATCTTTATTGGAGTCTCGTCAACCTTTTATCGCTAAAATCACATTGTCAATCAAATGGTTATCAATTTTTAAAACAAACACTTGGTTAATGGGTCATTTCACCTAAACTCCAAATTTTATCAATTCAGTTTAATCAAATGCAAAATTTTCATTCATTTGATTACTAAAAACAACTTGTTTAACCAATATTCATATCAAACAATTGTATAACATAAATTTCAAGTTAATTTATCACTAACGGGTAAGACCACCCATTTCAATTAAATTAACATGTAAACCCACCCATACATGGATTAAACCCAATGCCACATCAATGTGGACTTACATGACAAACCCAATTGCATTTCAATATGGACTTACATGACAAACCTAATGCCACACACCTATGGTCTTACATGACAAACTCAATGCCACTCTCTAGTGGTCTTACATGATATATCTAATGCCTCTCACCAGTGTCTGACATGTTCCTTCACACGAATGTAGATCATCACCAAAATACCGTACATCATGGTCTTGCATTAGTTTCACACGAATGTGAATCTTCACCAAATCCTTGTGTCAGATATTATCAAACATATAATGACACTTTCACAAGTTATGCAACCTTGTCACAACATTCACATTGATTAAACCTAACTAATATAGTAGGTCAAACATTAATTCAAACAATCCATATGCCACTCTATGTGGTCTTATATACTTATACTTCCATACGAATATGGATTGTCATCATTTTATGTGTTGTCACATCCCACCCTCCCGTCACCTTATGATGTCACTTTTAACTCTTTGAAGTCCATGGAAGGAAAGTGGTGATGTCTCAGAAAGGGGTGCAACTTTACTTGTACCAGTATCAAAACACACATAGTTATCTTAAAGAAAATATAATACATGGATAGCATTACTATTACAATCCATAAGTTATTATCCACAGCTTAAACCAAATTAAAAATCCTAGGTTGCTTATTTACACAGTGCCTGAACCTGCATTCTCATCCCTAGTCACTATCTACCCGTAAAAGATTTAAAGTTTGAAAGATCAGCATAAACTGGTGAGTTCGTAAGAGACTTGACACAATGTGATATGACATGTGACAATTACGTTCGAAGACTTCATCATCATTGACGAATTTCACATGTTATCGTGCTTGAAACCCATGTTAATTTAGAGATTATGGTTATTACGAGTTGATAATACGTGAGAAATTGTGAACGTGGGTGAAACCGAGCGCGAAACGGAGTTCCAAATTCTCTGGAATCGTAAAACGAAGATAAACTCAAAAATATTGCAATCAGGGAGTATGCGCGGTACGCCTAGCCCCACTTTGCCACTCTAAGCGGTACATGTGGAATCAAAAGATCTGAGGCCTCCGTAATCCCTCGCAGTTTGCCTAGCCCCAACCTGTCCCACTAGACGGTACGCGAGGCGTGTGGCGGTTTGAAAAATCAGAATGAAATATCAGATTCATGCAAAACATTCATATCATTCTCTTTCTCGAAATTACACTTCTACAAGACGAAAATTTCGACCTTTAGACCATCTAAACTCTGTTCTGGAGCCATCAAAACCGACGGATCGCACCAAGGAACATGTCTGCAAGTTCTGATCATCATTTCTATCCAAAAATATGTCTAATTAGGTAACGATTCGTTTCATGTTACTAGTTTGATAATGGTTTGATTGGATCTTGTTTTTGAACGTAATGCAATAGTTAGGATTGTTGATCATTGCCTAGATGTTGGCTAGGAATGGTTATAAACAAAGAACTTCGTATGTTAACGGTTAAATCCTTGTTTTGTTCCCTTGTAATGCCCGGTTATATAGAAACTATATCTATGATTATAATGGTTTAAACCATTTGATTGTAACAATGCTTGTGATTGTTTTGATCATTCCTTGAAATGCAAGGTTAAATCCAAGTGTTTCAAACTAATCACAATCATTAAGATAATCATAGGAATAACGATCTGATGGTTATGATAATAGCCAGATTAGTACGTTGAATATGGTTGTTAAACCTATTCTAATGTCACATTATGATGTTTCATGATATCTGGGTAATCAGTAATAAGGATGTCAATTCCTAAGCTAGAAATCTATCTAGAAATTGTTTGAGTAATATAATCAACAACAATATCTAATTGGTTAATCTGAGAATATCTTGATTAATCAAATGAGTCAGCAACCTCTTATTAGAATCCTGAATCAGTATAGATTCCTACATTATCATACATTGTATGATATTACATTGAAACAACTAATTAAAGACTTAATATCAGTTTGATGACTTTCAATGCAATGTCTTTGACATTGAACGTTCAGAAAGATCTAATCAGTAAGTTAAAACATAAATAACTTATTAAATATAAACTAATGTAGAATCAAACTATTATTACCAGTCTCTACGATATTCTGCTAGCTTTGACACCTCAGGAGAGTTTCGTACAACCCCTTTTATTTTTAATGTTTTACAAATATCGGGGTATCTCTGTGAAACTATTTCTGAACATATGATATGTATCATTGTTATCTGTATGATTTCATGTGAACTTGTGATGAACTCGTAAGATTTCATTGGAATTTGCCTGTAACTCTTTATTACAGTATCAAAAAGGTCCTCATCTCTTGAACTGTATCTAGTGAACCCATGTGGGGCCGAAAAGGAAACATTGATAGTACTATTGGCTGACAACCCCAATTGTCGGGAGCTTGCAACTCCCCTTGGTGTAAATGTTTATTACCTACTTTCGAAATATCCTCTTAATGTTGGTGATAGACATTAAGATAATGAGGCATCAAGATATTTACCGATGGATGGTATCTTTGTAAAGACATAGATGTGTCCGAAAGGAACTAGATATGGGTCCCATGGTTATCTTGAACACTGTATATCGAAAACTTGTATATCATATCATATTGTTTAACTTAAATATTACAAACTCACCAGTTTTGTGCTGATTTTTCCAACTTAAACCTTTTTGCAGGTATATAGTGACCGCCAGCGAAGTTGCACGTTATGCACTTGTAATTATATAATTCAGTTTGTAGAATAAGTTTAGTTTGTAAACTGTAACTTTGGTTGTGAAGCCGAAACCGTTGTAATATATTATCTTTAAGTTAATATGTGTGTTATGATACCAGAACAAGTAAGTTACACCCCATCTCTGAGAATCACCATTATGCTTCCGCGACCTTCCTAGTGTATTAGTGACATCAGAAATAGGTGACGAGAGGTGCGGGTGTGACAGGGTGGTATCATAGCCACATGTTATAGAAATTTAGGTGGATTTAGAAACCTAGACTATAACCATAGGCTCGTAAAGTGACACTAAGTGCACCGAACATAACTAAAGAACAAAACTTGTCTTGATTTGAGCCAGAATAATCAGGTGGTACGAATTCTAGTTATGAGTGGCCAGCATAACTGAAATTTGCAACACGTGTGCATTCTAGTAAATTTCAATACAAGCAGAACAATAATAACTGTAAGGACGAATAATTGCTTTAAGATAGGAAGAGATATCATGTCATGTTTGTGTTGAATATTATTATTTAATATTCATTTCATGATACCGCTCTGTAAATTTTGTTTGTACAGCGATGGCTAACCCATGCGAACGCTACATATACAGGCAGATTCCATATGTGATTATGGGTGACACCCCGAGTCCTAGCTTGAGTTCTGACTCAGATCTGTCAGAAGCATCTTCTGCATCATCCCTAGCAGTACCCCATATTTCACACACACCACCACTGGTACCACAGACACCACCTCATGTACCACATACACCACCACCACGTCCATAGGTATCTGATGATGATACCTCTGTTGATAGACGGGCTAGAATCCCATCACCCCAGAGAGTCCCGGTCTATACTGGGCTTAGGAGGATGCAGGGACAAGCCCGCAAGACCACATGGCTACCACCTAGGCACTAGCTTGCCCCTAGTGACTTTCCAGGCACCATCCACGAGGTGGGTGAGTCTTCACGACAGGCTGAGATGCGAGCTTAGCTATAGCACATCACTTTGGACCTGCAGGGTGCTCGACTGGAGTTGAGACAGTCTTACGGATCTCTACAGGAGACCCGTAACACTTTGACCGAGACACGTGCGGCTCACCAGAGTCTGGTAGAGCAGTTTGAGGCATTGGAGGCTGGTACTCGGGCTTGGAGGATGATTATGGAGGACAGGATGAGACAGACGGTGGTGCATATAGTGATCGCTGCATTTTGGCAGCAAGTTGCGGTGTTGAGAGAGAGAGAGAGTTGTGTGGGTGAGAGAGATTGTAGTGGGGGTGAGGATGATGATCTTGGAGGCTAGATTGTTGAGTTTGGCTATAGTATTGGCAACTATAGCCATTTTGATAACCTGCTTACCGCATTTATTGCAGTATGTGTGATCAGGTAGTGGATGTTTTGGGATTTCATTCTATATACGATTTGACATAGACGAATAGGTTGGGTAGTTGATGTCATGGGATGTTTTGTTGTATGAAATGGATCTCATATGGCTAGATTGTTGATAGTGTGGTTCTTATGGCACTCCTTTGTACTAAACTATATCGATGTATAAAAACTGGTATTGTAGTAATGACATGTTTCTTTTAGTATATATGTTGTGTGTTGTGTGTGAATGTGTGTATTAATATCAAACTTTTATGAACAGTAACTGGACAACGTAAAATACCTTGTGTGGTATCCTATCTATTGTCTGTGTGAAAACGTAAAATACCTTGTTTGGTATCCTATCTATTGTCTGTATGACAACGTAAAATACCTTGTGTGGTATCCTATCTATTGTCTGTATGACAACGTAAAATACCTTGTGTGGTATCATAACGTAAAATACCTTGTGTGGTATCATAACCTAAAATACCTTGTGTGGTATCCTATCTATTGTCTGTGTGACAACGTAAAATACCTTGTGTGGTATCCTATCTGTTGTCTGTGTGACAACGTAAAATATCTTGTGTGGTATGCTATTTATTGTTTGTATGACAACGTAAAATACCTTGTGTGGTATCATAACGTAAAATACTGTGTGTGGCATCATATCATAAATACCTAGTGTGGTAACTTAACAAGTATCTGTGTGACACGTATCAAAGTCCTGTATAATAATATCTCAAGAAAATATGTGATAACATATCGAAACACGAGTGATGTTGTATCTACTGTGAATAGTAACATATCTATATCAGTGTCACAATGCCATGTGTTGTGTGATACTATAACATGTTTTGAGATAATAGGACTGAGTATAACTACAAACATCTGTGTGATTACTGTGTGCTGAGAACTGGATTATATCCATGTAGTTATACTATGTTTCTTATAATCACATATCAACATGATTTTTTAGTATGACTGAATATTGTTGAATTTATGTGACTGAAAGGGTTATATGTTTAATGTTCTTGAACTGACCTGAGTTAGTCTGCATGTGAGCAGAACAATGGCTCCAAAATGAGGTCAACCGGCCAAGAACGCTGCTAACAACGTTACTAACCCCAGACTGAATCAAGTCCCACCTGTAAATGTAGAATCAAATCCGGATCCACATATCAATCCTGAAACAAACATGGTTCCACCCGTAAATCCTGAAACGAATACAGTTCCTCCCGTAAACCCGGAAGTGAATACGGTTCCACCTGTGACTGCAAGTGGATCTGAACTAAATGAAGCAATGATAGCACGAATTGTGAAAGAACAATTATCTGCTTGGGGTATTTTAACGCAGCATCAACCACATATCACTTCTGGTTTTGGTAGAATGTCATCATACCACCGGTACAACAACTGTTCCTGATCCTCCACAGCAGGGATGTACTTATAAGTACTTTGCTTCCTGCAACCCTCCTACTTTCACAGGTAAAGAAGGAGCGGGCGGACTCTTGAAGTGGATCAAGGAGATGGAAACTAAACTCAAAATTAGCCAATGGTTGGCGGAGCATAAGGTGTCTTATGCTGCTTGTTCTTTGAAAGACTCAACTCTAACCTGGTGGAATACCCAGGAGAAAACTTTGGGTTCAAACTCAATCGATGCTATGGGTTGGAACGATTTTAAAACTCTGATTATATCAGAGTATTGTCCAATCACTGAAATCCAGAAACTGCAAGAGGAATTCTGGAACCACTCTATGACCGGTGCTGATAGTCTAGCTTATACCGATCGTTTTCATGAACTCACTTGTTTACTTCCCAATATGTTTCCTACGGAAGCAGCTTTGATTGAGAAGTACATTAAATGTTTCGTTCCCGAGAGTTGGGGAATGGTGACTGCAGCTGAACCAACCACTCTCAAACGTACAATTTTGTAACCATAAAGCTTACTGATGAGGTGGTAAGAAGTGGTACTTTGACCACGAAAACTCAGACGACTGTGGGCCGTAGTGATGTCATCACCTCTAGTGCTACGAGGGGTACTAAACGAAAGTGGTTTGGCAAAACCAAAACAAAAGCTCTAGCTGAGACCAGGCAGAGCAAACCAACTGTGAAAAACTATGGTGCGGCTGTTCCTGAGAGGAAAACTTATACTGGGCAGGCACCCAAATGCAACTAGTGCCCATATCATCATACAGGACTGTGTCCTGTTTGTGAAAACTGTAACCATGTCGGACACTACACCAGATATTGTAACTTGCCTGCTTGTCAACCAAACCAAGCACCAAGACAAACCACTCAAACAAACTGGTCGTGCTTCAAGTGTGGAAGTTTCGACCATTTCATGAGAAACTGTCCGAACAATAACAACAACACCAATCAAGGGAATGAAGCTAGAGGAGAGCTTTCTAGATTGGTGCAACAGAGGCAAGACATGATGCAAATATTGTCACTGGTACGTTTCTTCTCAATAATTTATACGCATCAGTTCTGTTTGAGATAGGGTCATGTAAGATTTTATCTCTCCAGAATTTGCATCATTATTTTCATTGCCTACGGTATATCTAGAAACTCTTTATGTCATTGAACTTGCTAATGGCAAGTTAATCAAACTAACAGTGTTATTCAAGGATGTTCCTTGAATCTGAATGATCACCTTTTCAATATCAACCTACTTCCCATTGAACTCGAAAGTTCTGATGTTGTAATCGGTATGGATTGGCTTTTTGAGAACCAAGCGGAAGTTGTGTGTCAAAACAAGGTTATCCGTATTCCATTACCTGATGGTAATACACTGGTAGTTCAAGGAGAACGAGCTGGTAGAAAAATTGGTATCATATCTTGTATGCAGCCTCATAAATGCTTAAGAAAAGGTTTTCAGGCCTTTCTAGCACATGTGACGGAGAATTGTTCTTTACAAAAACGTATCGAAGATATTCCGGTAGTCAAGGATTTTCCTGAAGTTTTCCTGAAGAGATATCAGATTACCCCCAGTGAGACAAGTTGAATTTCGAATTGATTTAATTCCGGGTGCAGCACCCGTTGATAAAGATCCTTATCGTTTAGACAAAGGTTTTATCAGACCTAGTTTTTCACCCTGGGGAGCACCAATCCTTTTTGTGAAAAAGAAAGATGGTTCATTCAGGATGCGTATTGACTACAGGGAGCTCAATAAATTAATAACCAAGAACCATTATCCATTACCACGTATTGATGATCTATTCGATCAATTTCAAGGTGCTACTTATTTTTCAAAAATCTATTTAAGATCCGGATATCATCAGTTACAAATTCATGATGATGATGTTCCTAAAACTGCTTTCAGAACCCGTTACGGACATTACGAGTTTTTAGTAATGCTATTTGGGTTGACAAATGCACCTACAGTTTTCATGGATCTAATGAATCGAGTGTGTAGACCTCAACTAGATAAGTTTGTAATTGTATTTATTGATGATATTTTCATTTTCTCCCGAAACCAACAGGATCATGCTCAACATTTAAAACTAGTCTTAGAACTTTTAGCACGTGAAAAGCTATATGCCAAATTCTCCAAGTGTGAGTTTTGGTTACGGGAAGTTCAATTTCTTGGACATGTAGTGAATAATAACGATATACAAGTGGGTCCTAGCAAGATTAAACCTATGAAACAATGGGAGACACCACGAACCCCAAGTGAAATACGTCAATTCCTAGGACTGGCAGGTTATTACAGGCGATTCATTAAGAATTTTTCAAATATATCCTTGCCACTGACAACTTTGACGCAGAAAAATCAACCATTTATATGGGGTTCCCAAAAAGAAGAGGCATTCCAACTATTGAAACACAAACTCTGTAACGCACCTATACTCGCATTACCAGTAGGTACAGATAACTTCACGGTATACTGCGATGCTTTTCGTCAAGGTCTTGGGTGCATGTTAATGCAGAACGACAAGGTAATTGCTTATTCTTCTCGACAGTTGAAAATACACGAGAAGAACTATACCACTCATGATCTAGAACTTGGTGCTGTGGTGTTTGCACTTAAAATTTGGAGACATAATCTATACGGAATCAAGTGTATTGTATACATGGATCATAAAAGTCTTCAACACATTCTAGATCAGAAAATGTTGAACATGTGACAAAGGCGATGGGTAGAACTTTTGAACGACTATGACTGTGAAATTCGTTATCACCCAGGTAAAGTGAATGTTGTAGCTGATGCCTTGAGTCACAAGGAACGTGTCAAACCTTTACGTGTGAAAGCGTTAGGAATGTCTATTCAAACCATTCTAATTCCTCAAATTAGAGAAGTTCAGCAACTAGCTTTGCAAGCAATAAACTGCTCAGCTGATGAACTAAGAGGATTAGACAAACAACTCAAAACCAAAATTGATGGAGTGTTGTATTTCAAAAGCCGAATGTGGCTAAAATCTATGGGTTATCGTTGATTGCCTTACTAAATCTGCGCATTTCTTACCCATCCGAGAAGATTACTCCATGGATCGAATGGCTAAAATCTATGTCAATGAGATTGTATCTCGACATGGAGTACTGATCTCCATTATTTCTGACAGAGATAGTCGATTTATGTCACGATTTTGGCAAACTCTTAAGAATGCTCTGGGTACACAAATCAATATGAGCATAGCTTATCATCCACAAACGGATGGGAAAACCGAATGAACAAATCAAACATTGGAGGATATGCTTAGAAGCTGTGTGATTGATTTTGGAGGTAGCTGGGATATTCATCTTCCACTAGTTAAATTCTCATACAATAACAGCTACCATACTAATATTCAATACGCTCCATTTGAAGCAATCTATGGACGGAAGTGTAGATCTCCTATCTGCTGGTCGGGTAGGTGAAAGTCATATCATAGGCCCAGAATTCATTCAAGGAACTACATATAAGATCACACTTATTTAAGATCGAATTAAAGCTGCTCGCGATCGTCAAAAGAGTTATTCTGATAATCGTCGTAGACCTCTAGAATTCCAAATAGGTGACCGAGTAATGTTGAAAGTTTCACCTTGGAAGGGCTTTTTCAGATTTAGAAAACGAGGTAAACTCTCACCAAGATTTGTAGGACCATTTAAAATTCTAGAACGAATTGGAATAATAGCCTACATACATGAATTACCTCCTGAACTTAGTAACATTCATGACGTATTTCACGTATCAAATTTGAAGAAATGCTTAACTGATAAATCATTGAACGTACCTCTTGAAGAAATTCAGATTGATGACAAACTTCAGTTCACCAAAGAACTGGTAGAGGTGATGGATCGAAAAGTAAATGTGCTGAAACGAAGCCGCATTCCAATCGTTAAAGTTAGATGGAATTCTCAACGTGGACCTGAATATACATGGGAACGTGAGGATCATATGAAAGAAAAATATCCTTGTTCGGGACAAAATTTATTTAACAAGAGGAGATTGTGACAATTACGTTCGAAGACTTCGTCATCATTGACAAATTTCACATGTCATCGTGCTTGAAACCGACGTTAATTTAGCGATTGCACTTATTACGAGTTGATAATACGTGAGAAATTGTGAACGTGGGTGAAAACCGTGCGCGAAACGAAGTTCCAGATTCTCAGGAATCGTAAAACGAAGAAAACCTCAAAAATATTGGAATCCGGGAGTCCGCGCGGTACGCCTAAACCCACTTTGCCGCTCCAGGTGGTACGCACGGAATCAAAAGATCCGCGGCCTTCATAATCCCTCGCGGTACACCTAGCCCCAACCTGTCCCGTTAGGCGGTACGCGAGGCGTGTGGCAGTTTGAAATATTAGAATGAAATATCAGATTCATGCAAAACATTCATATATTTCTCTTTCTCGAACTTACACTTCTACCAGACGAAAATTTCGACCTTTAGACCATCTAAACTTTGTTCTGAAGGCATCAAAACTCACAGATCCTACCAAGGAACGTATCTGCAAGTTCTGATCATCATTTCTATCCGAGAAATCCGTCTGATTAGGTAATGATATGTTTCATGTTACTAGTTTGATAATAGTTTGATTAGATCTTGTTTTTGAACGTAATGCAATAGTTAGGATTGTTGATTATTGCCTAGATGATGGCTAGGAATGGTTATAAACAAAGAACTCAGTAGGTTAATGATTAAATCCTTGTTTTGATCCGTTGTAATGTCCGGTTATCATGAAACTATATCTATGATTATAATGGTTTAAACCATTTGATTGTAACAATGCTTGTGATTGTTTTGATCATTCCTTGAAATGCAAGGTTAAATCCAAGTGTTTCAAACTAATCGCAGTCATTAAGATAATCATTAGAATAACGATCTGATTTTTATGATAACAATCAGATTAGTACGTTGAATATGGTTATTAAACCTATTCTAATGTCACATTATGATGTTTCATGATATTTGGGTAATCAGTAACAAGGAATGACTATTCCTAAGCCAGAAATCCATCTAGAAACTGTTTGAGTAATATAATCAACAACTATATGTAATTGATTAATCTGAGAATATCCTGATTAATCAAATGAGTCACCAACCTCGTATTAAGAACCAGAACCAGTATAGGTTCCTACATTATCATACATTGTATGATATTATGTTAAAACAACTAATTAAAGACTTAATATCAGTTTGATGACTTTCAATGCAAGTTAAAGATCTAATCAGCAAGTTAAACATAAATAACGTATTAAACATAAACTAATGCAGAATCAAACTATTATTACCAGTCTGTACAATATTCTGTTAGCTTTGAGACCTTAGGTGAGTTTCGTACAACCCCTTTTATTTTTAATATTTTACATATATCGGGGTATCTCTGTGAAACTATTTCTAAACATATAATATGTATCACTGTTATCTGTGTGATTTCATGTGAACTCGTGATGCACTCGTAAGATTTCATGAGATTTTGCCTGTGACTCTTTATTACAGTATCGAAAAAGTCCTCATCTCTTGAATTGAATCTAGTGATAAACTATTGGCTGACAACCCATTTGCCGGGAGCTTGCAACTCCCCTTGGTGTAAATGTTTGTTACCTGTTTCGGAAATATCCTCTTAATGTTGGTTATAGACATTAAGATAATGAGGCATTAAGATATTTACCGACGGGTAGTATCTTCGTAAAAACATAGATGTGTCTGAAAGGAACTAGATATGGGTCACATGGTTATCTTGAACACTGTATATCGAAAACTTGCATATCATATCATATCATATCATATCATATCATATCATATCATATCATATCATATCATATCATATCATATCATATCATATCGTTAAACTTAAACATTACGAACTCACCAGCTTTGTGCTGATTTTTCCAACTCAAACCTTTTTGCAGGTAGACAGTGACCGCCAGTGAGGTTGCACGTTTATGCACTTGTAATTAAATAATTCAGTTTGTATAATAAGTTTAGTTTGTAAATTGTAACTTTGGTTGTGATGATGAAACCCTTGTAATATATTATATTTAAGTTAATCTGTGTGTTGTGATACCGGATCAAGTAAGTTACACCTCATCTCTTATACATCACCACTATGCTTCCGCGACCTTCCAAGTGTATTCAGACATCAACAACAGGTGACGAGAGGTGGGGTGTGATATGACAATATAACCAATGATACACATTGACATGATTGGAATATTCATATGTGACCATATCTAGTTCCTTTCCGATAGTTATTGATATGTTGTGATATTATCCGTCGATAAGCATCTTTGCCTCGTTATTGATTTTAGTTAATGGCATCAAAGTTTTTATATCAAACATTGTGGTGACTACATGTCGTCCCGAAAGGTTTTGCTGACGACTTATCGAAAGGAAATGTCAAAATATCACACAAGTTTTGTTGTAGTGTGTACATATATTGGTTTCAAACAAAATGTATACTACACGTGTTATACTCATGCAGATACAAATATTGCCGTTTAACTACCTCTAAGGACTATAATAGAAACCCTTAACTCCATAAGGTCTCCTATGTTATGTTATTGAAGCTATTTTATCACATACAACTAGAAATGTACAACACACATAGGAAGATGGTTACTTTCATATTTTTGGTTTTTTTTTTCCTAATAATTTTTTAGCATATAATATTTTTTAATTCAAATGGATATAGTTATTCTCCGTTTTTATAAATAAATTGTATAATTTTATGCTATATCCAACTTGATAGATAGGTCTAGGGTTCAAAGCACGGCGTCACCACCCAATTTTTCCAGTGTCACGCGATTACCTCCCTTATGCTGGTTGTGGGACCGGTTGGTGAGGGACGCCTAATGGTGACGTTCACATTTTTTTGATAGATTTTCATTAAAGGAGACTCAAAATATGAGCTACGGTTTAGCCGGGCACAGCGGCCTCACCAACGTTTGTTGCCTTCCCTGCACCTCCATAACGGTGTTCACACACCACCATAACTCCATAAGACTTTTTGTGATGGGTTCTCACCAGTTATCAGTATGATAGTGAATTATATAAAAACATAACCCATAACCTATATTAATGTATAAATGGGTCCGTAAAATATAAAATCAATTGCAATGCTAATATTTTTTTTGTAATTCAACATAATTATATTGTAACTATAAGTTAAAACTAATATATTACAAAACTAGGTTAAATCCCGTGTGTTACACGGGTTTAATATAAAAAATGTTATATACTTTTTAATAAAAAATTTATGTTTATAAAAAAAATAAGAATTACACTTGAATTTTTTTATAATTATACATATTGTATTTTAACATTCAAATCATTCTATCAAGCTAAATATTTTAAAATATTTAAAAATAATCCATGAAAAACAATTACTACTACTGTTATTGTTGTTGTTCACTACTAGAAAAAATGAATTTTGCTACCATAATTTGTGACGAAATAAAATGTGTAGAAAAATTGCTACGCATTAGTGACACTTTTCGGTCTAAAAAGAACCTAAATTTTGCTTTGAAGTTGCGACAACTTAGTGACGAGAGGTAAAAAATGAAAATTTCGTCTTAAATGCGTAGCAAATTAGTGACACATTTTCGACAAAAATGAGATTTAATTTATTAATTACTTTATGTGTCGTAAAAAAATTGTTTTAATAATTTTTTACCCATATTTAATATAATAAAAATAATAAAGATATTAAATCCCTGTATATTTTTTTAAATCATATTGCGTCGCAAATGTGTTGCAGATTTACGACACAAGACACACATACACTGTAGTATACACTGTAGCATTTCTAAACACTGTACAATTGTGGTTCAGCTGGGCCACAATGGATTGAGCAACGATTATGGGAGCAAAATGAGATAGCGCAAGAAAAGATGTAAAAACAAATGCAAGAGTTTATTAGTAAATTTATTGCTTCAAGTAATCACTAATAGTTGGATGGATCTAATTTAAGTTGTTATTTTGGATATGTTAACTTATGTTAACTTTCTTGTTTAAACATTAAAACTTGGATTGTAATGCATGTATTTTCTATTTGTTTTGGTTATTATGATTGTGGTTGAATTTGCAAAACAGGTTCTGGAAAGTTTCTGGTTGAATTAGGTTATTTTAGCATTTAATAAAACTTGATTTTTTTAGTATTGGAATTAATAGTAGCTAATGTGTTACAAAAAATAAAGCTGTTGCTAATTTGTAGCAAACTTGTAAAAGAACATTATTATTTGTGGCAAATGTGTAGCAAAATAAAAAATTATTTCGTTTGAAAATTTTACAAACGTTGCTAATTTGTCACAAACCTACAAAAAAAAATTATTATTCGTTGCGAATGTGTTGCAAATAAAAAAATTATTTCATTTAAAAACTATATATAAGTGTTGCTAATTTGACGCAAACTAATGAAAAGAAACTTATTTTTCAGTTGTAAATGTGTAGCAAACAAAAAGAAAATAAATTTCACTTGGTTGCAAATGTGTCGTTAAAAAAAATAAAAAAATAAAACATTGTCATAAATTTGTAGCAAATGACAACATGTAATTACGTTAATATTTGTAATAATTTTTTATAATACAATTAACAAGAAAAACTTGATTAGAGTGTGCATAGGAACTTTGCGACGTACTCTTTTTGTCGCAAAATGGTTACAACTTGTCTAGCAAATTTGTAACAAAACTTTTACAACAAGGGCTTTTGCCTCGAAAAAATTCCGTGATAAATGTGTCGCAAAATCTAGTTTGCAACGCATTTGCTACAAAATCGAGCTTAGCAAATTTATCTTTTTTCAAGTAGTGGTTGTTGAATATTTTAATGAACATAATTTGAAGTTAATAATAGTAAGAGACCTAAATAGAAGTGTAGATAAGAAAAGAAGTTTAGCTAAAAACTTTATAACTAATTGCAGATTAACTTCATTTGCTTAATAATATATTACTTATTTTTCATATATATAATTCACAATGCATGATTAAATAGTAGATATCAATAACGAAATAATAGATATACATTGAAAAACAAAAACTAAATGACTACGATGATAATAAATGTTACCAATTATTTATATTTTTTTAAATTAAGAGTTATAAACAGATAACAATTTAAAATAAGTTGTAAAAAATGAAATAAAATATAGGAATATTAAAGTTAATTTTTATATTTTATTATATAATTACCTGAATAAGTAAAAATATTTATATAATAACATTTAATAATATTACTATACCTGAAAAGAATTAACTTTTCTGAATTATAATTATACCATAATTTGTAAAATATATAAATAAGTCCTTACTTTTTGTAACTTACTTAAAAAATAAAAAGATTTAAAAGTTTTATACTAATTAATGAAAACAGTAAGTTAAAATATAAAAATATATGAATATACATGAAACAATTTAGGTTTTTAATATTCTTAGTATTAATAAAATCATTATTTGTATAGTTTACAATATTCTTTTATAATATATCTATTTTATTTTGTTATAAAAATATATGAATATGCATGAAATAATTCGGGTTTTTAATATCCTCATTTTTAATAAAATCATTATTTGTATAGTTTACAATTTGTTTTATAATGTATCTATTTTATTTTTTTTTATTTGGTTTAGTTATTTGCTTTTTTCAATATACTTTAAACATATTATTAAATTTCTACATTAAAAGTATAAGATATTTATGACTTAATTATTTATTTATATACATAATTTATTAAATATAAGAAAATAAGTTAAAATAATAATTTGTCAAATTTATTGATTGTCACTATTAATAAAGGAGGGTTAATAAATGAGTTAATGCTCCAAGTTTTAGGAGGGAAACAAAAATGAAAGATGCTCCACTACATGACATGTGACATACAAAACCTTGATTTATTATATAAGATAAATAGTAATCAATTTTTACGGTGTTTTTCTATTAAACTCATTGAAACTTTTATTATCCATATAAACTGGCTTAATTAATTTCGTTCGATGTTTCAGTCTTGCACAGTTATTGTCAGGATCTTAAAATTTAGAGTGGTTATTGTTTGTTGTTGTTGATCGAACGTGGAAACAAATGATCAATAACTCGAGTTAAGCAAGATAAAGATATATAAGAACAAAAACATAATTTATAAAAATATTCGTTTCATTCAATCGTGTGTGGGTGATCATGTATTCATGTTTACAGACTTAAAAGAGCAAAATATCTAAAGCTTGCTCAATTCATTTCTACTGTTTGTTATTTTCACTTTGCTTTCTAAGCTTTTCTTCATTTTTCTTAGTTTCTCTTTTTCTTTTTCTTTTTCCTTTTCCTGTTACCTGCCTTCACACAAATATGTCTATTTATACAACACAAGAACAGAAACAAAAATTACATTTTTGTCCCTATACAACTTTAAATCAAAAATATTTTTTAAGTCAAAATCTTTTTAATCGAAATTGAAATCATCTGATCTTGATTTATTATTTAATAAAGCTTTGCCGCTACCCACATTCGAGCGTGATCTTGGTTGCCACATGCTCTGTCCGAGCTTACTTGGAAGCCAATTGTTCATCTAACCTTCATTATGATCCATCTGTGATTTGATATATATCGTCCAAACTTGTTCGAAGAACCTTCATCTCAATTTGGCACCATACAACTCATCCGAACTTGGTACTAGACATCTATCCGAACTTGGCTAGGAGAAGCTCATCCGACCTTGGCATCAGTTGGTCATCTGAGCTTGCAACGACTTAAGCCATCCGAACATGGAAAAAATAAGTGGTAATTTGACCTTGAACTCATTCCTCATCAGGCCTTCCTATAAGACAAGCTATCCGAATTTGGGTCTCAAGTCATTCGAACATATTCAAGTTCACCATGCAAAACAACATAATCATGCAAACCAAAGGGCATTTTGGTCATTTTAGCACAACATTCATCACTTAATGCAAACCCAAAGACAATAATATCATTTTGAGACAACATACTAAAACATATGATATGATTCGATTTGAATATTAAAGGTTTTGATTTCTCTAAATGTAGTGATCATCTTCACAGTTGGTGCACTGATCTATAATCTCTGTAAATAATTACATAAATAAAAAAATCTAATATGCAATTTGAAAAAATAAATAATAAGAATTTAAAATAAATAAATATTTAAAAAATAATAATAAAATTTAATTTAATTAGTTACAAGGTTTGACAAATTAAACGAGTTAGTTATCGAACATTCGAGTTATTTGAATAACTAAGTATTTAATTTAATAACATTTGACTCGATTATTGTTAGATTAACTTAAACAAACATTATAATTGGTTATGTTGATATCTTCTTACTGTGGGAATATAAATTGTTTAACGACTAAAACCATCAACTATCTGAATTGAAAAACTATTTAACAAACTGAACCGTACACATATGTTGTGATAAATCACGCCTTAGTTTAAGAGAATGGTTTGGAGACTATTAACCATTTTTATTTAAGTGGAGCGCAAAACCATCACATGATGTGACACCCGGCAATTTCAGGTAAATTGCGACTCTTACATTCTTTACATTTCACATTCATACTTGTTGCATTTCATTTAATTATATTAATTAGATGAGTTGAACACAAACAACTGCGAAACGATAGTTCGAGGAACTATCGAATCATACATTTGCACATTGGTTTTGGAAACCAAGTGTGGCAAACATAACACTAAAACAAAACAATAATTCGGGGAATTATTGAATTGTGCATCACACGTGATTAGGATTAATCAAGCGTGCAAACACTTCGTAAGACACGAACACAAACTATCGAAGATAATTCGAGGAATTATCGAAACATACACACGAGTCTCACGAACGTTGGTGATCAATCAAACCTATGTGTCATTATATGATTATGTGCTAAACATACATTAGATGTTTAGGATAAACGTTAGGAATCATGTGCGAGCGAAATCGAATCATCGAAATCGAAAAACATGAAAATGGACCCGTCGCGGTACGCGAGGAACCCTTGGCGAAAGGCTTCGCGATACGAGAAGCAAACCGGGAGTTGGGACTCCCGAATCCCATCGCGATACGCGAAGATGATTTTTGATCGGCCTTTGCGGTACGCGAAGGCCATGCAGATCAAAATTTCTATATATTCAACCCCAAACTCTTTCACTTGGTTTTCTCTTGTTTTTCTCCGAACTTGTACACCATATCTCGACCAAACTCTCTGCTAAACTCACCTTTACCTCTGATAAGCTAATCCTAAACCATTCCCTCTTTCTTTTTGGTGATTTGGAGTGCTTGGAGCTTGGAGGAGGAGCAAAGGAACGGCCATCAACCATTAAACCTTCATCACCAGCCACTATCTTCACTGGATTTTGCATTCTAAGGTAGTTTTCTATGTTTATTTATAGTTAGATCTCACATGCAATGGGTAAAAACCCACATGCAACTCCATACGGTTATCGTGCTCGAATGTGTTGGTGATTTGATGAGTATTTGTTGTAAATTTACTGATTTTATAGTTTAGAAATGTTAGAATTGAGTTTTGGTTAAGTTAGGTTTGATTTGATGATGATTTGGACAAACTTGCCATAAAAGGAAACTTTTATGTGCAAGTCTTGGATTTGTGATGATCTAGACATGTTAGACAAGTCTAGATGATCTCAAATGTGTATTGGAATGTTTAGAAACATATATGGATGATTGATTTTGTCAAAAACTTGGTTTTATAGAAACTTGCTATTTATGGAAACTTTTAAAAATCAAAAGAGGGCTTTTGATGTTTCAAGATGATTGGATGTTTTGTGATCATTGAAATACGTTTAAAAATGATTTATAAACATATTAGGAGTATTAACTTTATGAAATGGGATTTCATACCCACACTTTCCTAAATTGGAAACTTTCTAAAAATGGCAACTTGTATGATTAGAATCATAGGATGCATATAAGTGTCCTACTTGTGCTTGTGACACATTGGATGGTCATAACACAACAAACGTGTCACCAACGATTTGTCGAGTCTCACTAGTCGACACGCACACACTCGGTTGAGCACACCGACACTTGGAGTTGTATGGGATACAACATACCACAAACACAAACTCAAACCTATATGGTTATAGGTGCCTACTAGCAGGATTGCTAGCATTCGCAGACGCGAACACATACACCGGGACTGCTGTAACAGGTGAGTTCACGGCCCCTTTTTACTTTTCTACTTTTGGGGGAGAAAACATTTCATGCTAAACTGTCTTATGAACAACAACTCATTTTATTTGCATATGGACTTGCTCTATCACTATATGTATATGTGTGGACCACATCACAACTGAAAGTCCTCGTGATACTCCACGGACTGTTAGTTGCGCGTAGCGCCTAGCGTGGTAATCTTGAATAGTACTATTTGGGCCTGACAAGCCCCACCGATCACGCATGGGAGGCCAACACGACTGGAGATCGGAATGGGTGCAATATTGACCAATTCTTTGCCATTGTCTTGTGATGGACATGGCGGGAGGCACAACTGTCAGCTTCGGTACGACCCTGCATATAATATAATTGTATTGACTAGGTATCAATCGATACTGCATTGTAATGATATGTAAATCACAACTGTTACTTTAAACATTGGATGTTTATTGCTTATGATAAACCTGTGCTCTCACCAACCCTTGTATTGACCCTTTTACTCGCATGTTTTCTCAGGTAGCTAAGGCACGCGCACAAGGATTCGGATGCTAGGCTGGAGTCGCATGCATCTGCTTATGTGTCTTAGACTATTCAACATTTGTTATCATTTTGTTATGTTACTTATTGTATTGTTAAACAACTTAAATCGCTTCCGCAAACTAATACTCTGTTTCGTTTTGAAAACTGTTTAATCTTATGCTTCCGCAATTTATAATTACAACGATGTTTTGATAACCTAAACTTTTACTTCCGCAACACTGATTTTACTAAACTGTTTTATCCAAGTTATTGGATGTACGTATACAACCAGACTTGTAGGTGTCGCAACTGCGTGATCGGAGACTGCGATCCTGCAAGATCAGCCAGCCGTCGCGCCCCCGTCAGGGACGGGAGGGCTGGGGTGCGACAGATTGGTATCAGAGCCTCCGGTTATTGCGAATTAGGTTTGCATTTAGTGAACTTAGTCTATAACCACTAGTCTCCACACGACACTTAGTGCTTAGTATTGTGATACTTGCATACATGATTGTACACACGCTTATTACGCGCATGATAGATATAACGTCCCCATCGTCACCGCATGTGATTACACATGACGGGGAGAAGCCGATAGCTTTACATGTTTCTTACAGTACCTACCGCACACACTACATTAGTCATTAGACAAACACTAACACTTATTCTCGCTATGAAGATCATGGTTGGAAGACGTGGAGGACGTAGAAACGCGGGAGGACGTGGAAACATCAACCTCACCCAAGCTGAACTGAACGCACTCATCAACGAACGAGTTGAAGAGGTACTCGCTGCACGGGAAGCTGCCCGTAATCAAAACCTACTGAACCAAGGTGATGAGTCTTATTTCATATTCACCTTGCATCGCATTCACCCGTTTCCAATTCAACACGTTTGCCGATACTGAACCCAACTTTATTCTTTGCATATCTCAGGAACAAACCCCAACCCTCCTCTCTGCAAGTTCAAAATGTTCCTGGATTGCAAACCCTAGTCCTTCAGCGGCACAGAGGGCGTCGTTGGACTATTGCGCTGGATCGAAAAGGCAGAATCAACCTTTGCTATGAGCAATTGCAGGAACGAGGACAGGGTCAAGTTCGCTGCTGGAACTTTTGAGGGAGCTGCCCTCACTTGGTGGAATGCCAATCTTCAAAACCTAGGACTTGATGTAGCCAACGCTCTGCCTTGGGATGATTTTAAAAGGATGCTGAACCGCGAATAGTGTCCTCGCGGTGAAGTGCAGAAGCTTGAGACTGAGTTCTGGAACCATAAGATGATTGGTTCCGAGGTTGAGGCATACACTGCCCGGTCATATGAGCTGGCAAATCTGTGCCCGGAAATGGCAACACCACCCTTCAAACACATAGAAAAGTACATTGAGGGACTACCACCTCAAATTCAGGGCATGGTACTCTCTGCTGATCCCATCCCCATGCAACAAGCTGTGCGACTGGCCCACAAGCTCATTGATTCGGCAGTTGCACAGGGACTCTTACCACCTCGTGGTGCTGTAACCAAACCTACTGACAACAAGCGAAAATGGGATAACACCCTAAGCAAGACTTCAACTCTCCAACCACCACCACAACAACGTAAGTTTGGGTCACCCCAAGGTTATGCACCACCCATCCCAACCACTCAAACCACAGGAACTTATGCTGGAAAACACCCCAAGTGTAACAAATGCAACTTACATCATGTCTTGGGACAGTATGGCTCTATCCGATGCCAACGGTGTGGCAAGGGGGGACACCTCGCCAAAGACTGCAGGGGTAAACTACTTGCAAAAACCCCACAACCACAACAACAACAACTTGAAGCACCGAAGGGCTTCTTCGAAAACGGGAAACCTGGGCATTTCAGAAGGACTGCCCACATTTGAAGAACAGCAACGAGAATAACAATGGTCCGAAGGGGCGAGCCTTCGTGATCTGGGCTAAGGAGGCCAGAAACGACCCCCATCTTGCCACAGGTACGTATCTCCTAAAAAATAACTATGCTTCTGTACTGTTTGATATTGGAGCTGAGAGGAGCTTTATATCTAAGGATTTTAGCGAGATACTTGCCATAACCCCAATACCCTTAGAGGTTGAATACACGGTAGAGCTAGCTGATGGTAAATTAATTGCGACTAAGCACATTCTGAAAGAATGCACACTAGAGCTAGCTAACCACAAATTTAAGATTGACCTCATGCCTGTTACACTAGGCAGTTTTGATGTCGTAGTGGGCATGGATTGGTTGTCTGAAAACCAAGCTGAGATTATTTGCCACGACAAGGTTGTGTGCATACCCATACCTAGTGGAGAAACCCTAAACATCAACGGCGAAAGGAGTGACACTCCTCTCAACATCATTTCGTGCATGAAAGCTCACAAATGCTTACGAAAGGGATACACAACCATTCTGGCACTTATCACCGACAAGACTGAAGAGGAGAAGAGAATCGAAGACATCCCAGTTTTATGCGACTATCCCGACGTATTTCCTGAGGATCTACCAGGACTTCCACCGCCTCGACAAGTGGAGTTCCGCATAGACCTCGTGCCGGGAGCAGCACCCATCACACGAGCACCTTACCGACTTGCACCTTCGGAGATGTAGGAACTGTCCAATCAACTCCAGGAGTTGTTGGACAAGGGCTTCATAAGACCAAGCTTCTCACCCTAGGGAGCTCCGGTCTTTTTTGTAAAGAAGAAGGATGGCACATTTCGTATGTGCATCGACTACTACGAGCTAAACAAAGTGACAATCAAGAACCGTTACCCTTTATCCCACATTGATGACCTGTTTGATCAACTGCAAGGATCAAGTTACTACTCTAAGATCGATCTGCGATCTGGGTACCATCAACTGAGAATTCAAGAGGAAGATATCCCCAAGACTGCTTTCCGCACTCGGTATGGCCATTATGAGTTTTTGGGCATGCCACTTGGGCTGACTAATGCACCTTCAGCATTCATGGACCTCATGAATAGAGTGTGCAAACCATACCTCGACAAGTTCATCATTGTCTTCATAGATGATATTCTCATATACTCCAAAAACCAGGAGGAACACAAAGAGCATCTTCAATTGGCTCTAGAACTGCTACGACAAGAGAAGTTGTACGCTAAACTCTCAAAGTGCGAATTCTGATTTGAGAAGTCCAATTCCTAGGTCATGTTGTTGATGAACAAGGAATACATGTGGATAAAACTAAGATAGAGGCGATAAAGAACTGGGAAGCTCCGAAAACCCCAACTGAGGTGCGGCAATTCCTAGGATTGGCCGGTTATTATCGACGATTTATTGAAGGATTTTCAAAGATAGCCCAACCCCTTACAGCCTTAACCCATAAGGACAAGAAGTATCTCTGGACTGACAAACAGGAGGATGCATTCCAACTTCTCAAGCAGAAGCTCTGTAGTGCACCTATCTTATCTCCTCCTGAGGGAACGGATGACTTCGTAGTATATTGCGATGCCTCGATACAAGGACTCGGCTGCGTGCTGATGCTGCGAGAGAAGGTGATCGCATATGCTTCTCGACAGCTGAAAGTCCACGAGAAGAACTACACCACCCACGACTTAGAACTTGGAGTCGTGGTATTTGCACTCCCTGGAGACACTACCTGTATGGTACAAGGTGTACGATATACACTGATCACAAGAGCCTCCAACACATATTCGAGCAGAAGGAATTGAACATGCGACAACGTCGCTGGCTTGAACTCCTGAACGACTATGAGTGTGCTATCAAGTATCACCCGGGGAAGGCCAATGTAGTGGCCGATGCCCTAAGTCGAAAGAATACCTCGAAACCCAAGAGGGTACGAGCCTTGCAGCTTACTATCCATCCCCATCTCCCTGAGCAGATACGTAATGCCCAAGTTGAGGCACTTAAGGCAGAACACCTAGTGGACGAATCACTAAGGGGAATGGAAAAACAACTGTAGGTCAAAGCCGATGGCTTACACTATTTCATGGAACGCATCTGGGTTCCATATCATGGAAACCTACGAGACCTTGTGATGGACGAGGCTCACAAATCCCGATATTCCATTCACCCTAGATCTGATAAGATGTATCATGATCTGAAGATCCTTTATTTGTGGCCACACATGAAAGCCGACATTGCCACCTACGTAGGCAAATGCTTGACTTGTGCCAAAGTCAAGGTCGAGTACCAGAAACCATCTGGATTAGTCACACAACCTGAGATCCCCATGTGGAAGTGGGAACAAATATCCATGGATTTCATTACAAAACTACCCCGTACTGCTAGTGGATGTGACACTATCTGGGTAATTGTGGATCGACTGACCAAATCAGCACAATTCCTTGCGATCAAGGAAAACGACAAGAGGGAAAAGCTGGCTCGAATCTACGTTAATGAAGTGGTCTCGCGTCATGGAGTGCCAATCTCCATCATTTCAGATCGGGACGCTAGATTCACTTCTAACTTCTGGAAATCATTGCAAAGTCGCTTGGCACGCGGTTGGATAGGAGTACAGCATACCATCCACAAACCGATGGCCAGAGCGAACGTACAATACAAAATCTTGAAGACATGCTACGAGCGTGCGTAGTAGACTTCGGTAATAGCTGGGAGACTCTCCTGCCACTGGTGGAGTTCTCCTTCAACAATAGTTATTACACCAGCATCAAGACAGCGCCTTTTGAGGCACTCTATGGCAGGAAATGCCGATCACCCATCTGCAGGGCGGAATTGGGAGACAGTCAGCTCACTGGCCCGAAACTGGTGCACGAAACAACAGAGAAAATCATACAAATCAGAAACTGCTTGGCAGTAGCTCGCGATCGTCAAAAGAGCTATGCTGACAAACGCCGAAAGCCTCTGGAATTTCAGGTAGGAGATAAGGTTCTTCTGAAAGTTTCTCCATGGAAAGGCGTCATTCGTTTTGGCAAACGTGGCAAACTGAACCCACGGTATATTGGACCTTTTGAGATCCTGAAAAGGATTGGTCCGGTGGCATACCAACTCAACTTACTAGCCGAACTCGACGGAGTTCACAACGTGTTTCACGTCTCAAACTTGAAAAAGTGTCTATCTGACGAAACACTTATAGTTCCACTGTATGAGATCCAGGTGGATGAACAACTAAGGTTCGTGAAAGAACCGGTAGAGATCATGGACCGAGAGGTCAAACATCTCAAACTAAGTAAGATCCCGATTATCAAGGTCCGATGGAACTCGAAACGCAGACCTGAATTCACGTGGGAACGTGAAGATCAGATGATGCGCAAATATCCCCATTTCTTCAAACAGTTAACGTCGAACACCGACAACAACGAATAAATTTCGGGACGAAATTTCCTTACAACAAGGGGATGATGTGACAACCGGAAAATTTTTGTTTTCTCAAACACTCTTGCTCCTCAAACACTACCAACAAGAACCAAATTTCGGGACGAAATTTCTTTCAACAAGGGATGATGTGACACTCGGCAATTTCAGGTAAATTGCGACTCTTACATTCTTTACATTTCACATTCATACTTGTTGCATTTCATTTAATTATGTTAATTAGATGAGTTGACATAAACAACTACGAAACGATAGTTCGAGGAACTATCGAATCATACATTTGCACATTAGTTTTGGAAACCAAGTGTGGCAAACATAACACTAACACAAAACAATAATTCGGGGAATTATTGAATTGTGCATCACACGTTGATTAGGATTAATCAAGCGTGCAAACACTTCGTAAGACACGAACACAAACTATCGAAGATAATTCGAGGAATTATCAAAACACACACACGAGTCTCACGAACGTTGGTGATCAATCAAACCTATGTCTCATTATATGATTTTGTGCTAAACATGCATTAGATGTTTAGGATAAACGTTAGGAATCATGTGCGAGCGAAATCGAATCATTGAAATCTAAAAACATGAAAATGGACCCGTCGCGGTACGCGAGGAACCCTTGGCGAAAGGCTTCACGATACGCGAAGCAAACCGGGAGTTGGGACTCCCGAATCCCATCGCGATACGCGAAGATGATTTTTGATCGGCCTTCGCGGTACGCGAAGGCCATGCGGATCAAAATTTCTATATATTCAACCCCAAACTCTGTCACTCGGTTTTCTCTTGTTTTTCTCCGAACTTGTACACCATATCTCGACCAAACTCTCTGCTAAACTCACCTTAACCTCTGATAAGCTAATCCTAAACCATTCCCTCTTTCTTTTTGGTGATTTGGAGTGCTTGGAGCTTGGTGGAGGAGCAAAGAAGCTAAGAACGGCCATCAACCATTAAACCTTCATCAACAGCCACTATCTTCACTGGATTTTGCATTCTAAGGTAGTTTTCTATGTTCATTTATAGTTAGATCGCACATGCAATGGGTAAAAACCCACATGCAACTCCATACGGTTATCGTGCTCGAATGTGTTGGTGATTTGATGAGTATTTGTTGTAGATTTACTGATTTTATAGTTTAGAAATGTTAGAATTGAGTTTTGGTTAAGTTAGGTTTGATTTGATGATGATTTGGGCAAACTTGCCATAAAAGGAAACTTTTATGTGCAAGTCTTGGATTTGTGATGATCTAGACATGTTAGACAAGTCTAGATGATGTCAAATGTGTATTGGAATGTTTAGAAACATATATGGATGATTGATTTTGTCAAAAACTTGGTTTTATAGAAACTTGCTATTTATGGAAACTTTTAAAAATCAAAAGAGGGCTTTTTTACTTTTCTACTTTTGGGACTGCTGAAACAGGTGAGTTCACGGCCCCTTTTTACTTTTCTACTTTTGGGGGAGAAAACATTGCATGCTAAACTGTCTTATGAACAACAACTCATTTTATTTGCATATGGACTTGCTCTATCACTATATGTATATGTGTGGACCACATCACAACTGAAAGTCCTCGTGATACTCCACGGACTGTTAGTAGCGCGTAGCGCCTAGCGTGATAATCTTGAATAGTACTATTTGGGCCTGACAAGCCCCACCCATCACGCCTGGGAGGCCAACACGACTAGAGATCGGAATGGGTGCAATATTGACCAATACTTTGCCATTGTCTTGTGGTGGACATGGCGGGAGGCACAACTGTCAGCTTCGGGACGACCCCGCATATAATTTAACTGTGTTGACTAGGTATCAATCAATACTGCATTGTAATGATATGTAAATCACAACTGTTACTTTAAACATTGGATGTTTATTGCTTATGATAAACCTGTGCTCTCACCAACCCTTGTGTTGACCCTTTTACTCGCATGTTTTCTCAGGTAGCTAAGGCACACGCACAAGGATTAGGATGCTAGGCTGGAGTCGCATGCATCTGCTTATGTGTCTTAGACTATTTAACATTTGTTATCATTTTTTTATGTTACTTATTGTATTGTTAAACAACTTAAATCGCTTTCGCAAACTAATACTCTGTTTCGTTTTGAAAACTGTTTAATCTTATGCATCCGCAATTTATAATTACAACGATGTTTTGATAACCTAAACTTTTACTTCCGCAACACTGATTTTACTAAACTGTTTTATCCAAGTTATTGGATGTACGTATGCAACCAGACATGTAGGTCTCGAACTGCGTGATCGGAGACTGCGATCCTGCAAGATTAGCCAGCCGACCCCCCCCGTCCGGGACGGGAGGGCCGGGGTGCGACACATGACACTACGAAATTGATTATTATTAGAATTAAAATTGAAACTCTTGAATTAATTCATATGTTGAAAAGCCACATTCTTCATATTTCCAATTTCATCTTCATCAATTGTATCACGAAAGCTCAAAATACCACATTGATACTTTATCTCTGGTAACAATTATCACACATACCACCATAGCATCATTCCCGTATCCGATGACTAGTAATGATCGTAGAAAAGAAACAACACTGTAATCGACCTGAACCACCACCATGTCACATCGTGTAGTCGAGGGAAAAACAACCAGAGCATGTCACCACTACGGCCTTGGTAGTTGTCTGTTTCATTCTAGTGTGAGGTAAGTACCTAATGCATACTAGTAATCAAGCTGATTTGTTAAATTTTGTAATAATGAGAAAACCAAAAGATTGGATTCTAAATCATGAACCTGTAGCCTGTAGGATATTTCAAATAAACAGTATGGAAGTTTATAAGTGTTTTTATCAATATTATGGGTTGAGGTGGAATTTATATAGGTATGGGAGTTTATAAGTGTTTTTATCAATATTATGGGTCGAAGTTGCATTTATATAGGTATATACGCATATGATGTCCATGGAGAGTTTTTAAAAACTTATGTAATTTTTGTGAGGACTCCCCCCGAACACAACTTACAACTTTCATCATACTGTGCTCTCCAAAGAGCAACTCTTCATAAAGTGAAACTTGGTTCAACTGGTTAAAGTACTTAGGGTTGGAACAAAAAGTTCCAGGTTCTATTTCCACTAGGCGTACCACTTTGCTTTTTGTGACAACAAGTACCTGACCATCCGGCAAGTCCGTACGGTATGTGTACTTTCACTATTTACTGTGTGTAAATACAATGTGTAAACAGTTGCGTGACAACAGAACTATTTAGTTGTATGTGTTTAAGTGAAAACTTAAATACAGTAAATACAACAACTCAAGAGAAACAACAGTGTACAAACAAATGACAAGAACATATCGGTTGCGATCTGATATCCATAGATGACAGGAATCAGAGGCCGACAACTCAGTACGAAAGCAATGTGAATCCAATAATAACAATGTGAAGATAGGCAAGTTTAGTGAATCCGTCTGTGAGAATGTTCAATGCAAAACAATAACTCAGTATCGTATACGAATAATAAACTGACAGTGTGTTTGCGTGGGTGACGATTCACACAAACATATCTGTGAGTTTAACGTTCTGAACGATAACTGAAAAGCAGAAAACCAAATCAGAAAGTGAAACGTACGATCGTGTTCGTACAGTGAGCGCTCTGTACGAAAACGCGCGTAAATCAAAGCTTTCTGACGAAACGAACCGTAAAATAATGAAAATAAAAATAATATAATTTATAAATTTCATTTAAAAAGAATTTATAAAGCTAACCTAGTAAAACTACACGAAACTGGCGTTACGTAACGAAATAACGAAGATTAATTTAATGTCGATCGAAACAGTAAAAAATAAAGGAAACATAATATTTTATGTTTTACAATTTTGAAACTCATCAAATCAGTCTGAGAAAACTATTTATCAAGAATCCGTATAATACACGTTTTAAGTTCCGGAAACACGACGCAAACGAGAACCGAGCAAACGAAACGAACCCGAACTCACTTGGGGTATAAATACCCAAAATGAGGCCAAATACCTCATTTATTTCTCCCCACTCTCTCTCTAAAATCCCTAACTCGGATTCCTCTCTCTCTTTCTACAATTTGAAACTTCAAATCCTTGTATCTCAGTCAATTCTTGATGAAATCGTGTGATTCTTGAGCCAAATCGAAGCTATAAACCTCCTCTACACGAAAGTACAACCTATCTAGAGCATGATCCACTGAAAAACGAGGTATTTAATCTGCAAGATACGAATTTTAGGGTTTTTGTGAACCCTTGTTCGACTTCTACCCTAAAACCGGTTGGCACCACCTTAAAACCCACCTACTACACACGAAAACACAATGGAATAGGTTGAGAGCATGTGCTGCTCCACGATTTGGATGTTTATTTTGAAAAGTGGTGGCCTGCACTTGTTCCAGCCTAACCACCGAATGAGACTACCAGTTGGCCGAAAGGCCAAAGGGCCGACCGAACTGATTCCTGGCCGAAGGAACATGGTCGACCGAACCACAGCCGCATGGCACAGGCTGAACGAAGGAGGCCGACTGAGTTGATCAGGCAGGTTGGCCGAATAGCTTCATAGGCTCAGACCATTCGGGCTCATTCTGGTGTCCCCATTCGGCCGAACTAAACATTGTTGGGACCACATTCATTTGGCATATCTCATTCGATTGGGAGTTAAGCACTCGTTTGGCCAACCCACTTATTTGGCCCGAACATCATCCTCATCCGACCCAAGAAATCCAACCGGCCCATAACACATACACTCGGCCCATGAGACCTTACTCGGCCCGATTGATTGGTTCGGCCCACCTAAACTTGTTCGGCCCACGCAAGTTAAATTACCACAAAATACTTGAATCAACCTAGCCTTTGTACAACTTGCATGGGATTATCAACCAATATTACTACAAAGGTGGCAATGGGGTTGGTTAAATGCAATTCATAAAACCTAACGCTTTGTTTTTTTTGAAAATAGTAACAAACGACTTCAAAGGTGTTTAGGCAAAGTAAACGAGGATCAATCAAAATGCTTTACAAGATATTAAGGGTTCATAAACTTTAATCAAAAATCTAAGTTTGTGCTTGTAAACTCTAATAGTTATCAAGTTTACACAACATGACAAGGTCAAAACAAAGTTAAACATAAGGCATATAACGAGATATACTAAGCTCAATCTAATTTGATTAAGTGTTAGCATAATCTATAACCATTGAATCAAGGCCGGATGATGACCGAGGCTTACGAGTGTTAGTCGATTTTAGGCCTAACACATACACGTACACAAATCATTTAAAACTTATACTTATAAGCTACGAACATTGTGAAATCAACACAGGATCGTGAAAACAACTACAAGTACAACAAAGAGCGCGTGCATTCTGGTTTGAACTTAGTCAACCACAACAATTACAAGGTGAGTTCATATGCCCCTTTTCTAATCTTAACTGATTCCAAAGCTCGGGGCTGAGAAACATGCTAAAAGCTTTTATTTATTTAAAAGTTTTGGTAAAACATACTGATTTTACTACGATTTAGATAATATTGTTTATCCTTATTATCGCTTATCATTGTGTGCATGCTTGTGTCAACATAACATAACTGAGACATCTGGAATGATCCATGATATTGTAACTTCATGAAATCATTTCAACATCTATATAACACAGGTGAAATAAAATGTGATCTGATAACATTTCGACACTTACAATGAGGTAACAACATGACAATACGAGAGAATTACAAGAACAACAATAATGATAATCATGATAACATACATTCATGATAATGATATCATTCACCCATTACACAAACCAACCATGTGCACTAAGACAAGTTCTTAGAACACATGGTTAACACATGAGAACACATAACATCGGGATCACCATTGTGAACATCATTAGTACATCAAACATTAACTACTACTTAGCGGGTTGTAATAAATCACACTCTTGGAATAGGGTTTTGGGGATCCTATAGTAGTGAGGATGGGTCGCTTGGTAGACCTTATTAAATAACCATAATGCTTACATCATTTCTAACTATAACAACTACCAAAAAGGGTCATAGCTTCACTTTCATTGAAATGGAGTTGACTCGATTTATTGGGATCACACCGAGCATTGTATGCAATAACATTCTAATTAATAACACTCCAAAGGTCTTAGGAACATTTCATTCAAATAGATATCATGGAAAGGATAGCATACACACCGGGTTGGTCAGAAATGGCAGCCACTGGGACAATCATGTCTCAATCTAGGTATCATGGAGAGGATACCTTACAATTGAAACCAGTCAGAAACCACATACATAGAGACTCTAAACTTTCATTCTTCTAGATATTATGGAGAGAATATCTTGCATGCCAAATTTATCAATAGCAACACGCCTAGACATAATTATGTCTCACTCAAATAGATATTTCGGGAAGGATATCTTACAAACCGGACTGGGCAGTATTGACAATCACAGAGACTATTTAGTCTTGCTCTAGATATCTTGGGGGATATCTTACACTCTGGGCTAATCATAAATGATTAGGTACAAAAAATATTAAGTTTTGTTCTAGATATCGAGGAGGATATCTTACACTCCGGGCTAATCCCTAAGGAATAGCTAACAGAGACTATTTCGTCTCTTTTCCAAATGATGGGAATAATCAACTTGGGGAATCATGGGTGAAATGAAATGGGTATCCATAGTTTTATTACAAGTGGTGTTGAATCTTGTTGAGCATGTGGTGGGATGGCGTCTGGGCGGGTTGTAGGCTCGATCCTTTCGTATGCCCTAAATATAAGGATGCTTGATTGGATGAAATACCATTTGTAAGTATAGCTATGGAGAGGACATTGTGTGTGACAAATGAAACATTCATAAACAAGACTTGTGTATAACATTGTGAACATGAATGAGAATAAATCAATGGTTTTCAATTATTAAACTTATGAACTCACCAACCTGGTGTTGACTTTGTTTAAATGCATGTTGTCTCAGGTGGTGACGAACATGTTTAGTCACCAGCATTCAAGGATTAAGCTAGTGGACTTTAGAAGACCTAGCTTTATTTTGTGTAGAACATACTTTTGAATGACAAAACAACGAATCATCTTTTGTAAATCTTGTGCAGACACAAGATAGAAACACATTGATTCTTTTGGATAGATTTACTTAGTTAAATTATGAACGTAACATTGTAATTTAACTTTGCAATTCTATATCATTGTCATATTAGCATTTCTCAATCATATATCATGTGCTATGCAAACAATCTGATCATTTTGATTATCAAGCGATATCGCGCCCCGAGAACCTTCCGCCCGACGAGGAAAGTCGATCCAGCCCGCCGGCTCGGGGTGTGACAGATTGGTATCAGAGCCATGGTTATAGAAAAATATAGGTCATATTACTTAAACGGTTTGGCATAGACTATAACCTAGGGACCCTCATGTAGAGAACATACAACATAGGATTCAAATTTATAAATGCTTTTACAAAATAAACCAATCCGACTGATTATGTGTTAAAAGGTCCAAATCACCGCAATCAAACAAATTATATATACAAATCAAAATTCATTTAAACTAACGTGAAATTAAACAAAAAACAAATTACTAGTTTGGATTAAAAGCTTATTTTTTCTGATTACGGCTGATTATTTGCTAAGGTTAAGATACATATTCTGTTTAATTAAATAATAGGATTTCTGTTTCTGTAATCGCTTACTTTCTGATTTTGTATTTTATTCTGATTTCTTATTGCCACGATGTGATATCGTGTTTCTCTGTTTTGTTTATCATGCAATAGATCTAAATTATATTATACTCATTATTGTATGATCCAAATATGACTGAACCTGGTAGTTTAACAACTCTATTGAACTCCGTAGTTAATATATCCTATTTAACCTATTGAACTTATGATCTATTACCCAAGCATGCACCTACCTGTACGTACGACTACAAGCCCTTAATGGAGGTAACCATGATGTGGAATGTAACATCAGTGCCGGAACCGTACCGGAACAGTGTTCTTAAATAGTAATATGAACAGTAAACATGTACGAACTACATACATTCAGTACATTTCCTATTCATATCATTTGTCATAATCATTTGGTGTTATCAAACAACAAGTTCAGAAACATTTAACAGAAACAAAGTTCAGAACTATGGTTCTTGAGTCAGATAATTAGCTGGCAACACAGAACCATCATGTGATTACTTGTTAGGATTTATTATGTATAAACGTATGTGAGGCTTTATAGAACACAACAGAATGGATGTCGTTATGTGAATGATAAATTGACGGGTTACTCGTATAGGTGACGATCTGTGCGAATATATCTGAAAGTTTAACGTTCTGAATGATATCCAATAATTAGAAAACAATATTGAAAAGTATAGTTATCGCCGTATTCGTACGGGTGACGATTCGAACGGATACGCGCGACGACCGTACGATTCGATTTAAACAGTTAATTAAATATTTCTAAAATTTTAAAATAAATAAAATATAATTAGTTAATGCATTAGGAATTACAACTTAGTTCAAAATGGAAAACTCTATTTTAAAATCGTATTATTGCGTTGCGAAAACGAACGAAAACGACGCGCGAAACCGAAACCGAGCGGGACCGAACAAGCCCGAACATACCCGGGCTATTTAAACCCAAAAACCCATTTCTTCCCTTCCCAAAATTGCAGCTCCCACACCTCTTTCTTCTTCAAATTCGAATTCCCGTCGCCACCATACCACCACCACTTCATATCACCATAACTTCTTCGTTTCTCCACCAAATTTGACGTTCTAGTACTCGAAACGACCATGAGAACGAGAGGAACACATAAGTACAGGCGATCGGAGCTGAAACGAGTGCTATCGGTCGCAATTTACAAAAGAAGAGGCTGAATTTAAGGTTTTCTGCACTGTTCCGACCAGGTGAGATTTAAACGTTTTTATCACTTCAAATCAGTTAGGATAACACTATAAAAACTGTATAAACTTGTAGATTGTGATTAGAGAAAGATATGAAGCTTTGAATCATCAAAAACGGACCAAAATTGAGCGCAAGGTGGCTGATTTCGTGACAGCCCCTGTGCAGGTGGGTTTTTCCACTGTGCAGTCGAGTTCCAGCTAGTTTTCGACCTTAAAACTTTAGGATCTTGCACCAAAAACATGTTAAGATGTTAAGGATTAAATTAGATTGATGTTTGGCTCTGTTGGAATCGATTTGGGGCTAATATTGGCAAAGTAATGGAGTTCAAAAGGGGTTGTGCTAAGGGCTGGGTTACATGGCAGATTCTGCCCAGCCAGTTCTTTTGTGTTTTTAACATAGAAAACGTTCAAGTTAACTCACGAAACTTTCCAGCCTACTAATTCAATATGTTAGGAACAACTTTCATCAAGATAAGTTTCATTGGTTCGGACTTTAAATGGGTCAAAACAGTGTCCTAATTCAGAAGGTGCTGAATGGAGCAATGATTTTATACCAGCTGTTTGGAGCCTCATTTGGACGAATTAGAAAGCCTATAAATAATGGATAGAAAGCTAACATCCCGAGCTTGATCATGAAGCTTTATTTTGCTCCATTTAGAGTTCCTATGATCAAGTTATGACCACCAGAACCTGAATCACCCTAGCTGAATGGTCATATAGTTATTTTTGTTTAAGTTGGGTTCCATTGGAGTGTTAACCTATTTCCAACTTATCAATACCAAAGATTTTCAATATAAAAGATATCTTACACTTTTCAAACATATAAACATGGGTTTTTTGAAGTCAATGGGATTGAAACACTTGGGATTTCAATGATCAAAACAAAGAAACATGATAACTTATGTTAAGTTAAAGAGGGTTGTTACATGGCCATGGGTTTCGAAAGAACTAAAGAACGACAAGGTAAGATCAATGGTAATACAATGAGACGAACTAAGTATGGGTTGTTTGACCTTATGTTGTCAACACGCAACCCATAGCAAATTCATGGCATGGTTAAATAACTGAGAATATTCAAATAGAATGACTTTAATTAATAGCTAATTGTTATATTTTCATAAATGTCATTGGTTTTGTTTAAAGTTTATATAGTTATGAAAGTTAGTTTTATTATAATTGATTGGGATTTGGTTGTAAAATAGACAATATAAATTGTCTGGATTTGGACTAAAAACAAAGGAAACTGTGCCCGATTTTTGTAAAATTTAAAAGTAACTTGTTATTAGCTAACAGATAAGTGATTCATAGAGGGTATGTAACATAGAATAATTAAAGAAAATCTTAGTAACACATTAGCAAGTATATAGGACACATAGTCGCACACCTAGACCTAAACCATATATACGTCAAAATATAAATACTTATAGTATTCGAATCTTAATAAATCAACACAGGTGCTGAAGATACCTAGTTTACAACAAACGAGCGCGCATATTTTCTTGGTTAAATCATAAGAGCTACAACACAGGTGAGTTCATTGCCCCTTTTCTAAACATTTTTGTTTTAAAACGCGGGGCTGAGAAGCATGCGTAAACTGTTTTATTTAAATTGTTTACTTAAATGCTTTTATTCATTATATGTTATATATTTATGCTTGTGATACTCCTAGACTCCTGTCTAGGTAATTACTATACAGATCAAATTATCAAGTTGATTAAATTACTCTTATGAGTAATACTTTAACTCTAAACTTTAAACAAACCCTTAGTCCATCAAGCTCAAATTCAAGAACCTAAATTCAAAGTGAAATCAAGTAAACTAAAGATCATGTTCAAAGAAATCTAATTCAGTGTGTATCAATTGTCATTATGAAAATCATGGGAATTCTAAAGATCAAATCAAGAGACTCAAGGAATCAGAAATCATAAATGTGTGTGAATCATTGAAATAATGAAATCATTAAGATCTAATGAAATCATTAATACTTGAGTTAAGGTGGATGTCAGTTGTATGGAAATCAAGACCACGTGTAACACACATAAAGTCCCGGCATAAATAGTAGACTCTTGTAGTCAAGCTATATGGGCAATAACGTGAACTATCAAATGAAATCAAAATCAAGAGAATCAAAGAGATCAAGAATCAAAGGATATCCGTAAAGTCCCGGCATGTACAGTAGACCATTGGGTCAAGCTGATATGGGCGTCATTAACATCCCGGCACGCTCAGGTATACTCCTTGTGAGTTATGCCTGAAATGGGTCACGTGTGAGAGGGTACAACTTGGACAACCACCAACAAGTAAGTCTAATTGGTTGAGTCAAATAAGGCCCAATCATCATGTCTTAGTTGTATTTAATGTTTATTTACTTATTTAATTAACATTTAACTTTATATTTCTAAAATTGTTTTTGGGAAATCATGTAATCATGATGAACTCAAGAGAATCAAAGGTAAATCAAATTTTGGAAAGCAGAATCTAAATCAGAGGTGAATGGTAGGTAAAAATACTTAATTATCATTAACAACAGTGTCATATGCATATTAGTATGTGGTGGGACGGCGTCTGGGCGGGTTTGTAGGCTCGACTCAGGGGTATGCCCTATATATAAGCATACCGATGTGGATATTACATGTGAAGTTAATGTGGTTAGGGTCTTTACCGAAAGAGGTTTTCAAATCATTTTCAATTACTAAACTATATGAACTCACCAACCATGTGTTGACTTTATTTTTGCATGACTTCTCAGGTGACGAACAGGTCAATTAACAAGCTTATGCTTTTGGACTAGGGCTTCAGATAGAAGACTTAGTATTTTTGGACCTGCATTCTTTTGGAACATCATTATACAATTATTTTGTATATATTGTGTAGTTACAAGATAGATATATTATGATGTTTATGATAGATTTACATTGTTAGATTATGAACAATACGGATGTAATTTAACTTTGTAATTCTATTCTATTTAGCATTTCTCATTTATGTCATGTGCAATGTAAACAATCTGATCATTCCGATTATCACTCACGATATCGCGCCCCGAGAACCTTCCACCCGACGGGGAATCCGATCCTACCCCGCCGGCTCGGGGTGTGACATGGAACCACCCATAGCGGTTAGTTACGTTCACGACGTCTCTATTTAGTACTCTCATAATACACGTGTGCACCTACTGAATTCTGGAGAGGTGTATAAACTGGTCCTAGGATAATTTTTAAACTGTACTTTATGATTCCAAGGAGATAGTGACGTGTATGCCAATAATAACTATCTCATGTGTCTGATAAGCGGGAGTAGCTGCATGTGAACCTTGCACTTATTACATGTACAGTTCACGACCCGTGAACCGATCCCTATAATAATACTATCAGTATCTTACTAATACACATAATACTATGTATAAAATCTGAAATTTTCTAAGTATAAGAACCACCAATCTTATTAGTATTCGTATATCGATACTAATAGGTGCAATATAATCCTAAACACTTAGAAAATTTTGAAGAAGCTTCCGATAATAATAGTATCGACGATACTATTACCAATACTATTAGTATCGACAGCTGCAATACTTCCGATACTGATAGTATCGATGTATGATACTTAGAATTTTCTAATTTTGATTTTTAATGTCAATATATCCAAATTTATCAAAATCTTGTTTAGACATACC
Source organism: Mikania micrantha (assembly GCA_009363875.1). Classification (NCBI taxonomy): domain Eukaryota; kingdom Viridiplantae; phylum Streptophyta; class Magnoliopsida; order Asterales; family Asteraceae; genus Mikania; species Mikania micrantha. Next base: position 16,602,004 of record CM018695.1, read on the forward strand.
CGATTAATGTAATCAAAAGCCTTATCAATTTTAAAGGATTTTTCCACAATTTGTGTCGCACCCCGGCCTTTCTCCGAGGGGCACGACGCGTGTGGCTCCGGTCATACAATTGCGAGACCTACATGTCTGGTTGTGTACGTACATCCAATAACTTGGATAAAATAGTTTTGTAAAATCAGAGTTGCGGAAGTAAATGTAATAGTTGTCAAAACTGTTAGAATTCATAAGTTGCGAAAGCAGTGTTAAAACATTTTTAAAAGGATACATAATAATAGTTTATGGAAGAGATTAAAGTTGGTTAGCATTACAAAGCATAACATCATAGTATTAATTGTTCAATAGCCTAAGACACTAAAGCAGATGCATGGACTCCATCCTAGCATCCTAGTTCCTTGTGCGCGTGCCTTAGTTACCTGAGAAAACATGCGAGAAAAAGGTCAACACAAAGGTTGGTGAGAGCACAGGTTTTTCATAAGAAGTAAACATCAAATGTTTAAAGTAAGTGTTTGTAGGTATACATATCATTACAATGCAGTATCGATTGATAGCTAGTCAATACATTTATATTATATGTGGGTTCAAGACCGAAGCTGACTGTGTGCCTCCCACCATGTCCATCACACAAGACAATGGCAAAGCTTTTTGGTCAATATTGCACCCATTTCAACCTCCAGTCGGGTTGGCCTCCCAGGCACAATGGGTGGGGCGTGTCAGGCCCAAATAGTACTATTCAAGATTACCACGCTAGGCGCTCCGCGCTACTAATGGTCCAAGGTGTGTTTTTGAGAACTTTGTGTTGTGATGTGTGCCACACATATACATATAGTGATAAAGCATGTCTATATGTAACCAAAATAAGTAGTTGTTTCAAAAACAGTTTATCATGCAATGTTCTCTCCCCCAAAGGTAGAAAAGATAAAAAGGGGCCGCGAAATCACCTGGTAAAGCAGTTCCGCTTATGTGTGTTCACAACTTGCGAATGCTAGCAACCTGCTAGTGAGCACATATATTCATATAGGTCGTGAGTATGTGTTCTGTGATGTGTTGTATCCCATACAACTCCAAGTGTCGGTGTGCTCAACTGAGTGTGTGTGTTGACTTGTGTTGACTCGACGAATCTTTGGTGACACATTTGTTGTGTTTAGTTTGTTTATGTGTCATATTATTCTTAACACGCACGTAGGATATCATCATACATCCTATGACTTTAACCACACAAGTTTCACGTAAGCCATGTACGAAAATCATAAAGCTTCCATTTCTAGAAAGTTAACATTTTTGGAAAGTTACTATATTTAGGAAAGTGTAGTTATAAATCCCATTTCATAAAACTAATACCTCTACTATGTTTGTAAAAATGCGTTTAAACACGTATAGCAAGTTATTTATGCTTAAATCACCCTTTATGGCATTTTGCCCAAATAAAGTTTTCTTACTTGGAAAGTGCTCGTTTAAAAACTCGTTTTCATTAATAAGAGTTACCAATATTTTTAGAAATCATTTTTAAACATATTTCAATAATCACAAATCATCAAAACATCTTAAAACATCAAAACCCCTCTTTTGATTTACAAAAGTTTCCATAAATAGTAAGTTTGTCATAAAACCGTATTTTCACAAAATCAAATACCTAAATGTTTTTCTAAACACTCCAATATACATTTGACACCATCTAGACATGTCTAACATGTCTAGATCATCACAAATCACCAACATGCAACTAAAAAGTTTCTTAATAAAGTAAGTTGCATAAAATCATCATCCAATCAACAAGACCCAATCCTAGATGATTTCTATCATAAATCTTATTAAAAATACATCAATAAACACTCAAGACCAACTGAAAATTCGTGCATGTGAATAGATTGGAGTTGCTTGTGATCAAACACACTTGCATGTGTTTGCATGTGCAATCTAACTATAGATAAGCATGTAAAACTACCTTAGAAGATCTTAGATGGTGAGATTGAAGCTGAATAGAGGCTACAAGTTCCTGGAAATGAATGTTGGTAGCTTCCTTGCTTGAATATGGATTCTAGTAATCTTCTTTGAGCTCCAAGAACTCCAAGAACACCAAGAATGCCAAGAAATGGATTAGGGAGTGATGGCAGGGGGTTGGCAGCTTGTTTGGTAGTGTTTTCGCATAGAAACTTCGTGCGGAGTTCGTCAAATGAGTGAAAGAACCGAAACAAGTGGTTTGGGGTTGCTTTTATAAACATTTTGCCTTTTGCAACTCCCTCGCGTACCGCCTAACGGGCTCCTCCGGGGCTAGGCGTACCGCCTATAATATTTTAATCAGCCGGCTTCTCAGAAACCCGCGCGTACCGCCCGGTGAGGTTGAATGGTCTCGGGCGTACCATCTAGTGATTCAGAGAATTTAAATGTTCTCGCCCAAGCCTCGCGTACCGCCAAGTCCCAAGTCGTGGCCCTTGGCATACCGCCTGGCTTGCCGGATGAGCCAAATTGGCCCAATTTAATTGTTTTGACTCATTTTTCGATTATTTTACGTTTATTACTCATCGATTATCTTTTTTTGGACTTTAATTAACTTTCAATTGTTTGTTCACCAACGTTCGTGAGACTCGTGTGTGTTTTAATAATTCCTCGAATTATCAATGATAGTTTGTGTTTGTGTTTTATGAAATGATTGCATGTTTGATTAATCATAATCAACATGTAATGCACAATCAAATAATTCCATGAATTATTGTTTTGCGTTTGCGTTTGTGTTTGCCACACTTGGTTTCCAAAATCAATGTGCAATGTAAGATTTGATAGTTTCTCGAATTATCGTTTCGCAGTTGTTTGTGTTTAACTCGTCTAATTAAACAAAATTAAATGAAATGCAACAAGTATGAATGTGAAACATAGAGAGTGTAAGGTTGAAATTTACTTGAAATTGCCGGGTGTCACAATTTGATCATTTAGTCAAAGAAACTTTTCAAATTTATAAACAACTTAAAAATGAGTAAAATCAAATTAAAAAGGTGATCAATACTAGCCATAATGATATATAAACAATAACGATCATAGAAATATGATCCAAAAGTCAAGAAAAACAATCTCGAATACAAATTAGACAAAACACAATATCAAGAGTGAACATGCATAGTAATACTACCAATACTAAGAGTATCAGTGCTAGTCTCGAAAATTTACTTTGAAACTTCCCCTTTTGAATGTTTACCGAGACTATATATTAGTATTTGCATGAATTTCTTACCGATACTATTAGTGTCGATATGATTAATATCGATACTTACAGTATCAATGCAATGATGATGCCAATATAGCAATCTCAGAAAGTTTAACACTTGAAACATTTTAGAAAATTTCTGTTTTTTTAATGTACAAACAATTTTGAAATCCAATCAAAACCTCCAAAACACCTTTATGTGAAAATTATACAAACACACTGGAAGTTTAAAATGTAAAATATTTTTAATTTTCAAACTTTACATCAAAACACAACACACCAAAGTCTCTTCGATTTTAAATTTTTAAACAAAACTAAAAATATGTTTGTGTTTTTACTTATTATTTTGAACATATCCAATATGAAATTAGTACCAACTTTATTTCATCAAGATTTCATATTAAATTTATCTGAGAGAATTAGTAACTGTTTAGAAAATAAACTATGCATATATATGGAATCGTACCAATCTATATAACTAACATATTTCAAATTATTATCAAATTACAAAAATTTAAGATTGATTATCAGTCTTATCCCAATTTAAACATAAATTAAAATTTTTTTAGTAAATACTAAGTATTGTTCAATAATTAGGTACTTTTGCATGAAGCTAGTGGATCTCACATTTAGCTAGATATAAACCTATTTAATTTAAGAATTTATTGAGGATTAATCAAGCATTGACATTGAACTTTCACATATATAATAATTTAATGGAATGAATTTATCAATTTTTTAATATTTGCATATCAAATAACTTAATGAAAAACGTTAGTGAGCTTAGGTTTGTGCAATGCACAACAGAGAGTCACTATGCATATGCTTGATTGAATGCAATGAGTTACGTAAGTATAATAGAGGAAAAATATATGTTTTTAAAGTATCATAGATGACATTTTATGCAAAAAAAATCTACTCTCAATCCATTTTTGTTTACTTTATTTTGTGCAAGTCTATCTTAAGAAGAGAATCCCACTCATTCATGGATTTATCTTAATTTGCTACTTAGTATTGTTACCTTCATAGAATCTGAGCCACCAACATTCAAAGATTAAATTTATCATACATATCAAGCATCAAATCATATGTTAGCATACATAGATCAAATTCTATCATTTTCATATGAAATTTCACCATCTCAAGTTATTAAACTTAAATTCCATAACAAAAACAAGTACGTGTACCATCATGTTTCATAAAGTTGGATTAAAATTTTCAAAATATCAATTTTAACCTAATTTTGAAAACTTAAACTTGTAAGAAAATAAAAGTAAACTTAAAATAAACATTTCCAAGTTAATTTTTAAAATATATCCCTTAAAGTTGATCATTCCAAGACCTTCTACTAGAGAAGAATTGGGATGCATTAAAGGGTTTAGTAAAAAATGTCAGCAATGTTATCCAATGTATCTATTTCAAGAGTTTAATTATTTTTTTCTCTCAACAGACACAAATTAAATAATGTCAAATGTCAATATGTTTTGTGTGTTTATGTGAGACAGAATTCTTATTTATGGCTATGGTGGCCGTATTGACAAGCACATATAGGGGTTGTAGTGAATTTTAAACCTTAATCTCGTATTTGTTGTTCTATCCATAATACTTGGGAACCACAACTAGAAGCAGCAACATACTTGGGAAAACATATATACACTTCAATCATAATATTAGTCCTTAAAGCTGTCAAATACATTAGGGAACCAATATTTGAATGATACATATGTTGATCAACATTTATACCATTCTTATCAATCCCGAAGTTGCGACTAGTACTAATAGGAGTTGAAATGGATGTAAAATCATTCATCTTGAACTTGGTCAAGATGTCATGTACATATTTACTCTAATGAGTGAATAGTCCATCTTCCTTCTGATCAACTTGCATCTCTGGAAAGAAGGACATTCCTGCCATTGCACTCATTTCGAATTTCTTCTTCATAACTGCTTCAAAGTATTAGCAGAGTTTATCATTAGTAGCTCCAAAGATTATATCATCAATAAAAACTTGCACAATCATTATGGCATCATCCTTTTTCAGTATGAATAGAGTACTGTCAATCCTTTTTCTTGTCAAACCATTTTCCAGCGGATTAGTAGACAAGTTCACATACCAAGCACGGGGTGCCTGATGTAATTCATACAAAGCCTTATCAACACGATAACACTTGTTAGGATTTTTAGGATATTCAAACCCTAGAGGTTGAATAACATGTAAAAAATCCTTTACTTTGCCGTAAAGAAAGGTTCTTTTCACATCTAGTTAATAAATTTTGAATCATTTGTAGCTGGCATAAATAAGAAACAATTTGATCGCTTCAATTCTAGCAACAGGAGCATAAACTTTATTATAGTCAATACCCTTATGTTGATTGAATCGTTGAGCCACATGCATGGCCTTCTTTCTAACAACCATGCACTTATCATCCTTCTTGCACTTAAAGACCCATCTAGTTCCCATTGGTATGACATCTTCATGATAATCTACTAATTCTGACTTACCCAGTTATCCTAACAGGCTTAGCTCTTCTTCCATAGTAGTTATCCAAGAAGACTCCTTCAATGATTCCTTCACATTCTATGGTTCAATATGACTCATAAAACATGAGTTCATTGTCTCTTGGAAAGCATTAAAAACTACATCTTCAACTTTATTTTGGGCTTGTTGATTCCTTGTTCGTACCCAATATGCAATTTATCAAAAATATTCTCAATTGATGATCTATGTGAATTCTCTGGGTAGCAATTTCTGCAATAACAATCTCATTCTCTAGATTTGTAATTATTTAATCATGATGTAAATTCTCCCCCTAAATTTATGAGTCAATAATAATGAAGGGATCATTGATTGAGTCATGAAATTTCTCCTTAGTAGTTAAATCATCTGATCCTTCAAAGACTTCAGGAGATGAAGAACTTTCCAGAACATCAACAGATGTAGAAGGATAAATTTCATCATATTCTAGAACAAATCTAGGAAAGAAAATGTCGTGAAATCTGAGTTTGACTCAAAGAATCAGCCAAATCTAATGAAGAAGTCAGAAAAATTCTATGGAAAGAAATAAATATTGCGTCATAATAAAAAAGCCAATCTCGGCATTTCCTTGGTAGTGTCTAAGTAAATTTGCATATAGTGACTTCATATGCTTCTTCTACTACTCTGGTAGCAAAATTAAGAGCCCTCTTATTGAGAGAATTAGCAGAGTAGCCCATAAACACTCAATCAGTAGCCTTAGGCTCAAATTTTGGTGTTGTGAGATTCATATATGTACAAGATACACCAAACGGTTCCAGCTGCTTTAAGTTGGGCTTTCTTCCTTGTAGAAACTCATAGCATGTCTTCATATGCTTCTTGACTTTCAAAACCCTATTTAACGTATAACATGTTGTGTTAACTACTTTTGCCCAAAAAGTGATTGGAAGACGTGAATCTGCAAGCATTGTTCTTCTTGTCTTGATTAAATTTCTATTTTTCTTTTCTACAAAACCATTATGTGTGGAATATATTTTGCACTAAATTGATGAGTTATTCCCTGTTGAATGCAAAACAGCTCGAAGTTGTAATTCTTGAATTTTGTCCCATTATCACTTATGAGGAATCTAACTTTCCTCTTAAATTCAGTCACTAACTTGAGAATTAGATTCTTCAAGATTTTTGGAGTTTTCTTTGTAGAACATAAATAGAATACCCAAAAAAAATTGGAAAAATCATCAGTAAGTACTAGTAAAGAGGATTTACCACCAACACAAAAAACTTAATTAAGCCCTTATCAAAAGCAACTATTCCAAATTTTATGATTTGTTAAAGGAAAGACACAAAGATCCATGTGTAACATCTCCAAAAGAGTGTTAATGGAATTTTCAATTTTAGGCACATGAGATTGACTGCATTGTTTTCCCTTTAGACAAGAGTCATAATGATAAGACATGATAAAATATTGTGATGAGACACCTTCAACTATTTTACTTTCGACTAAATAGTTTGTTTTGCTCAAATGAATCTGTCCCATTCACCTATGCCATAAATTGAATCCTTTTCAGTGACTTTAGGGAAAAAGAAACTGCTTGGAAGTAAGGTTGAGACAGAATACATATCGAGTTAATATGTGTTATTTTTTCCAGGAGCAGTCACTACAATCCAATCATCAGAAATAACAACACAAGGTTTTAAGATGTAGCACGATTTGCTGTCAAAAATGACCGAGTAATCTTTGTCACAGACTTGTGAAGCACTTAGAAGATTGTGCTTCAATTATTCCATATAGTTGACGTGCTCAATGTGAGATCCAGTACCAGATCATCCGGCAAGTCCGTACGGTATGGATTTCATTACCAAGCTACCCCGCACTTCCATTACCAAGCTATGGAATTCATTACAAAGCTATGGATGTGGGAACAAATAGCTATGGATTTCATTACCAAGCTACCCCGCACTTCCAGCAGATATGATTCTATTTGGGTCATCATTGATCGATTGACCAAGTCCGCTCATTTCTTGCCGATCAGAGAAACGTACAAGATGGAAAAACTAGCAAGACTATACATTGATGAAATAGTGGTGAGGCATGGGGTGCCATTGTCTATTATTTCAGACCGGGACAGTCGATTTACTTCGCGGTTCTGGCAATCATTGCAACAATCCTTAGGGACAAGTGTTAACTTGAGCACCGCTTATCATCCACAAACGGATGGACAAAGCGAGCGCACCATTCAAACCCTAGAGGATATGTTGAGGACATGCATCCTAGACTTCGGTGGAAGTTGGGATACTCATTTACCACTCATTGAGTTCTCCTACAACAACAGCTACCACAGCAGCATTGGATGTGCTCCGTTTGAATCACTATATGGTAGAAAATGTCGGTCTCCAATTTGTTGGACCGAAATGGGAGACAACTGAATCACTGGGCCTGAACTTATTCAGGAAACTACTGATAAGATAGCCCAGATACAACAACGATTACAAGCAACACGCAGCCGCCAAAAGGGTTACGCAGACAAACGGCGCAAGCCTTTGGAATTCAATGTGGGTGACCGAGTTATGTTGAAAGCGTCCCTATGGAAAGGCGTAGTTCGTTTTGGGGCTAAGGGCATGCTAGTACCAAGGTATGTCGGACCGTTTGAGATTACTCAACGCATAGGTCCTGTGGCATACAGGCTCAGACTCCCTGATGAGCTTAGTGGAGTACACGATGTGTTTCATGTATCAAATCTCAGAAGGTGTTTAGCAGACGAATCATTGATCATACTATTGGAGAAAGTACTAGTTGACGAGCAATTACACTTCGTCGAAGAACCTGTATAGATTATGGAACGTGAAGTTAAGAAACTGAAACGAAGTCGTATCCCTATTGTAAAGGTTCGATGGAGCTCCAAGCGTGGACCAGAATTTACCTGGGAGCGCGAGGACAACATGAAAGTAAAGTATCCTAATCTGTTCGAGAATTGAAGCCCGACTTTGATGATTAAATTTCGGGACGAAATTTCTTTAACAAGGGGAGACTGTGACATCAAGTACCAGATCGTCCGGCAAGTCCGTACGGTATGTGTACTTTCACTATTTACTATGTGTAAATACAAGTACGTGAACAGTGTTTGTGATAACAGTATTCAAAATACAAGAAACAGTTGTACATATTTAAGTGAAAACTTAAATACTGTAAGTACAACACGCATGATAAACAATAGTTGTTAGTATTTAGGTGAAAACCTAAGTACAAATAATACAACGAAACAAGAGAAACAACGGTGTTCAAGTAAACGACAAGAACAAGTCGGTTGCGATCTGATATCCACAGATGACAGGAATCAGATGGCCGAAAAATCAGAACGAAAACAATGTAAAAACATTAAGTTAGTTGAGTCCGGCAGTGAGGAAACACATTTCAAACACAATTTGCAGTGTTATTTCAGTATAACGAACTGACAGCGTGTTTGCGTGGGTGACGATTCACACAAACATAACTGTGAGTTTAGAATTCTGAAATAATGACTGAAAAGTAGAAAACAAAATTCAGAAAGCAAAACCATCGTCGTGTTCGTTCGGGTGACGATTCGAACGAATACGCGCGATGGTGACGCGATGTGACGAAACGAAAACGAAAATACGACACGAATGAATTTAAATTAATAAAATAAAATATTTAACATTTTACAATTTTGAAACTCATCAAAATTAACTAAATAAAATATTTTTATTTAAAATCCGTAAAAACGCGCGTTACGTTCCGGAAACGTAACGAAAACGCGAACCGAGCAACAAAAACGAACCCGAACTCACTCGTGGTATAAATACCTTGAATGAGTTCATTTTTACTCATTCTCTCTTCTTCTTCTTCTTTCCAAACCCTAAATCCCGGTTTGAGCCACCATCACCATTTTCAAACTTCAAACACTTATATCTCACTCATCTCTCAACGAAATCGAGCCATTCTTGAACCTACACGAAGCTCTCATCATCCTCTACATGAAAGTAAAACCGATCTGAGAGGAAACCCACTAAAAATAAAGGTATGAGGCTGCAAAAATTCACGAAATTAGGGTTTTTACACCCTCTTGTTCGAACCTAGTCCAAACCGGCTAACCCTCTTCAAAACTCGAAACCCATGACCACGAGTACCACCTCTAATCTACACCATCTTCGAAAATATCATAGGGATCGAATTGGGGGCAGCACTAGACCTGGTCGTTGCTGTGGCCGAATGGCCTTGCCGAACCACCAGCAGCCGAATGGCTCGGGCCTGCCGAATCAACCAAATGCCGAACCAGTTCATTCGGTCCCTCGCTGGAGTATGAGCTTCATTCGGTCGGCATGAGCCAGTCGCCCTAGTCATTCGACCATCCACTTAATTCGGCAACCACATTCGCCCGATTCACCAAACCCCATTTGGCCTAAACCCTTGGTGTTATTCGGCTACCCCAGTCGCCATCACCATTCTGCTAGTCTACCTCCATGCGGTCCATGTTTCATTTGAACATACTTCCTCTTTCGAGCACCAGTACCTTCGGTCATCATCACGAAGCCATGTTCATCCAGCAGGCTTAAGGGACTGATTGGCCCAATCACCAATTATCCAGGCCCAAGGCCCACTGATGTGGCCCAACAGCAGCACCCCTGCGGCCAGGTATCTTTTTTCAGCCATATACACACCTTAAGGCCCATTAACGTTCATCAGGCCCAACAGTAGCACACGATCAACTATACGGCCCAAAGCTTTAACCCAACATCATCCTAAGGCCCATGATGTTCTGTGCAGCCCAGCGGCTCCTTAGGACCAGTAACACTTCAATTGATTCGGCCCACCTACTCGGCCCAATCATAGATGGTTTGGCCCATGTGATGGGATTTGGGCCACATGAAAACGTAAACATGTTTTGAACCTAAACTAAGTAATAACATGCATGGGGGTTAATTAAGTACTACAAAGTTGATGGGTTTGTTAACTAACTTTATTAACTCAAGTACAAACAAACTCAAGTACAAACAAGAGCACGTGCATTTTCGTTTAAGCTAAGTCAACCTTCAACAACAAGGTGAGTTCATATGCCCCTTTTCTTTAATCTTAACTGATTTTAAACTCTCGGGGCTGAGAAACATGCTTAACTTTTAATTAAAAAGTTTAATGTTTAACATATTGCTTATACTTTGAGTAGATAATATTGAATGCTTTATTATCATTTATCATTGTATGCATGCTTGTATGATCATGATATGACAGATACAACCAAGATGAATATGATAACATAATCTCATAACTCATCAACACAATAGAATAACCTAGTTGTAAGATTTTATCTCACAACACTTAGTTAATCTTACAAGAACAAACATCGAGATGAACATAGATGAACATGATGACAAGAAACAAAACATATGAATGATATGAAGGTAACTCATCTTTATAAAATCATTCTACATTAGAGTTAACTAAGAGTAGTAAGTCAAGTACTTATCACACTTAGCCTATAACTCAACACATATTACAAGAGAACATGGTACAAGAGTCATCCACCACCTGAGTCGACTAAGGGAAATAAGACTAGTTCTTATTATCGCTTAGTGACAACATGGTGATTACATGGAATAACAAGGAATGATAATCATGATAATGTAACTTCATGATAACAACATCATTCACACGATAATTAACATAACATAATAAAACAAGTTCTTATTTAACTTTGTTAATAACACTGAGTACATATGACAAGGAGAACAACAACACGGATGAACACAATTACAATTAGTTGCTATTGACCTGTTGTATTATATCACTTCAATCATGTGCCAATTGTACAAGTTGATCATGTAAGTCCCTATAATTCGCTGTCCAGTTAGTTTGACGTGACTAAACCGACGATAGCATAGTGGTACCATAGGTTTGACAAACCTCTAGCTTGTAGGGCTAGTATGTTGATCGTATTGATTCATTGGCCGGTAACGTATGATCGGTGACAGGGCGACTTCAAGTCAGGTTCTGGAAAGCGACACATGGTGATATTAATCTGCAGTGATAAGTAATTAATCCAGCGGAAATCCTATTGACTAGTAGGTTGAGAAAGTGATATTCTCTCATGTTACACTACTAGTAATAGATTTCGTTGAGGACACTAGACATACAAGGTGGTAGAGGTAAATCGGATGCATTGAAATCTGATTACGTGAGGATTTCAATGGATTCCTTTTAGGCTCTATGCACTATAGTTCAAGAACAAATTGCAAGTGGTTAACTAACACTCTTAATATTTAAAAGTGTAACAACAGTTAACTCCACAAATATAGAATAATACAAGGAACATATTTGATAAATCTAATATCCTTAACATATAATGTTATCTAAACTTCGGTTCGATAACTACAATTACATCATTATATTATTCTATACAAGTTATCCCAGGTGATTCAAGAATGATATGGATATGTGGATTGGGAATGGAAATCAATAGTTGTATTGCAAGTTGTGTGGAGTTCTAGTAGTGATGTGGTGGGATGTTGGCTAAGGCTTAATTCCCTTACATATGCCCTATATATAAGCATCACTACTAGGATGAAATATTACTTGTAAATATAATTATTGAGAAGCCATTGGGTGAATAAGTGAACAAACGACATACAAGTAACAAAATACGTACATATTATGATTGTCCATGTGAATGAATCAAGGTTTTCAATTAACATACTTATGAACTCACCAACCTAGTGTTGACTTTGTTTAAATACATGTTTTCTCAGGTGATGAACAGGTGTAGATACATGCATGCAAGGATTAAGCTAGTGGACTTTTAGAAGACCTAGCTTTATTTTGTGTTGCATGCTTTTGGTGACAAGAACAATGAATCATCTTTTGTATATCTTGTACATATACAAGATATAGTTATATTGATTCTTTTGATAGACTTACTCGATTAAATTATGAATGATACATTGTAATTTAATATTGTAATTCTATATCATGGATGTGTTATTATTTCTCATTGATATTATCATGTGCTATGTAAACAATCTGATCAATTGATTATCACTCAAGATATCACGCCCTGGAACCTTCCGCCCGACGGGAAAACACGATCCGTTCCCGCCGGCTTGGGGTGTGACAGATTGGTATCAGAGCCATGGTTATAGAGAAATATAGGTCATATTACTTTAAACGGTTTGACCTAGACTATAACCTAGGGACCCTCATATAGAAATCATGTGATATAGGATTCTATTTGCATATGTCTTCTGCGTCTGATCACTGCACTAACCGATTTTATTTCGGTTTTGATCTGAATGCCGCCAAGAAGACAACCACCTGCTATGCTGCCACCACCACAAGACTTGGCGCCGCACTCATCTACACCTACACCGCCTGACTCTCCTACACCACCGCCTCCACCTCCTCCTCTACCACCACTAGTTCATCAGCTGGATCCCGCTACCATTGCACTGGCCACACTGTTGACCAGTCAGCTGAGGGATGTAATCCCAGAGATGATGAACCGAATCAACACCAATAACAGCATCAACATTGCCAACTCATCTGGAGAAGGCAGTGGAAACACCCGAAACCATCAAGACTACTCCTACAAAAACTTTGTAGGTTGCAAGCCACCGAGCTTTAGTGGCAGCGAGGGAGCCGTCGGATTGATCCAATGGATCAAAAAGATGGAAACAACATTGGAGATCAGCAACTGCCCAGAATATTATAGGGTAAAGTATGCTACGTGGTCGTTTCACAAAAGAGCGTTAACTTGGTGGAACGCTCAGGTTACTACCAGAGTCAGGGATGAGGCCCTGTCAATGCCGTGGGATGACTTCAAGACATTACTGCGGGCAAAATTTTGCCCAAGAAATGAAATCAAAAGGTTGAGACTGAATTACTCAACCTGGTTATGATTGGTGCTGGGCATCTGGCCAACACCACCAGATTTCATGAGCTGGCATCTTTAGCACCGGATATAGTGCCCACGGTGGAAAAGAGAATCGAGCGGTACATCGGGGGACTGCCGACCTGTATGCAAGGTTTTATCCTTGCTGCTCACCCCACTACCATGGAAATGGCTGTTACCCTGTCATCAACAATGACAGACGTGATGGTTGCCTCTGGGCAATCAAGAAAGAGGCTGACTCAGCCAAAGCTGGAACTTCCAACAAGCCGGACAAGCGCCCAGCTAAGAAACAAAAGGTGGCTAGAAACTTTGCTGCCACCACTCAAGCCCCAATGCTCAATCAACCACCACCACTTCAAGTCAGAAAGCCCTACACTGGCACTACACCTTTGTGCAACACTTGCCAGTATCATCACGTACCAAACACTCAGTGCATGCAATGCACAAACTGTGAAAAGTTTGGTCATTGGGCAAACCACTGCAGGAGCATGGGAGCTCCAAACAGAAACAACAATACAGTTACTACTGCTGCTGCTGATCACAGGTCTTGCTACAACTGTGGCGAGCCTGGACACTTTTCTCGGGATTGTCCCAAGAAAAATCAACAAAGGGCTCAAGCACCAAGAGGACGAGCCTTCCAGATTGGAGCAGCTGCTGCTCGATAGGACCGGAACGTGATCACGGGTACATTTCTCTTATCTGACTTCTATGCATCCATATTATTTGACACTAGTTGCATGCCATCTTAATTATGCTGAGGATTTGTTAGACTCCCCTTACACTATTGAGATAGCAAATGGCAAACAGATTACAGTTGACACAGTATTTAGGAATTGCCCACTAACACTTGGTGATCACACATTTTCCATCGACTTGATACCGATGGAGCTGGGCAGTTTCGACATCATCATCGGAATGGATTGGTTATCTCTTAACAGAGTTGAGTTCATCTGTTCCAAGAAGCTATTACGTATTCCAGTGGGAAACAATGAGACTTTGGAAATTCATGGAGATCAAGCGAAACGCAGTGTCAAGATAATATCGTGCATGAAGGCTCGCAAGTATCTTAGAAAACAATGTGTTGCATTCTTAGCTCATGTAGTGGAAAAAGACAAGAAAGCAATCAAGATTCAAGATGTACCAGTTGTGAAAGACTATGCGAACGTGTTTCCGGATGATTTACCGGGACTGCCACCAGAGAGATCGGTGCAGTTCAGAATCGATTTAATTCCGGGAGCAACTCCTGTGGCTAAGTCTCCTTACAGACTTGCACCATCTGAAATGCAGGAGTTGTCCAACCAATTACAAGAGTTACTTGAAAAAGTATTCATCCGACCGAGCTTTTCCCCATGGGGAGCTCCGGTTCTGTTTGTTAAGAAGAAGGATGGATCGTTCAGAATGTGCATTGATTACAGAGAGCTCAACAAACTCACCATCAAGAATCGGTACACGTTACCGAGGATTGATGATTTGGTTGATCAGTTACAAGGAGTACAATTCTTTTCCAAGATAGACCTGCGTTCAGGTTATCATCAGCTCCGGATACAAGAAGAAGACATACCAAAGACGGCCTTTCGTACCCGATATTGTCACTACGAGTTCATGGTGATGCCATTTGGACTGACGAACGCACCGGCAGTGTTCATGGACTTGATGAACCGGGTGTGCATGCCGTACCTAGACCAATTCGTTATCGTCTTTATTGATGATATACTGATATATTCAAGAAACAAGAAGGAACACGAACAACATCTCAAGACAGTCTTGGAACTTCTGAGAGAAGAACGACTTTATGCCAAACTCTCCAAGTGTGAATTCTGGTTAAGAGAAGTTCAATTCTTGGGTCACGTGATTAACAGTGATGGTATTCATGTGGATCCTACCAAGATTGCAGCAATCAAGAACTGGGATGTGCCTACAACCCCAACAGAGATCAGATCATTCTTAGGATTGGCAGGTTATTACAGGAGGTTCATTTCGAACTTTTCAAAGATAGCCTTGCCTCTCACCAAGCTCACACAGAAGTCTGAACCTTTTGTGTGGACTCAAAAACAAGAGGATGCATTCCAAACACTAAAACAAAGATTGTGCAATGCTCCAATCTTAACACTCCCAGAAGGGAATGATGACTTTGTAGTTTATTGTGATGCTTCCCATCAGGGACTCGGATGTGTTTTGATGCAACGAGACAAAGTCATTGCTTATGCCTCACGACAGCTGAAGATACATGAGAAGAATTACACGACACACGATCTCGAGCTGGGAGCTTTTGTATTTGCTTTAAAGATTTGGAGACACTACCTTTATGGTACCAAGTGCACTATCTTCACAGATCACAAGAGCTTACAACACATATTTGATCAGAAGGAGCTTAACATGAGACAGAGACGTTGGGTTGAGCTCCTGAACGATTACGATTGTGTGATCAAATACCATCCGGGCAAAGCAAATGTTGTTGCAGATGCTTTGAGCCGGAAGGAAAGAGTCAAACCCTTACGTGTTCGCGCAATGGGAATGACTGTGCAAACAAGTCTGAGAGATCACATTCTACAAGCACAACAAGAGTCAGTGGCAAGAGACAACCCGAAACGCGAGCTCGATTGTGGAGCTGAGAACATTTCAAGACAAAACAAGACGGAGTTATCTATTATCTGGATCGTGTTTGGATTCCAGCAGTAGATGAACTTCGAACACTCATACTTGACGAGGCCCACAAGACACGTTACTCAGTTCATCCTGGTGCCGATAAGATGTACCAAGATCTTAGGCCATTTTATTAGTGGTCGGGTATGAAGAAATACATTGCCACTTATGTTGGCAAATGTATCACATGTGCCAAGGTCAATGTAGAACACCAGAAGCCATCGGGTTTACTGGAACATCCAGAGATTCCACAATGGAAGTGGGAACAAATAGCTATGGATTTCATTACCAAGCTACCCCGCACTTCCAGCGGATATGATTCTATTTGGGTCATCATTGATCGATTGACCAAGTCCCTCATTTCTTGCCGATCAGAGAAACGTACAAGATGGAAAAACTAGCAAGACTATACATTGATGAAATAGTGGTGAGGCACGGGGTGCCATTGTCTATTATTTTAGACCGGGACAGTCGATTTACTTCGCGGTTCTGGCAATCATTGCAACAATCCTTAGGGACAAGTGTTAACTTGATCACCGCTTATCATCCACAAACGGATGGACAAAGCGAGCGCACCATTCAAACCCTAGAGGATATGTTGAGGACATGCATCCTAGACTTCGGTGGAAGTTGGGATACTCATTTACCACTCATTGAGTTCTCCTACAACAACAGCTACCACAGCAGCATTGGATGTGCTCCGTTTGAATCACTATATGGTAGAAAATGTCGGTCTCCAATTTGTTGGACCGAAATGGGAGACAACAGAATCACTGGGCCTGAACTTATTCAGGAAACTACTGATAAGATAGCCCAGATACAACAACGATTACAAGCAACACGCAGCCGCCAAAAGAGTTACGCAGACAAACGGCGCAAGCCTTTGGAATTCGATGTGGGTGACCGAGTTATGTTGAAAGTGTCCCCATGGAAAGGCGTAGTTCGTTTTGGGGCCAAGGGCAAGCTAGTACCAAGGTATGTCGGACCGTTTGAGATTACTCAACGCATAGGTCCTGTGGCATACAGGCTCAGACTCCCTGATGAGCTTAGTGGAGTACATGATGTGTTTCATGTATCAAATCTCAAAAGGTGTTTAGCAGACGAATCATTGATCATACCATTGGAGGAAGTACAAGTTGACGAGCAATTACACTTTATCGAAGAACCTGTAGAGATTATGGAACATGAAGTTAAGAAACTGAAACGAAGCCGTATCCCTATTGTAAAGGTTCGATGGAGCTCCAAGCGTGGACCAGAATTTACCTGGGAGCGCGAGGACAACATGAAAGCAAAGTATCCTAATCTGTTCGAGAATTGAAGCTCGACTTTGATGATTAAATTTCGGGACGAAATTTCTTTAACAAGGGGAGACTGTGACATCCAGTACCAGATCGTCCGGCAAGTCTGTATGGTATGTGTACTTTCACTATTTACTATGTGTAAATACAAGTACGTGAACAGTGTTTGTGATAACAGAATTCAAAATACAAGAAACAGCTGTACATATTTAAGTGAAAATTTAAATACTGTAAGTACAACATGCACGATAAACAATAGTTGTTAGTATTTAGGTGAAAACCTAAGTACAAATAATACAACGAAACAAGAGAAACAACGGTGTTCAAGTAAACGACAAGAACAAGTCGGTTGCGATCTGATATCCACAGATGACAGGAATCAGATGGCCGACAAATCAGAACGAAAACAATGTAAAAACAGGAAGTTAGTTGAGTCCGGCAGTGAGGAAACACAATTCAAACAAAATTGCAGTGTTATTTCAGAATAACGAACTGACAGCGTGTTTGCGTGGGAGACGATTCACACAAACATAACTGTGAGTTTAGAATTCTGAAATAATGACTGAAAAGTAGAAAACAAAAGTCGGAAAGCAAAACCATCGTCGTGTTCGTTCGGGTGACGATTCGAACGAATACGCGCGATGGTGACGGGATGTGACGAAACGAAAACGAAAATACGACACGAATGAATTTAAATTGATAAAATAAAATATTTAACATTTTACAATTTTGAAACTCATCAAAATTAACTAAATAAAATATTTTTATTTAAAATCCGTAAAAACGCGCGTTACGTTCCGGAAACGTAACGAAAACGCGAACCGAGCAACAAAAACGAACCCGAACTCACTCGTGGTATAAATACCTTGAATGAGTTCATTTTTACTCATTCTCTCTTCTTCTTCTTTCCAAAACCTAAATCCCGGTTTGAGCCACCATCACCATTTTCAAACTTCAAACACTCATATCTCACTCATCTCTCAACGAAATCGAGCCATTCTTGAACCTACACGAAGCTCTCATCATCCTCTACATGAAAGTACAACCGATCTGAGAGGAAACCCACTAAAAATAAAGGTATGAGGCTGCAAAAATTCACGAAATTAGGGTTTTTACACCCTCTTGTTCAAACCTAGTCCAAACCGGCTAACCCTCTTCAAAACTCGAAACCCATGACCACGAGTACCACCTCTAACCTACACCATCTTCGAAAACATAATAGGGATCGAATTGGGGGCAGCACTAGACCTGGTCGTTGTTGTGGCCGAATGGCCTTGCCGAACCACCAGCAGCCGAATGGCTCGGGCCTGCCGAATCAACCAAATGCCGAACCAGTTCATTGTCCCTCGCTGGAGTATGAGCTTCATTCGGTCGGCATGAGCCATTCGCCCTAGTCATTCGACCATCCACTTCATTCGGCAACCACATTCGCCCGATTCACCAAACCCCATTTGGCCTAAACCCTTGGTGTTATTCGGCTACCCCAGTCGCCATCACCATTCTGCTAGTCTACCTCCATGCGGTCCATGTTTCATTTGAACATACTTCCTCTTTCGAGCACCAGTACCTTAGGTCATCATCACGAAGCCATGTTCATCCAGCAGGCTTAAGGGACTGATTGGCCCAATCACCAATTATCCAGGCCCAAGGCCCACTGATGTGGCCCAACAGCAGCACCCCTGCGGCCAGGTATCTTATTTCAGCCATATACACACCTTAAGGCCCATTAACGTTCATCAGGCCCAACAGTAGCACACGATCAACTATACGACCCAAAGCTTTAACCCAACATCATCCTAAGGCCCATGACGTGACTAAACCGACGATAGCATAGTGGTACCATAGGTTTGACAAACCTCTAGCTTGTAGGGCTAGTATGTTGATCATATTGATTCATTGGCCGGTAACGTATGACCAGTGACAGGGTGACTTCTGTAACATCCGGCCTCATCTATCACCAATATTGTCCGCTTTGCCCACTAGGAGCTCACGGTTTTGCCTTCGGTTGCCTGGGTGAAAACTTCCCAGGGAGGTCACCCATCCCTGGATTGCTCCAGCCCGAGCACGCTTAACTGTGGAGCTTTCATGTGCTCCACAGCCAGCTAAGCCGAAAACGCGTTGGTGATGTTAGAGGTGGATCGTTACTTCTTAGCCAGGAATCTCTCCTGTTCACGGCCGATGTGGGATTTGCCTAGGATGTTACATACACCCCCCCTTAGGGACTCATCGTCCTCGATGAGGTTTGCCCCACCATCCCGTGTAGAACAGGAGTGGCTCTGATACCATTCTGTCACACCCCGACCGGTGGCGGAATACGTCGAGGCATGATATGTGAAAGATTGTTCAAAGACTCATGATATAAAATCTAAAGTTCCATAATTCAAATTACCAAGATTTTTAAAGTCAACACAAACATTACAATACAATTTCAAAAGTCAAATACAAAATGAAAACATAAGTTTTTTTGATAAACTATCTAAGTCCATTCTTCCTAGATTAGCAATATGATTCTTCACTTAACCTGTCACACATGTAAAGTAAAAGTCAACTAAATGAATAGTTGGTGAGTAGTCATATTTTTGATAGCATAAGTATAAAAGTATGCAAACTCAAATGGCTACAAGTATGAAAGTTATGCATGCATATGAACAAGTATGTATAAGATGGTGTACCGGTCCTTTTTAACACGGAATTCACACGCGAAGAGAGCGCGACTCTCTTAGGAAGCCAAGTACTAGAATACGTTTACGTTTACGATTTTCAAGTAGCAAATAAGATCAACAAAGCACATAAGCAACAAGTATACAACACAAGCTCATCACATGATAGCATTTCAACTAGATAGGCATTCCTTAGTTTGCATAAGTATCAAAAGATATAAGTTTCTAAGTTTTTGAATAAGGACATGTGTCAAAGCCCCAAAGCATGATATGTGGCACATGGTGATATTAATCTGCAGTGATAAGTAATTAATCCAGCGGAAATCCTATTGACTAGTAGGTTGAGAAAGTGATCTTCTCTCATGTTACACTACTAGTAATAGATTTTGTTGAGGACACTAGACATACAAGGTGGTAGAGGTAAATCGGATACATTGAAATCTGATTACGTGAGGATTTCAATGGATTCCTTTTAGGCTCTATGCACTATAGTTCAAGAACAAATTGCAAGTGGTTAACTAACACTCTTAATATTTAAAAGTGTAACAACAGTTAACTCCACAAATATAGAATAATACAAGGAACATATTTGATAAATCTAATATCCTTAACATATAATGTTATCTAAACTTCGGTTCGATAACTACAATTACATCATTATATTATTCTATACAAGTTATCCCAGGTGATTCAAGAATGATATGGATATGTGGATTGGGAATGGAAATCAATAGTTGTATTGCAAGTTGTGTGGAGTTCTAGTAGTGATGTGGTGGGATGTTGGCTAGGGCTTAATTCCCTTACATATGCCCTATATATAAGCATCACTACTAGGATGAAATATTACTTGTAAATATAACTATTGAGAAGCCATTGGCTGAATAAGTGAACAAACGACATACAAGTAACAAAATACGTACATATTATGATTGTGCATGTGAATGAATCAAGGTTTTCAATTAACATACTTATGAACTCACCAACCTAGTGTTGACTTTGTTTAAATACATGTTTTCTCAGGTGATGAACAGGTGTAGATACATGCATGCAAGGATTAAGCTAGTGGACTTTTAGAAGACCTAGCTTTATTTTGTGTTGCATGCTTTTGGTGACAAGAACAATGAATCATCTTTTGTATATCTAGTACATATACAAGATATAGTTATATTGATTCTTTTGATAGACTTACTTGATTAAATTATGAACGATACATTGTAATTTAATCTTGTAATTCTATATCATGGATGTGTTAGCATTTCTCATTGATATTATCATGTGCTATGTAAACAATCTGATCAATTGATTATCACTCAAGATATCACGCCCCGGGAACCTTCCGCCCGATGGGAAAACACGATCCGTTCCCGTAGGATTGGGGTGTGACACTCAATACTAATTTGGTTATCAGCAAGCACCAATTATTTGGTTATATATCCACCGTAATTACCAATTAATTTTACATGGCCATCATTCACCCTCTTTACTCTTGACAAAAAATCCAGATTTCTAGTCATCTGACGAGAGCAAAATGTCCATATACCATATGTTGTCTAGACTTGCTAACAATGGCTCCGGGACACATATGGAAAATTAATTAGAAATTGGACCCCTTGTCTAAGTTAATTGACCTTTGACATGGATTGGAGTGAACAATGAATCAGTTGAGTTAAGACAATTTGTCATATCAAATGACACCTTAGTTTAAATTTCCATGCCCGATTAGGTATCGGTTTGTATGGAACCGTCTTATTATGGGACTGTACCACTGGTTGTGACTCTTTAAGCATTTTATTTTGTAAAACCTGAGGCGCATAAGTTTTAGTCAATTTAGGTTTTATAAAAACATATTTATGCTCATAACCAAATGGTTTATCATATTTCTTTTCACCAAGTAGAAAAGAATGTTAAAGAATGTTTAGACTTCACTGTCTTGGCCATATGTTCTTGTGTTGATGAATGTGTAGTGAAAGCCTTGGTTTGAAAATCAATCAAGTTTCCTTTGAGTAGGTTTCTTTTCCCTACTTCTCATTGTGCATTTTATCCTTGATTAATTAATCTTCTTTGACAAGCTAACTTCAAGGGCCTTAGACTTGTTGTTAACCCCACTATGTGTGTAGCTAAGTGTCCAATCTTTTCCTTGCTAACTGAGTGAAATTTTTCCATAGTTTTATCACAGTTGGTAACCTTATTCAACAGTGAAAAAGATTGAGTAGAAGTAGCTCGTTATGATGAAAGCAATAAGTTTTTCCGGCTAACGATTTCAACATTAGAATCACTTAGCACAATATCAGTCTCTTTAGTGAAAGTATTACCTTTAACAAAGTTAGTATCATTTTTACCCAAACCAACCTTTGTTTTTACCCTTAACTTTTGTTTAACAAGTTTATCATAAGGTTTATTGAAAACATTTTCTATGAGAGATGTATCAACAAAACTAAGTATTTTAAAGTAATCACAAAAGATATCCTAACGCCCTTTTAGATTGTAAAAGATGATGTTATCTGGTTCCATCCAGTAGGCATTTTTCTCTAGGAATATCATATTGCTTGACAACACAATTGTCACTAATATCAACTTCTTTGAACCAGTTTCAGTACAACTATTGCTTGGAAAGTTTATATCAGTGGAACATCAAAAGAGACAGATTTATAGACAAACTCGTAATTAGAAACATATGTCTTCTAATCATCCTAAACCACTTAAGTCACATTTGCTCCTATACCATCTCCTGCAATGACACCAATCTAAGAACTAAAAATATGAGAAACAACAGATTATTAGTTAATATTAACCACATAAAGTGTCATAGTAGACTCAACAGGTAATCTTCCAAAAAGATGGTTAACATGAGGAGCAAAACATGATAACCAACTCCATGATTTTCCCTATGTTGTATTTGGTTTTCCAAGATATGATCAACTATAACTTGACAATCAATCATACTTTGGAGTTTATTCCTTAGTATAATGACTTCAGATTTAGCATGTTGGCTTGGTCCATCTTTAGTCTCTCATTGTTTTAAGATATGAATAGTGTTATCTTCTTGATCAGCCAATTTTAATTTCAAAATTTTAATTTTCGAAGAATATTCCTGTATTTTAGCTTTATAAAGTTTTTCATTTTGAATATAATGTTTGTTATTCGCCTCAACACAAGTAACATTATCCATCAATGTTTGGTTATGTTTACTCAACATGTCACACCGTGCCCTCTCACATCACCTTATGATGTCACTTTTAACTCTTTGAAGTTTGTGGAAGCATAGTGGTGATATCTCATAGAGGGGATGAACTTTACTTGTACCGGTCTCAAAACACACATAGTTAACTTAAAGAAAATATAATAGAGGGATGACATCACTATCACAATCCATAAGGCATTGTTCACAGTATAAACCAAATTAAACATCCCGGGTTGGTTGTTCACAAGGTGCCGTGCATTCTCATCGTTCGTCACTGTCTACCTGTAAAATATTTAAGGTTTAAAAGGTCAGTATAAAACTGGTGAGTTTGTAAGCATGACTCGATACAATATGCCATGACAATATAGCCAATGATACAAGATCGATGAACTCACGATAGAATTGGACCAAGTCAAAAATCTACTTTCCAAAACATCTGTAAAATGTGAAAAGTTTGACTACTCAAGTAAGGTTTTGGAAAACATGATAAGCATTCAATTCAGGGAAAAGAGGGGTAAGGGTCTTGGTTTTAAGGAATGTGAACCACCTTTTAACCATAATTACTTAAGCATGCCAAGAATCAACACATCTGTTGATGACTTGGAATTGGATTCTGATTGTGCTTGTGATTTTCCCACCAAACCTGTTATGCTCACAGTTGACCCCGTTATGACTAATGATTCTGAGGTTTGTGCAGAACAACTAAGTGTTACAGGTTCAGAGGAGAAGAAGGTAGAAGGAAGTGCTGGGAGGAGCACATATTGTTCAACATCTGCAAGCAAATTATCTTTTGTTCCAAAAACTATTTTTGTTGGAAAGTTTGATGAAATTAAAATTAAGCCTAATGATATGTTAAAAAATTTTCAGAAGACATTTGCTATAAATCATGTCTCAACATCAACTTCCTCTCTTTTGACAAAGAAGGCAGCACCGGCTCATTCCACAGTTACCAAGGAGGAGGGTTCACAATTGAATCCTAACTGTGAACCTTATGTTCCAACTAGATCCTTGGAACAAGTTTCTTCAAACTTATCCTCTGGTCGAAGTAACTGTGATGTAAAGCCCTTTGACCCAATTGAATTTCATCAGAAAGTTTGCTGCTATGCATGTGGGAAACCAGGCCACATTGCTCGACACTGTATGCACCGACCTACTGAGTTCTTCTATGGGAAGAATCAGAAGGTCACACCTAAGGCTAAGCTGGTTAGCAAACATGTGAGGACTGTTCCATCCTGCAAGCCCAAGGTAACCACTAAAAAGGGGACTCAGACTCAGACTCTTTCCACTGCTAAAAGGGACATGAAATCGAATCAAACTCAATCTGGTTTTCATACGCAAAATCCAAGAATTTTTAAAACTAAAACTAATCTCTTCAAAACCCTAAAGTAAAACCAGTTGACCATGGCAGTGGAAGCAAGTCAAAATTTGTTAAAAAAAAATCTGACAGACCCAAAAACAGGCCCAAAAACAGATCCAAGCCTAAAAACAAAGTCTATACAATTCCCTAAATGCCTAAGTCTGTTATGATTTGGGTACCGGTCTCTCATTAGTTGATTTTATGTGATGTAGGGACGACCAAGCAAGCTTAAAAATGTTTGGTATGTTGATAGTGGTTGCTCCCGGCACATGACTGGGGATTTTTCTCAGTTACACGAGGTCACACCTTTTAATGGAGGATATGTTTCATTTGCTGGAGACCAGGGAGGAAAGATAAGCATGAAGGGCACAGTGACAAATGGAACTCTTAGTTTTGAAGATGTTTATTATGTTGAAGAACTCAATCACAGTCTATTGAGTGTTTCTCGGATTTGTGACAAGAGTTTTTCCACACACTTCACAAACAAGGAGTGTCTCATTCTGAAGCTTGGATTTGTAGTGCTTGAGAAGTGGATTCTAATGAGAACTCCAAGGATAAACAATGCCTACATTATCAACATGAACTCAGAGTCATTCACAGAGAATACTTGTTTGTTGTGACAACTAGTACCTGACCGGCCGGCAAGTCCGTACGGTATGTGTACTTGTAAACAGTAATTGTGAACAGTATTGTATTAACAGATTCTTAAATACAAGAAATCGTTGTACGTATTTTGTGTAAACTTAGATACAGTAAGTACAACGTACATTAGAAACATTAGTTGTGTGTATTTGAGTGAAAACTTAAGTATAGTTAACACAACAGTTCATGAGAAACAACGGTGTGCAAGTGAATAACAGAAACAAATCGGTTGCGATCTGATATCCATAGATGACAGGAATCAGATGGCCGACAATTCAAGGTGAAAACAATGTGATAAAATGATGTTTAGTTGAGTCCGACAGTGAGGAAACACAAGTTAAAACAATAACACAGTGTCGTTTTAGAATAACGAACTGACAGTGTGTTAGCGTGGGTGACGATTCACACAAACATATCTGTAAGTTTAACATTCTGAAATGATGACTGGAAAGTAGAAAACAAAAGTCGGAAAGCAAAACCATCGTCGTGTTCGTTCGAGTGACGATTCGAACGAATACGCGCGATGGTGACGCGATTCGACGAAACAAAACGAAACACGACGCGAACGATAATAAATTTAATAAAATAAAATATTTAGCATTTTACAATTTTGAAACTCATCAAATAATTAAAAATAACTTTCTTTTATTTTTGCAATTAAATTACGCGTAACGTTCCGGTTACGCGACGAGATCGTGAACCGAGCAACCGAAACGAACCCGGACACCACACGTGATATAAATATGTTAAATGAGAGTGTTTTTCTCATTTTTATCATCCACACTCTCTCTCTAGCTCATATTTCCGGCCACCACCTTTCACCACCACAAACCACCTTCAAACAAACATAACTCTCTCATTTCTCACCCGATTTGGGTGATTCTTGCGCCTACACGAAGCTCTCGACATCCTCTACAAGGAAGTACAACTGATCGGAGGTTTTATCCGATGAAAAACGAGGTAATGATCCACGAAAAAGCTAGAAATTAGGGTTTTATAGTGTTTTGTTCGGCTATGACTATTAACCGGTCTCAACCTCTCACTTCGAACCCTACACCTCTAAAAAACCCTTGTTGGTACACAAACGGCATGGGAAAAGATTTATGATAGCCTAGATCGAGTGATGAAGAAGAGGATGAACAGGGTTCGTGGCCCATGGCCGAACCCTAGAAATGATAGTACTTCGGCCGAACCATGCTGAAACCAGCCAGCCGAACCTTTTAGATTGAAACTGAGATGGCCGAACCTTCTTGCCAGTTGAACGAACCCAAAGTGCCGAACCTTTGTAGCTCCGCGAACCCAAGGACTGTCACGAACCCATGCACTGCCAAAGGGTCGAACCCTCAAAGCTTTTGCCGAACCCTTTATCAAACAGACGAACCCTCAGCCGCCATGTTCACCGAACCTGCTACAAGACACGAACCCTTGATGTCATTCACGAACCTTGAAAGGTGCCAGCCGAGCCTTCATTGTCGAACACCTGTAGCGAACCTAGCATGCAGCCGAACCCTGGTTGCATGCCTTGACCGAACCTAGCCGAACTCTCCCCGTATTCTTGGCCGAACCTTTGGCTAGATGGGCCTCAAGGGTTCGCTGCCATATCTCATCTTGTTCGATTGACACAAGCCCAACAAATCCAACAGTCGGCCCAGTTAACTAGCCACATAAACCTTCGGCCGCTTATTTTTTTTGGTCCACATGCTGTTCGGCCCAGCACACTAAATTCGCAGCCCATGTAATGGCCAGCCCAGTCAAATTCTTGGCCCAGCCGCATGTTTTCAGCCCATTGTGGCCCTTACTCGGCCCATTCCTAATCGAACTCCTTATTACGGCCCAACAGGAGCAATCTCGGCCCAATAGGGTGGCCCAACAGGCCTATGATCCTTGTGGTTCGGCCCAACTGATTAATCGACCCACATGACAATACATATAAGAACTTGGTTAAATCAAACTCTATGAGTAATAAGGATTTGATTGAGTCATAAAACTTAACACTTAGTTACTTGAATGGGTTAGACAACAAGCTGAAGTTCTTATATTTAAAACATTATGTTATACTAATAATTCAATTAAGACATACATTTATAAACAAAAGATGCTCAGTCTAAAACAAGTAGATTAATCACTATTGGGTTGAGAAACAATCATGTTGGGTCATATTAAGATCAAGACCGAAACGCGCGGGTGTTAACCAATCTTAAGGTTAACCCTAACACACACTTAGACACATATTCAAGGGCTATACTTATGAGTCAAACATAATGTAAAATCAATACAGGATCTTGAACACACAACAAATACAATCAAGGAGCGCGTGTCTTCATTCTTTTAAGCTAAGTCAACCACTTCTAACGCAAGGTGAGTTCATATGCCCCTTTTCTTTAATCTCTACTGATTTTAAACTCTCGGGGTTGAGAAAAATGTTTACTTTTATTTATTTAAAAGTTTTGATTAACATGTTATATATACTTTGATTTAGATAATATTAAACTGTTTATTATCGCTTATCATTGTATGCATGCTTGTATGATCATGAGATAACAGGGAAACTCAGATGATTATGATAATGTAATTTCTTAATCATCAACACATTAGAATAACATAGTTGTAAGATTATATCTTATAATACTTAGTTATTTCTACATGAGCAAACATTGAGACAATTCATACACAAACAAACAAAGAGAACTACTACAGTGAAACATGTTGACACTTCACAACACATGAATGATTAGAAGATAAAATATCTTCTTAATATCATTCCACATCATAAATGATCAAGTGTGTTAAGTAAATCACTTATAACACTTAATCTACACCTTAAAAACATACTATGTGATAATATGATCGCATTGGGTTTTCCACCACCTGCGTCACTTAAGGGTACTAAGACAGGTTCTTACTACGGCTTAAGGATTACATGGTGAAAATATGGATTTCAGTGAATGATGATCATGATAACGTAACTTCATGAGGATTCTTATCATTCACACATAAATAACATGATGTAATAAGACAAGTTCTTATTCAGCCTTGTTAATCACATGAGAACAATCCCACATTGAGGCTTTAGGATCATATGGATTACAGTGAATGATGATCATGATAACGTAACTTCATGAGGATTCTTATCATTCACACATAATTAACATGATGTAATAAGACAAGTTCTTATTCAAATTTGTTAATCACATGAGAACAATCCCACATTGAGACTTTGGGATCACACGACGGGATAGAGGTGAATGGAATGCATTGAAATCTGAATACGTGAGGATTACAATGGAATTTCATTTAGGGTCTATACGTTGCATTGAGATTACATTACAACCAGTTAACTAACACTTTTAATATTTAAAAGTGAAACAACAGTTAACCCCTCAATATAGAATAATACAAGGAACAGATTGAAAATCTAATATCCTTAACACATATATTGGTTATTAATACTACGGTTTGATAACTACAACGCTATCATTATATTATTCTATACATGAGAACACAGGTGATCAAGGAAGAGATAAACATGTGAATTGAGAGTGGGAATCAATAGTTGTATCACAAGTAGTGTGGAGTTCTAATGGTGTTGTGGTGGGATGTTGGCTAGGGCTTAGTTCCCTTACATATGCCCTATATATAAGCAATACTACTAGGATGATATAGTACTTGTGACTATAACTATTGAGGAGCCATTGGGTGAACAAGTGAAACAGACAATCATACAAGTAACATATTATCATTGTGAATGTGCATGTGAATGAATCAGGGTTTTACATTAACTTACTTATGAACTCACCAACCTAGTGTTGACTTTGTTTAAATACATGTTTTCTCAGGTGATGAACAGGTGTAGCTACTATTATGCAAGGATTAGCTAGCAGACTTTTAGAAGACCTAGCTTACTTTTGATTGCATACTTTTGGGATAACAGAACATTGAATCACTTTTGTATATCTTGTACAGATACAAGATATAAACTCATTGATTCTTTTGATTAGATTTACTTGGTTAAATTATGATGGATCAATGTAATTTAACTTTGTAATTCTATTTCATGTCATGTTAGCATTTCTCATTTATATCTCATGTGCTATGTAAACAATCTGATCATTTGATTATCACTCATGATATCGCGCCCTGGGAACCTTCCGCCCGACGGGAAAACACGATCCGTTCCCGTCGGCCTGGGGTGTGACATTTGTTCTCAAAGGCATCGGAGCATGATTGTCTGTTATGGCATCGTCGACTGGGTCACGTAAATTTGAAGAATCTAAACAGACTCGCCAAGGGAGATCATGTTATCGGCTTGCCTTCTAAAGACTTCTCTACTATTGAAAAGTGCATAGCTTGTGCCAAGGGGAAGCAGCACAAGAGACCCCATAAGCCTAAACTGTTCAATTCTATTTCTTCAGTTCTCCAGCTTCTTCATATGGACCTCTTCGGACCAGTCAACATAATGAGCATCGGGAAGAAGTCATATTGGCTTATTGTGACAGATGATTATTCCAGATTTACATGGGTGTTCTTTCTGGCCAAGAAGGATGAAACACCAGAGATCCTAAAGAAGTTTATTACCTTGATCGAAAATCAGAAGAATCTAAAGGTTAAGGTGATTAGAACTGATAATGGCACTGAATTTAGAAATCAGACTGTTATAGATTTCTGCGATGAAAAAGGGATTGCTAGGCAATACAGTGCAGCCAGAACACCTAAGCAAAATGGAGTTGCAGAAAGGCGGAACAGAACGCTTATAGAGGCTGCACGAACAATGCTATCAGAATCAAAGCTTCCAATCTTCTTCTGGGCCGAAGCCGTTAACACCGTTTGCTATGTTCAAAATCGAGCACTCCTGAACAAGCGCCATCAGAAGACTCCCTATGAGATTCTCTTCAATCAGAAGCCTAAATTTGGTCACTTCAAGTCATTTGGATGTCCTTGCACTCTTCTTCATACAGATCCTAACCACAAGTTTGATGATAAGTCAGATGAGTGTTACTTTGTGGGTTATTCATCCGAGAAAGCAGCCTACAGAGTTTACAAGAAGAAGACTCGGATGATCATGGAATCTTATTACATCGATTGGCAAGAGATGAATTCTACAGATGCTGGTTCCGGTCAAAACTGGTTATTTGAGTATGATTCTACCTTTAGGCCGTTCAACACTGTATCCGAGACAACAGGATCATCTGAGCAAACCAATGATTTCTTCAAGGGTGATGATATCGACTATAGAGTTGATTATGTTCCCTGTGACCCAAAACTTTTGTCAGTTGACCCTCTAGGCATGTACAATAATGCTCCTCCAAATCAGCCAACCTCGATACATGAAGTTCTTCCCTCAGATTCAGACACTTCTCAGTCTGTCAACCACTTCCAGAAATAGATCAAAATTCATCTTCCTCCCACCACACCTTTGATAATCCACTATTCTCAGACAACATCCCTGAGGAACATTTCTTGGATCATGAAGTTGAAGTAAGCGCAACTGCTCCTGTCAACAACATTTCTTCCTCCAATGAAGATCAAGTGAACAACATCAGCAATTTGCTAGAAAATCTAGTTGTGGAGGAAGTGCCGACACTCAGTATAAACAAGAATCATCTAGTCGAAAATATTATTGGACCTCTTTCTGAAGGCGTTCTCACTCGGAGCCAATCTATTTCAGCTCAGAACCTCTTGCCTGAAGAAGCAATCACTAGAAGCCAATCAGGTCCGATTAATTCTTGTTTATATTCCTGTTTTATTTTGCAGGTCGGGCCCAAAAATGTCAAAATTGCTCTCAAAGAGTCCAGCTGGGTCGAGGCAATGCAGGAAGAGCTGATGCCGTTTCAGAAACTCAAGGTGTGGAATCTGGTTCCCCTACCCAAAGGAAAGTTGCCTATTGGAACCAGATGGGTTTTTCAGGAACAAAAGAGATGACTCAGGAGTAATTATCAGGAACAAGGCAAGGTTGGTAGTTTAGGGCTTCTACCAACAGGAGGGGATAGATTATGAGGAAGTCTTTGCACCAGTTGCAAGACTTGAAGCCATACGGATTTTCTTGGCCTATGCCTCATACATGAACTTCACAGTGTATCAGATGGATGTGAAGACCGCCTTCTTGTATGGAAAGGTAAAGGAAGAAATCTATGTGTGCCAGCCCTCAGGCTTTGAAGATTCTCAGTATCCAGACCATGTCTACAAGTTAGACAAAGCACTTTATGGTCTTCATCAAGCACCGCGAGCGTGGTATGCTACGCTTATTTATCACTTGCTTGCAAATGGGTATACCCGTGGAGCCATCGATCAGACTTTGTTTGTTCGCAAGGATAAGGATGATTTGATTCTCGTCCAAATCTATGTGGACGACATTATTTTTGGCTCCACAAGCTCAGCATTGTGCAAGGAATTTGAAGGGGTAATGAAGAAGAAGTTTGAGATGAGTGCAATGGGAGAAATGACCTTCTTTCTGGGTCTTCAGGTGAAGCAAGATCCAAAAGGCGTGCAGATTCATCAAGGAAAGTATGTTACTGACATTCTAACAAAATTCAAGATGTTGGAATCAAATCCTGCATCTACCCCCATGGCTGCACGTCCAGTCTTAATTTCGGATCCTGATGGTGAAGATGTTGATCAACACCTATACCGCTCGATGATTGGCTCCTTGATGTACTTGACCGCCAGCCGACCAAACATCATGTTCTCTGTATGTCAATGTTCCAGATATCAAGCAAATCCGAAGGCTTCTCACCTGATTGCTGTCAAGAGAATCTTTCGATATCTTGTCAGGAAGCCTCGTCTCGGTTTATGGTATCCAAAGAACTCTGAATTTCGTTTACACGCTTACTCTGACAGTGATTTTAGTGGTTGTAACTTATACTGGAAGTCCACCATGGGAGGATGCCAGTACTTAGGAGATCGCCTTGTCTCATGGCAGTGCGAGAAACAAACCACCGTATCGACATCTACCGCAGAAGCTGAATATGTTGCTGCTTCCAGTTGCTGCTCACAGGTTATATGGATGCAACAACAGCTTCTCGATTATGGTTTGAACTTTCTTGACTCTCCTATTTATTGTGACAATGAAGCCGCCTTACAGATTGTCAAGAATCCGATACAACACTCCAAAACTAAACATATTGACATCCGGATTCACTTCATTCGTGACTGTTTTGAACGGAAACTAGTTCATCTTGAAAAGGTCCATACAGATGACAATCTGGCGGACCTTTTCACAAAACCGTTCAATACAGCACGCTTCCACCACTTACTTGCCTCTCTCAAACTAATAAGCTTTGAATAAAACAATATTTTTGTAAATACGTTAAAATTTGTGTTTTGTTTTAATTTTAATTTTTAGATCACAAATTTAGGGGGAGAAAATTTACAAAACAACAAAAAGATTTTAGGTTTTTGAGTCAGTCTAAGATAATCTACAAGTTTAGGGGGAGTTGTTGAGTTTTTGAAAAACCTAAGAAAAGGAGATCCTGCCTATTATTATTTAAGAAAATTCCAAAAAGATTTTACATTTTCAAAAATTAAGAAAATACAAAAAGAGTTTATTGGGACAAGCAAAGTAAATCGGTCAAATTGGGAATTGAAATAATTTCTGAGGATCAAAATTTCACTATGTTAATAAAATTTCTAAAAGAATAACAATTTTGAATATCTATTATGCACTAAGAAGTTAAAAAAAGTTTTCCAAATGAAAGAATCAGACTTGATCAAATCAAAATATATAAATATAAATTAATAAGTGCGAAGTTGTGATCATTAGATAACTAGAAATATGTGACAACTATTTGACTATTCGTTTAAGTCTTTGAGTCAAAACAAGATTGTGTTTCAATAAACTTGAAATCATTTTGAGAAACTCGGTTATTTCCTATGTTTTGTGTAAACAAAGAGCGGGAAATATCTACTGAAGCATCCTTTATTTTGCGTAAGCAAAGACCTGGATGTGTGATGTTAAGGCCAATGTGTCTGCAGATCAGTAAATAAAAGATGCCAATGAGCACAAGATGATAGAACCCCTTCTTGTTCTCGATTCTAATCTAATAGATCTGTTCTTTTCTTTTCTCACCTTAAACTCTATCAAAACATTTTAAGTTCGTTTAAATGCAATCAAAGTTTGAAACAAAAGATTTTACAAAATTGATAGGTTGCATGTTAATATAATAGTTTTACAGTCTGACTGCTCACAAACTTCCCATAAGATATTTTTCAGAAAACCTTGATCATGTGTCTTATTTCTAAGATTATGGATTAACGAGTGGAAATTATTGGTGGGGTATAGCTGTTTAAAAGTTGTGCTTAGTTAAGAAATTACTTAAGCCAGTAAAATTTTGACGAACAGATTTGATCCCACGAATTTGACCTAACTAAATCTTAAACTTGTCCAAAATTTCCAAGTTTTATTTTATTTTATTTTATTTTATCTTATAAAAGTTAGAATTTTAATCGAAATAAAATTAGTGTGTGTGTACTCGAAATGGAGTGCACGAAAAATGTGTATTCGAAATATCCCTATAAATAGTCCAACCTCATTTTATTTCGAATACCATTCACTTTGTGTGTAGTTTTCTTCATTTCGAGTACAGACTTATCTTCACGAGGCGATCTCACTTTCTAGACCAGTTTTCAAAATTCTACTCCGGCTATCTTTTAGATCATCTATAGGCGACCCTAGGTATAGAGTTTTGTCAACTTTCGACAGTGGATTCGAAAGTTATGGTCAAAAGTAATTTTCGAATACACAATTTTCATATGCAGAAAGTTTTTAGGAAAATTGACCTAGAAATGCTTTAAATTGAAAGGCGATTCTTGGATATGTTGATCGCCAAATGATTCCGAGCATGTCAAATGAAATTAGAAGTTCTAAAGAGAAAATGGATGAACTTATGAAGGTTTATTGTATTCTCGAAATGTATCATTTCGAATACAAAGATTTTTCGTTTACATTATGAACTTCGTGTACAGGATCTACTTCGTGTACATGATGTTCTTCGTGTACAACATATAGACCATTCTTTCGAATACACCTACTATTTCGAGAACACATCGGATTTAAAATTTTTCATGTATGGCTAATCTCGAGTACACACAAACGAACTTAGAAATTTTTCAGCATCTCGTGTCTCTCAATTTTTAACTAACTTAGTATGTTTTGTTTTCAGATGGCTGACTTACGCTTCGTGCCGGATCACAACATGACAGCATATCTTGGAAATCCACTGGAAAGACATTCGGAGTTCAAGACTCTTGTTGAAAGATTGATCCTGTCACTAGTCAATTATGCCATTATGGAACATCCCACGATTGTGACTGATTTTATTCGGGACTTCTGGAGCACAGTCAAAGAACATACTAACGCACACGGAGTGATTAGCATTGTGGGAAAAGTTCAGGGTCAACCAATTACTATCTCAGATCAGATTCTCAGGGAATGTTTGCAGTTTGGAGATAAAGCTGATGACCCTGTAGAGTTGGATCAAGAGCTGGTAAACAAAACCGTGTATCAGATGGGACACGAAGGTGCATATCCTCCAACCGAGAAAAAACTGCTACATCCATATTGGAGATATCTGGCTCATGTCGTCACTCAGTGTCTCTCTGGAAGAAAAGGCGGTTATGATGTTCTTAATCAGACGCTCAGTTCATGTCTTGTAGCTCTAGCACTTGGAGTAGAGTTTAACTTCTCGAAGATGATTTTCTTGGATATGCATGCTAACATCAAAGGAAGAAGGAAGGAGCGGTTTCTGGCTTTCCCTAGATTTTTGCAGATCATCATCAACAGGAAATATTCCTCTTTGACTCCCACACTTGGTACACTGGAGATCAAGAGGATGAGAGATGACATTTTTGGTTATATGAAGATGAACAAGCGTGGGAAGAAGCAATACACGGGGGAAAGGCCACTGATCAAGTTTGGACGATTTGTGGGAGATGTTGATGTGATAGAGGATCAAGGCACTCCTACTGCCTTTGTCGCTGAAGAACATGACATTCCTACGGGAACACAGACAGGCACGACTGCAGAGGGAAACGTTTCCGAGGCATCCTCATCATCCAGTGAGGACTTCATAGCTGAGAAGCCTCCACCGACAAGGGAAGAAAGGGAGGAAGCACAGGATTTGGATTATGCTCCTACCCATGAGTCATCGCCTAAGAAAAAGAGACAAAAGACTATGTCCAAGCGGACCAGAGATCCCAGATTACAGCAGATGTTCTCCGGTTTATCCTTCTCATCAGTTGCATCGATTCTACCACCTCCACCTACACAACCACCTCCACCTACACAACCACCTCCACCCTTACAACCACCTTCATCTTCACAGTCACCTCCAACTTTAAAACCCAAGCCACCCTCACGACCAAAGCCACCCGCACATCCCAAGTGTGACAATCCGACTTTTCGAATTAACCTCGTTAACTGAAAATAACGAAGTCACAAATAGGAAGGCCCAATAAGGCCAAGTTAGGCCCAAT
Organism: Mikania micrantha; assembly: GCA_009363875.1. Classification (NCBI taxonomy): domain Eukaryota; kingdom Viridiplantae; phylum Streptophyta; class Magnoliopsida; order Asterales; family Asteraceae; genus Mikania; species Mikania micrantha. Next base: position 16,637,819 of record CM018695.1, read on the forward strand.
GAAACCAAGGAAGGCCCAATAAGACCAAGGTAGGCCCAATGAGCCCGATGTAGGCCCAATTGTATTTATGAGGCCCAATTGGGTTAACAAAGCCCAATAAGGTTTCAATTGATTCGATTGGTGAAAATCCGGCAATTCGCGATTAACTCCGTTAACCAGAAACTAACCGAAACGATACAAAAATCGAACAAAATCAAACCTAAAGGTCTATAATCAAACAAAATCAGTTCCAAAGTGTTTAAATTTCAAAGATCAAACTTGTAAATGATTATAAGCATCAATTTTGACTTTTACAAGTCAAAATTCGGATACAATGTTAGTGAAATTCGAAATTCATATCAATAGGCAATTGTAATCGAATTAAATATGATATAATCATCACTTTAATGATTAGTAACAGTTTACATTCGTTATTAACACCATTAAACTTGAATTAAACTCAATTAATGGCAAAGAAGTCGAAACCGTAGCTAATAGGTAGTAAATTCATATAATTCGACCTCATTATATCGAATTGAGTATTAAATATCATCATTCGGCACTTTTAGAGGCTGATACAAACAACAAATCGATCCAAGAAGCTGTGATTAGAAGAACTCGATTGGAGGGTGGCCGAAACCCAACCCATTAGTCGATCTACACCAATTCGAAGTCAATCCAGGTAAGATCAACTCCTACAGACTCTAAAAACTCCGACTAAGCAAACCCATATGTTAATTTCATGTATTAACATCGAATTAATGGATTTCGAATTCTAGGGTTCATCATCAAAGATGTTTTGGGGGTTTCTATTACATCGTGTTTAAAAACCAAATTAAAACACACAGAAAGTTTCGAAATATAGTACTAAACGAGAGACCCATATCAATTTCATATAACAAAAAACGAATTGACAAAGTTCAAATTCTAGGGTTCTTGAAACAAACGATTTTGGGGATTTTGATCGAGATGGGTTCAAAAATCAAATTAAATGATACCACAGCATCAGAAGATTCCGATTAAAGTAAATCCTATGTTAATTTTATCAAAAACCTTTGAATTGGGTGTTAACCGGTTTCAAGTATTCATGTTAAGAACGAGTTAGGGTTTTTGGTTAAAAAGAACACGAAAATTCGATTAAATTGTGCAGAGTGAGTTGAAACCAATGTTGTAATGAAAACCCTATGAGTTCAGGAACAATTGATTGTTAATTCGATTGATTTGAATTGGGAATCAACGGGTTAGGGTTCGGAGGTGTACAAACCCGATTAATCGGGTTATTGTGAATTGTTTTCGAATTAAACCCACCTGTGAACTCGTTGGGATCAATGGAACAATAGCCCCATGGTTTTAGGTTCTATCGGGGTCGAATCGTGGGCCAATTTGGGCTTAGTAGTTCGGTGTGAGAAAACCAAGGGGATCTGATCCTTTGTAGATTAAAACAAATTGACATGGGATCTGTTAACGAAATCTGAACCAGAACAGATGGTAAGATGCATGGGTTTAGAGGCGCAGGTCACGGGTTCGAGCCTAGGGCTTCACCTGTTTTTGAAGATTAAAACTATTTTGAGTTTTAATTTGTAACTCTTTCGTTCTAACTCCGTTTCGATTCGTTCCAGTTGCGTTGAAACCGTAACGTAATCCAGAACTAAATAAAATAATAAAATCTATATTTTAACCTGAAAGCGAAATCGCGTATAATTACGCTTATTTAAATAAAATCATATATGGACTATATGATTTTATTAAACGAATTTAAAGTCACGTATAGTTAATTGTGCACATTTCTAACGAGTCTAACATACGTGTGTTGACACGTATGTGATTTCAAGCACAAAACAATATTCCGAATAACACAACGTATTTCTTTAAAACACAGATTCTTCGTAGAGGATTTTCTACGCGAGTACACGAGTGTTTGATCATTCTGCAACAATCAAAGGTGCGTACACGGCCCCTTTCTTATTTTAACTGTTTTGGGGGAGAAAACATGTGCAACAAACGCTTTTAGATACATATCACTTGCATGAGTTAGCTGTTTACATTAAGTGCAAACATAGCATTACAAAGCCTTCTCTTTCGAACCGTTTAATTTGCCGGAGTGCAAAGCGTGGTAGTTGAAGATAGATCTATTGGGTTTGACAAACCTCACTTGGTAGATGGGATCTACGCAGGTGTTTGACTGACCAAACCCACATATTGCTATTGTTCGTGCTAGACAATAGTGTTAAGGCAAAAACATGCTATAGGATGGCAACTCGTCAGCTTCGGTGTCGACCACTTGTGTAAATAGTTTATATGACTAGCTATCATGACTGTGCATGTGTGATTATGTTATCTACAAACTTGATATTCAAACTGCTGTTTTGAACATTGTGAATGCTTAAACCTGTGTATGCACCAACCATTGTGTTGACTTGATTTACATGTTTTCTCAGGACACTAAGACACAAGCAAGGACAAGCAGGGACTAGGATGTTGAGTCTCATGCATGCATTTCAGTTCAAGTGTTTTAGTTTGTTCAATTAAGACATGGAATGTTTTTGAAATTGTACTTTACATTTTCAAACCGTTATGTATTGTTATTGGTTTTAAAACGCTTCCGCAAACATTGAAACTTTGATATTACAGTTTTAGACCAACATATGTTTTGAAATTCATATAGAGGTCTTCGTTATGTCTAATGATCTGAGATCCTGGTTTGTCACGTTCCCAAACGGTATAATTCCGTTAGTTGAAAATTTGGGGGTGTGACACCAAGCCACCTACAAAGCCAAAACCACCTTCAAAACCAAAGCCACCTTCTCAACCAACCAAACCCAACCTAGTCATCAAAATTCCCGCTCGTTCTCCGCTTTCATCTTCAACCACTCCTATTTCCCACACCGAGACACCACCATCTCCACCTCGTTCACAAAGTGACAATAAATCTCCCTTGCATGCAGAATCACCTTATGAGCCGAAAGAAGTGTCTGTCGATCTTGTTGGTTTGCAAGACAGAGTCTTCATGCTTGAAAGAGAAGCTGAAGAAAAGGATGCCAATATCCGAATCATGCAAGAAGGAATGCTAAAGATAGCTAAAAAACTGGAGAAGTTTCAGGGGCAGATCAAGGCACACCGAAAGGTCATCAGATTCCTTTCGATGGAGAACTACAAGATGATCAAGGAGATCAAGAGACTGAAGGGAGAAGAAATTCCAGAATCTGATGATAATGACAAAGAAGACGATGCCAGTGATGATAGTAATGATGATGACAATGATGATAATGATGGTGGTGATGAACAGAAAAAGGATTCCTCTGATAAAAAGGATCAATGGCCTCCTGATGATAACAATCAAGGAGGTGATACTAGAAATCCCTCTTCTTCCACTACCAAGCTGCAAGTGATTACTATGATCTATTTGGAGATATTCCCGATGACATTCTATTCGGTGATAGCCTTCCAGGAACTGATATGGAGAATGCAGGGCTTGATGACTTCTTCAATGATCTTCCCGATGATTATCTTTTCGAAGGAATTGGTAAAGAAACCGAAGGAGAAGCTGAATCTTCCACAGGGGCATCTGTCGAAGAAGAACCAGAAAATATTGTACTTGGCAACGTCTCCACTGATCCTTATATCGATTATTTGTATGCCCATAAATACATTGATGCATTAGGACAGGATGTCACATCTCTTAACGAAGTGATTGTCAGTTGGTTTGACAAGAAAAGGGATTGGACACCTTCCCCTCCGGTGGTTAAAGATACGTGGTTCAAGGAGATGAGAGACGAACTTATAGAACATACATTTATTACAGATGATGGAAACCTGTTCGCTGTTCAAAATGACAGGTCCAACGTGTGTTGCTGGATGTATGACAACAAAAGGGACATCTATCTGGTCAAAAGGATGAATTGAAAGGTTGAATACTTATAAGAGACCGACAGATATGGCATCATCGTCTAAGCGTATTTTTGATGAGGAGTCACATGTGGAAATTGAAGCAGCTAAGAAGAGGAAACTGGAGCCAGTGGATAATACTATTCACTATGGTGAGAACATTCACATTAGACCCAGAGGGAGAAGCCATTATTGGCAATGGTTCCCTGATCTCATCCGTAGCTGGGTACGCGAGGAGAGAGTGCCTCCTCCATCCGCTACTTCATCTACTACTGGCATATGGACATTACCGGCTCTAGGGTATCCGCTAGAGCAAGCATTTGCTGCATTCGTGGCACGTATGGATCGAGAGATCCGTAATATGCGCGAGGCGGCAGGGGCAATCACAGGATTGTTGGAAAGCAACAACTGGATTATGGATAAATGGAGAAGTCTTAAGGAGGAACTGACTCGTACGGACGAGTTACATGAGAATCTGGTGGGAGATGTAGAAATGATGCGAAATGCTATCGTTGAACTCACCAACCGACTTCAAGATGCTGAATTTCGTGCAACTATGGCCGAGGCACGACAACAAGAGACGGAACTACGTGCGGCTATGGCCGAGGCAAGGGCCGAAGAGGCCATTGCACTATCTAATGCGGCTATAGATGGAACTAATGTAGTCGGGGATTTGGCCGAGCAAGCATTGATACTTGTCACCGAACATATACAGTATGATCATGGTGCAGAGAGTGGTCCACCAGAACAGGCTGATTCATCTCCTACTGTTGCACCACCAAATGCTGGAGTTTAGCCACTTTATGTTATTTATCTTTCAGTTAACAAACTTATATGAGTGGGTTGTACTCATAAAAGTAGATTCCGTGTTTAGTTGATTTGCATCTCTTTGACAAACAATTGTAAGCACTAGTTTATCATAAATGATTAAGAATTGTTACCTTAATGGCTATGGTAGTGTGTTACATTTACTTTGTGCATGATTGATGATTATGCGATGGGTGTAGTCTCATTATGTATATTTGTAAATAGGAAGATCATGGTTGGGGGAAACATTAACATGACCGCAACGGAAGTTGAGGCACTTATTAACACTCGAATTACCGAGACAATCGCAAACTATGCGCAAGCATACCAAACAGGACCACATGATCCAACGGGGGAACTGGTAAACTCACAAATGTGCACGTTCAAGACATTCTTGAACTGTAAACCACGTAATTTCAAAGGATCGGAAGGAGCCATTGGACTTCTTCGATGGATTGAACAGTCAGAATCGATATTTGAGACGTGCAATTGTCCAGAAGAAAACAAGGTCAGATACGCTATTGGTACTTTGGAGGGTTCAGCCTTGGCATGGTGGAACTCTATCGTACAGACACTCGCCTTGAATACATTCAATGCCCTTACTTGGAACGGATTCAAAATCCTGTTGCAGGAGGAGTATTGTCACCGTAATGAAATGCAAAAACTTGAGGATGAATACGGACAACTCAAGATGAAAGGTTCTAATATTGAGGAATACACTACTCGATTCCAGCAATTAGCAAGACTCTGACCGCACAAGGCAACCCCACCTAGCAAGTGGATCAAGAGATACATTGGAGGGCTGGTATCTCAGGTCCGAAAATTGATCATATCTGCAAATCCTACTACCATACAGCAAGCTGTTCGACTGGCACACCAACTGACTGATCAAGTGATGCAACGGGGAACATTACCCAAACGAACAGTAACAGCTAAAGTGAGAGATCACAAAAGAAAATGGGATAGCATTGCTTCCAAGAATTTCATTCAGCAGTCATTTCAGCAGAACCGCAAGCAGGAATCCAACAAGACCCATCACAATCCAAACAATAACCAACAGTCATCGGGAGGGTATAATGGTAAATACCCAAAGTGCAACAAATGTGAATTCCATCACTTTAGTAATCAATGCGACAAATACCGATGCCAGCGGTGCAGAAAGGTGGGTCACGTAGCAAAAGACTGTCGAGGAGAACTGCAGGCAAGCTCACTCAACCGGAGCAACACACAGAAAGGATGTTTTGAGTGTGGTTTATCAGGACATTTCAAGAAGAAGTGCCCACAACTCAATAAAAGAAGGGCTAATGACATAACTACAAAAGGAAACAGCAACAACAACACAAATGTTGTTCGAACATGGCTTTTGTGATTGGAGGACGTCAGGCACGGGAAGATCCCAACGTCGTTACGGGTACGTTTCTCTTGAATTATCACTTTGCCTCTATGCTATTTGACACCGGTGCAGATCGGGGTTTTGTATCTAGCAAATCTTGTGAATTGCTAAGAATTAGTCCTACTGCTTTAGAAAACCCATACACTATAGAACTAGCTGATGATAAGCTAGTTGTTGTAAACCATATTACTAAAGGGTGTGTTCTTGACTTGATGGGTCAAACACATGACATTGACCTTATGACTACCTCTTTAGGCAGTTTTGATGTAGTCATTGACATGGACTGGTTGTCCAAAGACCAGGCAAAAATAGTATGCCATCAAAAGATAGTTCGTATACCTCTTTCTCATGGAGAGACACTGTATGTACAAGGTGAGAAGAGCAGTACGCCACTGCGTCTCATATCTTGTATGAAGGCACACAAATGTCTGCGTAAAGGTCATACAGCAGTTATAGCACTTATAACTGAAAAGCCGGGAGCCGAGAAGAAGATTGAAGATATACCAGTAGTTTGTGAATTTCTGGAGGTATTTCCAGAAGACTTGCCGGGATTACCGCCTATCAGACAGGTGAAATTCCGAACCGACCTTACACCAGATGCAGCACCGATAGCTAGGGCGCCTTATCGACTTGCATCGTCAGAGATGCAAGAGTTATCTACACAACTGCAAGAGTTGTTGGATAAGGTTTTCATACGACCTAGTTTTCACCGTGGGGAGCTCCAGTCTTAATTGTTAAGAAGAAGGACGGGATTTTTCGTATGTGTATCGATTACCGGGAGTTGAACAAGGTTACTATCAAGAACCGGTATCCGTTACCCAGAATTGACGACCTGTTCGATCAGTTGCAAGGTTCGAGTTACTACTCGAAGATTGATCTCAGATCGGGTTATCATCAACTAAGAGTTCAGGAGGAGGATATCCCGAAGACAGCATTCAGGACATGCTATGGCCATTATGAGTTCTTGGTCATGCCATTTGGGTTGACAAACGCTTCAGCTGTATTCATGGATCTCATGAATCGTGTTTGTAAACCTTATCTTGATAAGATTGTCATTGTTTTCATTAATGACATTCTCATCTATTCACAATCTGAGGAGGAACATGCTGAACATCTTCGATTGCTACTAGAATTACTGAAACAAGAACAATTATACGCTAAGTTCTTGAAATGTGATTTCTGGATGCGAGAAGTAAAATTCTTGGGTCATATAGTCAACAAAGATGACATACATGTTGATCCAGCAAAAATTGAAGCGATTAAGAATTGGGAAGCACCAAAGACTCATATCGAGGTACGACAATTCCTTGGTTTGGCGGGATATTAGCGACGATTCATTGAAGGTTTCTCAAAGATCGCTCAACCACTTACAGCTCTTACGCATAAGGGAACGAAGTATAACTGGACGGATAAACAGGAAACTGCGTTCCAGTTATTGAAACAGAAACTTTGCAGTGCACCAATTTTGTCCTTACCGGAAGGGACGGAAGACTTTGTGGTGTATTGTGATGCATCTGCACAGGGTTTGGGATGTGTGTTGATGCAACGTGAAAAAGTGATTGCTTATGCTTCCAAACAACTACGAACACACGAAAAGAATTACACTACTCATGACTTGGAGATTTGGAGGCATTACTTGTATGGAACTAAGTGCACTATTTACACTGATCATAATAGTTTGCAACATATCTTTGATCAGAAGGAGCTTAATATGAGGCAACGACGATGGGTTGAGTTGTTGAACGACTATGAGTGTGCGATTAAGTATCACCCGGGAAAAGCTAATGTGGTAGTTGATGCTCTAAGCAGAAAAGATACTTCAAAAAGACGGGTTCGTGCACTTATGATGACAATACATACTGACTTACCTAACAAGGTACGCAGTGCTCAGATCGAGGCTTTGAAAAAGGAAAACTTGGTACAGGAATCTTTACGGGGAATGGAGGAACAGTTGGATGTTAAGTCTGATGGAATTCGTTATTTCATTAATCGACTTTGGATACCTTTGTATGGAGGTTTAAGGGAACTCGTGATGGACGAAGCCCACAAGTCCAGATATTCAGTCCATCCGGGATCAGAAAAGATGTATCATGACTTGAAGGCACTGTATTGGTGGCCTCACATGAAAGCTGATATTGTTAAGTACGTTAGCAAATGTTTGACTTGTTCGAAAGTCAAAGTTGAATATCAGAAGCCATCTGGTTTACTGCAACAACCAGAGATACCGATGTGGAAATGGGAACAGATTTCGATGGATTTCATTACTAAGTTACCTCGTACATCGAGTGGTTGTGATACGATATGGGTAATTGTCGAACGATTAACGAAACCTACACACTTCTTAGCAATCAAGGAAACTGATAAGATGGAGAAACTGACTCGCATTTACATCAAAGAAGTGGTAGCACGGCATGGAGTGCCAATCTCTATCATATCAGATCGGGATGCCCGATTTACTTCCAACTTTTGGAAATTACTTCATAAGTCATTGGGGACTAATTTGAATATGAGTACCGCCTATCATCCACAGACCGACGGTCAAAGTGAACGTACGATTCAAACGCTCGAGGATATGTTACGAGCTTGTGTAATTGACTTTGGTGATAGTTGGGAAAACCATCTGCAGTTAGTGGAATTCTCTTACAACAACAGTTATCATACAAGTATTAAAGCAAACCGTTTGAAGCTTTGGATGGTCGCAAATGTCGTTCACCAATTTGTTGGGCAGAAATTGGTGACAGTCAGATTACAGGTCCTGAATTGGTGCACGAGACGACTGAGAAGGTAGTTCAAATCTGGAACCGTATGGCAGCGGCTCGGGATCGACAAAAGAGTTACGCTGACAAACGCCACAAACCGTTGGAATTTCAAGTAGGAGATATGATTCTTCTAAAAAGTGTCATCTTGGAGATGACACAATACATAGGACCTTTTGAGATCCTGAAAAGGATTGGTCCGGTTGCGTATCAATTTAAACTACCGGATGAACTCAATGGAGTTCATGATGTCTTTCACGTATCGAATTTGAAGAAATGTCTTTCTGATAAGACATTGATTGTAACCCTGGAGGAAATACAAGTAGATGAACAGTACGATTCATTAAAGAACCAGCTGAAATCATGGACCGAGAGGTCAAACAACTCAAACAAAGCAAGATTTCGATAGTCAAAGTTCGGTGGAATTCAAGACGTGGTCCTGAATTCACATGAGAAAGGGAGGTTCAAATGATGAAAAGGTATCCCCACTTATTCAAAACAACAACAAACATTATGAAGGCACGTTAAATTTCGGGACGAAATTTCCTTCAACAAGGGGATGATGTGATATTTCACACTCTAACTGTAAGCACAAACACCTTATACTATTGATTTTGGTATAAACAACTAGGCTGAACGCCAGCCTTGCAGAATGCAAACACAAACATTTCATAAGTAGTACATACATGATTGATTTCAAACAATGTACTATATTTCAAACATTACATTTGATGTATTATACATTTCATGGTGGTACAATCATGATCGGTTAAACAATGATGGAGTTACATATAGAAGGAACCAGAATAATTGTGTAAGGTAAATTGACGAATACAGGGGCCCATGTACTCGTGAATTTACAGGTACACATGAATTTTGGAAGTTTCTATTTTGTTGACTACATTCAAACATTTGCTATGTGTGAGATTACATAGTACAGTATACAAACACTTTATTTAATTGGTTTTATTACAAACATTTGTGCTACATGACATTTTATACATTTTATGTGTTACATTTCATATGTTACATGTTATGGTAGTACATGCATGATTGGTTACATACATTTTGCTATGTGCGGGGTTGCATAGTACAAACAGTTACAGACACTCACTATGTGTGAGGTTACACAGCACAGTATGATCAAATACAAACAGTCACAGTTAGGTGAACTAACTAGTGTACACACAAACAGTCACATTGAACGGTCACATTTAGTTGTGATGTTGCAAGCATTAGATTTTGTGTGTGAGTACCACAAGTATTCGGAATGATCAAATATCACACTAACACGTACGATTTAAACTCGTAAGTAGTTTCCTAACTACTCCTAACATTTATTAATTTTCGGGATGAAAATTCCTTCAACAAGGGGATGATGTGACAATCCGACTTTTCGAATTAACCTCGTTAACTGAAAATAACGAAGTCACAAATAGGAAGGCCCAATAAGGCCAAGTTAGGCCCAATGAAACCAAGGAAGGCCCAATAAGACCAAGGTAGGCCCAATGAGCCCGATGTAGGCCCAATTGTATTTATGAGGCCCAATTGGGTTAACCAAGCCCAATAAGGTTTCAATTGATTCGATTGGTGAAAATCCGGCAATTCGCGGTTAACTCCGTTAACCAGAAACTAACCGAAACGATACAAAAATCGAACAAAATCAAACCTAAAGGTCTATAATCAAACAAAATCAGTTCCAAAGTGTTTAAATTTCAAAGATCAAACTTGTAAATGATTATAAGCATCAATTTTGACTTTTACAAGTCAAAATTCGGATACAATGTTAGTAAAATTCGAAATTCATATCAATAGGCAATTGTAATCGAATTAAATATGATATAATCATCACTTTAATGATTAGTAACAGTTTACATTCGTTATTAACACCATTAAAACTTGAATTAAACTCAATTAATGGCAAAGAAGTCGAAACCGTAGCTAATAGGTAGTAAATTCATATAATTCGACCTCATTATATCGAATTGAGTATTAAATATCATCATTCGGCACTTTTAGAGGCTGATACAAACAACAAATCGATCCAAGAAGCTGTGATTAGAAGAACTCGATTGGAGGGTGGCCGAAACCCAACCCATTAGTCGATCTACACCAATTCGAAGTCAATCCAGGTAAGATCAACTCCTACAGACTCTAAAAACTCCGACTAAGCAAACCCATATGTTAATTTCATGTATTAACATCGAATTAATGGATTTCGAATTCTAGGGTTCATCATCAAAGATGTTTTGGGGGTTTCTATTACATCGTGTTTAAAAACCAAATTGAAACACACAGAAAGTTTCGAAATATAGTACTAAACGAGATACCCATATCAATTTCATATAACAAAAAACGAATTGACAAAGTTCAAATTCTAGGGTTCTTGAAACAAACGATTTTGGGGATTTTGATCGAGATGGGTTCAAAAATCAAATTAAATGATACCACAGCATCAGAAGATTCCGATTAAAGTAAATCCTATGTTAATTTTATCAAAAACCTTTGAATTGGGTGTTAACCGGTTTCAAGTATTCATGTTAAGAACGAGTTAGGGTTTTTGGTTAAAAAGAACACGAAAATTCGATTAAATTGTGCAGAGTGAGTTGAAACCAATGTTGTAATGAAAACCCTATGAGTTCAGGAACAATTGATTGTTAATTCGATTGATTTGAATTGGGAATCAACGGGTTAGGGTTCGGAGGTGTACAAACCCGATTAATCGGGTTATTGTGAATTGTTTTCGAATTAAACCCACCTGTGAACTCGTTGGGATCAATGGAACAATAGCCCCATGGTTTTAGGTTCTATCGGGGTCGAATCGTGGGCCAATTTGGGCTTAGTAGTTCGGTGTGAGAAAACCAAGGGGATCTGATCCTTTGTAGATTAAAACAAATTGACATGGGATCTGTTAACGAAATCTGAACCAGAACAGATGGTAAGATGCATGGGTTTAGAGGCGCAGGTCACGGGTTCGAGCCTAGGGCTTCACCTGTTTTTGAAGATTAAAACTATTTTGAGTTTTAATTTGTAACTCTTTCGTTCTAACTCCGTTTCGATTCGTTCCAGTTGCGTTGAAACCGTAACGTAATCCAGAACTAAATAAAATAATAAAATCTATATTTTAACCCGAAAGCGAAATCGCGTATAATTACGCTTATTTAAATAAAATCATATATGGACTATATGATTTTATTAAACGAATTTAAAGTCACGTATAGTTAATTGTGCACATTTCTAACGAGTCTAACATACGTGTGTTGACACGTATGTGATTTCAAGCACAAAACAATATTCCGAATAACACAACGTATTTCTTTAAAACACAGATTCTTCGTAGAGGATTTTCTACGCGAGTACACGAGTGTTTGATCATTCTGCAACAATCAAAGGTGCGTACACGGCCCCTTTCTTATTTTAACTGTTTTGGGGGAGAAAACATGTGCAACAAACGCTTTTAGATACATATCACTTGCATGAGTTAGCTGTTTACATTAAGTGCAAACATAGCATTACAAAGCCTTCTCTTTCGAACCGTTTAATTTGCCGGAGTGCAAAGCGTGGTAGTTGAAGATAGATCTATTGGGTTTGACAAACCTCACTTGGTAGATGGGATCTACGCAGGTGTTTGACTGACCAAACACACATATTGCTATTGTTCGTGCTAGACAATAGTGTTAAGGCAAAAACATGCTATAGGATGGCAACTCGTCAGCTTCGGTGTCGACCACTTGTGTAAATAGTTTATATGACTAGCTATCATGACTGTGCATGTGTGATTATGTTATCTACAAACTTGATATTCAAACTGCTGTTTTGAACATTGTGAATGCTTAAACCTGTGTATGCACCAACCATTGTGTTGACTTGATTTACATGTTTTCTCAGGACACTAAGACACAAGCAAGGACAAGCAGGGACTAGGATGTTGAGTCTCATGCATGCATTTCAGTTCAAGTGTTTTAGTTTGTTCAATTAAGACATGGAATGTTTTTGAAATTGTACTTTACATTTTCAAACCGTTATGTATTGTTATTGGTTTTAAAACGCTTCCGCAAACATTGAAACTTTGATATTACAGTTTTAGACCAACATATGTTTTGAAATTCATATAGAGGTCTTCGTTATGTCTAATGATCTGAGATCCTGGTTTGTCACGTTCCCAAACGGTATAATTCCGTTAGTTGAAAATTTGGGGGTGTGACACCAAGCCACCTACAAAGCCAAAACCACCTTCAAAACCAAAGTCACCTTCTCAACCAACCAAACCCAACCTAGTCATCAAAATTCCCGCTCGTTCTCCGCTTTCATCTTCAACCACTCCTATTTCCCACACCGAGACACCACCATCTCCACCTCGTTCACAAAGTGACAATAAATCTCCCTTGCATGCAGAATCACCTTATGAGCCGAAAGAAGTGCCTGTCGATCTTGTTGGTTTGCAAGACAGAGTCTTCATGCTTGAAAGAGAAGCTGAAGAAAAGGATGCCAATATCTGAATCATGCAAGAAGGAATGCTAAAGATAGCTAAAAAACTGGAGAAGTTTCAGGGGCAGATCAAGGCACACCGAAAGGTCATCAGATTCCTTTCGATGGAGAACTACAAGATGATCAAGGAGATCAAGAGACTGAAGGGAGAAGAAATTCCAGAATCTGATGATAATGACAAAGAAGACGATGCCAGTGATGATAGTAATGATGATGACAATGATGATAATGATGGTGGTGATGAACAGAAAAAGGATTCCTCTGATAAAAAGGATCAATGGCCTCCTGATGATAACAATCAAGGAGGTGATACTAGAAATCCCTCTTCTTCCACTACCAAGCTGCAAGTGATTACTATGATCTATTTGGAGATATTCCCGATGACATTCTATTCGGTGATAGCCTTCCAGGAACTGATATGGAGAATGCAGGGCTTGATGACTTCTTCAATGATCTTCCCGATGATTATCTTTTCGAAGGAATTGGTAAATAAACCGAAGGAGAAGCTGAATCTTCCACAGGGGCATCTGTCGAAGAAGAACCAGAAAATATTGTACTTGGCAACGTCTCCACTGATCCTTATATCGATTATTTGTATGCCCATAAATACATTGATGCATTAGGACAGGATGTCACATCTCTTAACGAAGTGATTGTCAGTTGGTTTGACAAGAAAAGGGATTGGACACCTTCCCCTCCGGTGGTTAAAGATACGTGGTTCAAGGAGATGAGAGACGAAGTTATAGAACATACATTTATTACAGATGATGGAAACCTGTTCGCTGTTCAAAATGACAGGTCCAACGTGTGTTGCTGGATGTATGACAACAAAAGGGACATCTATCTGGTCAAAAGGATGAATTGAAAGGTTGAATACTTATAAGAGACCGACAGATTTCTGTACAATGCCAAAGGTTGATATTCGAAGTATCAACAAAGTTATGTTCTTCAATCCTTCCAAGGACTCAAAGGCTGACCTGTTCGCCAAATTCATTAAAGACCAATGTGAAAAGGACTTTCCCGTGATGCGCACCGCCAAGGGAAGGCGTTTTGCTTCGACATGTATTATGGATGCAAAGACGAAAAAGCCGTGGATATACTACAAGTATCCTCCACCTCAAGTTGAGATAGAAGTGCCAGTTTCACCTAGAGTTTCAGACAATTCCTTGGCTAACTTCTTGTCTTGGTATTATGATGATCTAAACCTTGCAGCAGTCATCATCAAGAACAAAGATGACATTAATGATATAGATATAATTCTTGACCCTATGGATCTATTGAAGTATGGAAAAGAAGACATGATGAAGCTCCACCAATCTCCAATACGAGTTTATTCTGGTGCCGAGGAGGAGGCTAAACCATTCACTCGCACGGTTGCTTATGCCATCAAGCTGAAACTTTATGCAGGAGCTGGACCACACAATGTCACTCTTCATATTGGATGACTTCGCCAGTCTAGGGGGAGTTTGTAGAGCCCAGTACACGATGAAGATTGACAAAGTCAAACAATAGAGAAGTGAAAGGTCAAAGTCCAGATTTTTGATTAATTTCGTGTACAGCTACTTCGAGTACACCATGTATTCGTGTACTCGAAATAGTCTATGTTAGATTTCGAGTACACCTAGACCTAGTATAAATAGACGTATTTTGTACAGGTTTAGGTTGGAATCCCGAGTCATTTGTTCTCTAGACGTATTGAGGCACTTGTACTCGAATTTTCAGTATCAATACAAAGATTATATTTTTCTACTTGATTTCTTGATTCTAGCTTGGATTCCGCACTTGTTAGAGTCTATTGATGATAATTCAGAAGATAAAGTTTAGTTCTTGATCCGGTTTGAGACCTACATATAATAAACAATTTATTATATTTTTTATTTTTTATTCATAAATTGTTTTAAAATAATATTTACAAACTTTAACTACTACATTGGTTATTAAAGTTACTAATTAACTTAGATCTTAATAGTTATTTAAAGAAAATATTATATCAACTTTTTTTACAATATAATTATTTTAACAAACTAATATATTATTTTGATTTTAATGTGTTTAAGAGTAATTTTATGTAAAATAGAAACTATAAATCATTCAAAGACAATTATATTTAATACTAGTATTAATATGTCATGTAGTATATTATTTGTTAATAATTTATTTTATAAATTAAGTATTTAGTAATTAAATCATAAACTTTAAAGTATTAAAATAATGTTAAACTCCAAGAATATTTTGAAGCAAATCTATATACTTACACATATGAAATCAAATTACAATATTGTAGTTGTATTAAAAAGTCCATATAAATCATAGTTACATTAGTTTACATATGATTTACCAAAATTTAGGTTGATTGATTGTGTTGGATATTGCTTGACTACATATTTGGCATTATTTGCTAAGTAGTTCATGAATCAAGGTGAGTCTTCATAGCCCCTTTTATGCTTTTATTTTGGGGTGAAACATGTAAACTTGTTTTAAACTTTTATCATGTGAAACTAGTTTGATGACATTTAACATATTGAGTTTTAGTTAACAATGAGCATTGATCCCCTTAGTGACTATGATAGATCTATTGGACCGGTCATCCCACTGTTGTTTGAGTTGACTTCGGTCATCCGCAGTGATAGTTTCTAATTCTAGCATTGCTATGTTAAATTGGTCAAACATTATATGATAACATTAGTTGATCTGCTTTAGTTAATGGTTCAATTACGTTATGTTCCTTATGCTTTCACATTTACATTTAACATTTGTTATACATTTTATTCAACTTTATGGTGTGTGTTTAAACCTGTGAAACTCACCAACTTTATAGTTAACATTTTATTTAAACATGTTTAAGGTGAAAATGCTACATAAGGATTGCCTGAATTATGTGTTTTTTTATCACATAAATAAATGTTAAATGTTCTTCTTTGATTAAAATATATTATTTATTTCTATGATTTAACAATATACTATAGATTTTTTAAAGTTAATTTGTATTTTATTTATTAGAGACATCGGAATCTCTCTCTCTCTTAAATTACAAACAATTAGAGATGTTATATAATAATCTTTATATGTATATAAAAACTTTTTTTTAAACATTATACTCTAGTAGAGATAGATTTGCATACCATGAAAAAATAAAAATAAAAAAATTAATGAAATGTTTAAATTCTTAATTGCAAATTTAAATGAAGAATGGAATCTGAATAATGTCCATCTCCAAAATCAGGGGTGTACGATTCGGGGTACAGAAACGTGCGAAGTGGCAGGGGCATAGGTCCCATGATTGGGGCATGCACCAGCATCATAGCCGATGAAAAATGATCCCTCTGCATGTGATTTTGCATACCGCACGTTCCCTCTCAACATCCCATCAACCACTATGACTACATGTGCCCTTACATTTGTTACCAAATCTTTAAATAAATTCATTTACATTATTCGTTTTTATTAAGGTTTGAGGACCTGTTTGCGATTCGTGAATATACGTGTCGGTATTTAAGAGACAAAAGTAAAGTTGCATTAGTTTTAACGTTATTTAACGTTAAAACCATGGGTTGGTCAAGTAGTTAGGCATTATGAACCGGTGGTCTCATTGGAATCAACATCTCTATTTTTACAGGTTAAAGGTAAGACTGTCTACATCTTAACCTCCTCATACCCTACCTTAACTTTGTTAATGGTGAGATATACAGAGTACGATGATGATGATAATATTTTTATTAAGGCTTGTCATTTATACTTTTGATTTTTTTTTATTTTACAATCCAATAATATTTTACGTCTCGTATAAATTAATATGAGACCTACAACCTCATATGACAATTACTAATTTTTCAATAATTGGTCTTTTATACACATCGCATATGACCTCTATGATACATATAGGCTTATACGTATAAGTCCAATCATTAATAATAAAAAGTTTTGAAAAATAATAATTGTTCTTTATACGTCTTATATAAATATGTATGAGACGTATCTATAGAAGACGTATAAAAGGTTTGAGATGACTATGAAAATAACACAACCAGTTTATAAATGTGAAAAAGTATAAACATTTTTTATAAAGTTATAAAATTATTTTAGGATAAAAGTTTCAATGATATGTAATATCTTCAATCAAAATTTTAAATATATGAAATCCAATCATAACTATATAAAATTCCACAATTTTAAAAGGAAAGATATGTATTATCTATTTTTCTTAAAACTTTAAAATTACATATTCTTGTAAAACAAGTTTCTAATCCATAATATGACATAGAATTCAAGAATGACTCAGAAAACATTAACTTTAAAATTTTAAAGAGGAAAATAGAAAATTCTTAGTTTTCTTAAAATTTATTAAAGTAAAAGGATAATTTTAGCAAAAAGATTAAGTTGCCTTGTTATTATATGTATTAGAAGTTCGAATTTGAGCTTCTTGTATAACTGATGTTTTAAATATAAATTGAAAAGTGACATGATGCCCAAAGGTTAAGTCCATCGTCAAAACTTCTCATGTTCGAATCAAGCTTTTAATAGTTTATTTATTTATTTATTTATTTTTAACCTTAAGCCCTTTTCAGTGCTATCTTTCACTCGCGAATTATGGTAGTGTTTGGTATGCGTGAATGCATGAAATAAAATTACTCATTACATTGGAATGTAAAATAACATGTTTGATAATTACATATGAATTAAATGAACTCTTACTTAAAATGTGATTGTTTATTTTCTAATGATTTTCATTCCTTTGAGAAATGACTCTTTCTTTTTTTCATCCCTTCCTCAGAATGAAAATAATCCCACCCATTTCCTAACCTAAATCATGATCCGACCCATGACTTGAACCACGACTCGACCCATGACACCGAACCATCACCCGACCCATGACTCTGTGGCTATTACACGAACCATGACCCAACCCAAATTATGAACTATACTTTGCCCTATATCAAGGCTTATGACCCAAACCATGACACGTGATTTGAACTATGCCCTAAATCATGACTTGAACCATGACCCAACCCTTGTTCACTAACCCGTGTTTGAACGATAACTCGACCCACAACCCGAACCATGTCTAAATCCATGTCATTAATCATGAACTGACATGCCTATAAATTATAATATATTCATCTCCTAAATATATGAAGTAATGATTTATTTTATCTCTAATAGGATACCAAACATGACAATATAGTGGTAATGATACATTTCATTCTCTCGTGCATTCTATTCTCTCGTTCATTTCATTCCTTTATTTATTTCATTCCCTCATACCAAAACACCCTATGTTTTACCCAAATACATTGGTTGTTAACCTCCAAGGAAGTGGTGGTGGTTAGAATGGGGTAGAGGCAACTTATAGGTATCAAGTTCAATCCCACCTAAAGCAATTTCTTTGAAGCCCACAAACCTGGTTGCTTGCGACTACACTTTAACTGTTCCTCTTGATTAGTCGGGTATTAGGTGTACCAGGGGTTTTCCACACAAGTGGTACTCACTTTTCACGGTTATTAAAAAAATAAAATAAATAAATAATAAGTTGGTTGTTAGTGTATTGGTGGGGTCACATGATTTGTCAAGAAAAAGTTTTCATGGTTAAATGAAGTAACACGTTTTCATGGTTAAAAGAAATATTTGAAACTCACTTATTGATGTAAAACTAGGAAAAATTCACAGGCAAGTTGCGCCAGAATTGTTTACCGTTTCAGAATTTCACATGTGTTGCACAAAGAATTCTGAATAATTTCAAATATTCAAATAAAGTACTGATTGTGAATACGAAAACACATACAAAAATGGGTAAGGACACCTATCACCATGTGAAAACACTAAAACCCTAATGTTAACCGGCCGCAAAAATGACAAACATAAATATAATAACAAAAGATTGAAAATAAGCAGAAAAATTGCTGGTAATAAGGTTGTGTGTATGTGTTTATAAAGATTGTGTCATGTGAAAAATTATCTTAAAAAGAAAAACACTTGAACACTATGTGAATCATCTATTTATAATTTTGAAAATAAATATGTGTTCAAATTAAACCAAATTAAAATTAATTGATTTTTTTATTCAAAACTTTTTTTATTCAACTTTAATATGAAACACATTTATTTTCAGGGTTTTAAATAAAATACTCAAATAAGTTTAAGAGTTTTCTCTTCAATTAATATCATGTTTTAAAAAATGCATGTTAGAAATTTTAATAATAAGTATATTTTATTATTAATTTTGGATTACTATAATTATTTTATATGTTACGAATATCATTAGTGTAGATTACATTTTAGTTCTACTACGTGCGAGAATCACAACGAGCTAAATGAAGTTCAAAACAGAGCTAAGATGAATGAGATATTTATGCTAAAAGTTGTGTGGTGTTAGTGCATTAGATGTCCCTAGTTCAGCTTTTTGTATGATTTGATGTATAAAGTTGATATTATTAATAAAATCAGTTTTTCTATATTGTTCTTTACTGTTTATTCAAGTTTATATGTGTTCCACTTTGATTATATATATGTTATAGACCCATTCGTACGAATGTCCCTAAGAATGAGGTCATTCGGGCGAATGAACGCATAGCAAATGACTGGGGCGAACGAATGAGTCATCCGTATGACTCATTCGGTTGACCAAGCTCATTCGGTTAAGCCATTCTCCGAATGAATGATTCGGCCACTCATTCGGCCGAATGAGTACAGTCTATATATACTTCTTCAAACATATTCAAACCTAACTTTTCCGAGCCTCCTCTCTTCCCAGAGCACTCTAGAGTCATACCCTTAGGGTTTTGGGCGGTTCTTGAGTCTCCAACTTCGATTCTCACCCCGTGGTGTTCGATCTTGATCCAAACGTTCACTCCTCATCATCGGATCGCCACGGGGCCTGTGGATTTCGATTGGAAAACCCTGGAATAGGATTCCGCACTATTCTAGTGGCTGTAAAGCAGATTCATTGGTGAACCAGATTGTGTCCGAGCACCAAATTGGTCCTACAAAGTGGTATCAGAGCCTTGGCTCTTGATTCTGCTCGATTTTCAATCCAAATCATCAAATCTCAGATTGCTTGTTTGATATTTTCAAAAACCCTAACTTTCTTGCCCTTCAAGTTACTGTTTCATTGTAAATCCGTGGGTTTTTGTGGATGTTTTGACAAATCGATCATTCCAATTGCTTGGTAATGATGTCTTGAAGTTATATATCAATTTTGGTGGTTAGATTCACTCTTGATCAAAAGTTATCGAGATTTTTGTTGTAGAAAACCCAGATGGTACGAATGAGTCGATCATCCGAATCACCATGCAAATAGCCCTCTTTCGGCCGAATAGCTTCATTCGCCGAATAGCTCTCTTTCGGTCTTACACATTCGGCCTACTGCTCATTCGGTCACCTGCTTATTTGGTTGTTCATTCATTCGGTTAAATAGTCATTCAGTCCTCTACTCATTCGCCTCAAATATGTCATTCGGTCTTCTTAATTCATTAAGCTAGTTCAAGTCTATCCGGTCCCTGACATTCGGTCCTTTTAGTGTCATTCGGCCCATCAGTTTGAAAATTTTATTAAGTGTTGAAACCATTTGTTCTTGACATAATGGATGATCTAGCTTTGATGGCTAACCAGAATCATAGAATTCAGACATTACTACTCACAGAGACTAAGACAGGAAACTCTAATAGAGCTCCTAAGTTTTCTTTCATTAGATGATTACCCTCATTGGAAGTACATATTCGAGATCCACATTAATGGAGTTGATACAAACTTGTGGATGATGATAGAGAGTGGTTATTTGAGACCTCTGAATGAAGATGGAACTCCCATGTTAGTCACCCATATGACTGAACCCCAGAGGAAGTTATATGACTTTGAGAAGAAAGCCTATGCTATTCTGTCTCAATCCATTGCTACTGATATCTTTCATCAGTTCACATAGTTTACATCTTCTAAGTTACTTTGAGATGCGTTGCAACAGAGATATGAGGGAAATGATGCTTTGATGAACCTAAAGTCCAAAGCTTTGAGGAAAGAGTTTAATAGTTTCATGTATGTGGGAAATGAGTCCCTATATGATCTGATTACTAGATTTTATCATCTTCTAAGTGAGCTGTTAAACCATTAGGTCGAGACTACAACTCAAGAAAAGATTCAGTGTTTGGCAGACGCTTTATCTCCCAAATGGGAGTCATTTCTTATGGTCTTGAAGCAGAATGAGATGATGGCTAATATGGACATCAATGAGTTTATCTAGAAGCTGAAAGAACAAGAGATTGAGAACAAGTGGAAGGCAAAGAGAGTTGCTCAAGTTCAGGATCCTTCATTGTATTATTCTACTCCTACTGTTGAGAGAGAGCTTCTTCTCATGCTCCACTGAAGACTGCCTTTGTCTCTCAGACTAAAGAAGCTCCTGTTTCAAACCAGATACCCTTCAGTCAATCATCCTCAACATCAACCTCTCAGAAAGAAAATAGTCATCTAGTCACCAATATGAAGACATACCATTTTGATAAAGTGACTGTAGAGGTTGCAAAGGAGCATATGGGTCTTCTGTCTACTCTTGTGAGCTCCTATGATGGATTACAAGCTGGGCAGATTGGTAATCCTCACTTGAAAAATGAAGATTATTCTCAGATTGACCAGGATGATATGGAGAGGATAGACATCATGTGGGCTCTTGCCAGTGCAGTTAGAAGAGCTAAGGATTTTGTGAGAAGAACTGGAAAAGATATCAATCTGAATAAGGATTCAAAATTTGGTTTTGATATGGCATCTGTCACTTGCTACAACTGTGGAGAAAAAGGACACTTTGTAAGACAGTGCAACAAACCAAAGAAGACAAGCAACAAGAATCCTTTTCAGAATCAAAGATCATCTGCAGCAAATCCAGAACGAAGACTTGTGCCTGTTGATACTCCCGCTCATGCAAGTTCTTCAAATGCTAGCAAAGACTTGATGGTTCAAAATGATGAAGGCGAAAACTGGGATTTCAAATTCAATCCTGATTAGGGAGGACAAGATAAAGCTTGTGTTGCAGAAATCCAGAAAGCTGATGAATCCAGTGATGAAAGCACTTTAGAAGAAACAAAAACCAGTCTGGAGGAAAAATCAGGATCAGAGTCAGAAAGCACTTCAGACTCAGACACTCAAGGAGATTTTGATGTTGAGTTTGAAGAACCTGCTACGCAGTTTGCTATGATGGTGAACACTTCTGCTACCTCTCAGTCAGATCAGGTATTTGATGACTGTTCTTCTTCTTATTCCAGATGCTTTAGCTGTATTGACCTTGACAGTAAGGTCCTGGCTTATCAAAAGCACAATTCTGACTTGATCAGCGATCTTAACCAAATGATTGAAGCAAACAGAATTTTAAAATCAAATGAAAAAGATTTTCAGGCTAAAATTGATTTGTTAAATAGAAATTTACATAAGGTTGAGATCACTGTGCTTAATAAGCAGGACGCAGTTACTTCTTATCTCAACACTATCAATAAGACTAATAAGAAACTTGCCATAGTCGAGTGTGACTATGAGACTTTAAGCCAAAAGCTCAAGAGCTATGAGAGCTCTTCATACATTATTGAGCACATGATCAGTAATGAGACTGATCAAACTGGAAAGGGTAAAGAAAAAAAATATAATCACTGTCCCCCACCGGTTTTGAACTACTTTGTCAATTCTCCAAATGACAAAGAGATTAAAGACTTTCAGGTGTAAACACCATTAGTTATTGATCCTATTTGGATTATTTCTGATGAGGGTTCCTCACTGTCTAAGGAATTTTTTGTGGAGGTTGTGGTTGAAGATTGGGTTTCTGATTCTGAGGATGAGTCTGATATTTCTTCTCAAGTGTCTTGTGTTAAGAATCAGACATCTGTTGCTAAAAAGGCCGACTCAATCTTACCCAAGACAAACATGGCTTCAAAGTTATCTAAAGCCATCTGTTTTGTAAAGTCTTCACAGGATGGTGAAGCAAGTGAGACCAAAGAGACTGATAAACCTGTTTTTAATGGCACAAAAGGTTTGGGTTTTGTGCAAGACAAGACTAAGAAAAATGTTTTTCAAACCAAAAATTCTCAGTCTAAAGCCAAAAAATTTTCTCACAAAGACAAAAGAGTTTGTTTTAAGTGTGGTGCACCTGGACATGTTGTCAGATTTTGTCCTCATTTGATTAGACCTAAGGTTGCACCACCCAGAAAACAAAATCATAATTTTATCAAACAAGTCAAATCTGATTGTAATTCATCTCAAGCAAAGCCCAAACGACCCAATCTTGTCAAGCCTTTAGATAAGGGTAAAGGGAAAGTTGTGAATTTGGATGTTCCCAAGGTTTTTAATGTCAATCAATCCAAACCATCATCCATCTACTTGAATAACTCTTTCAGTAAAAGCACAGTGTGGAAAGTTAAGTCTTTTGAGACTTCAGTTTCAAACACTCCAGACAAGACAACCCCAGATGGAAAATGGATTGATGTTTGGATCTAAGACTCATTGGGTCAACCAAAGACTGTAAAGGCTTGGGTTCCAAATTGAACTAATAGTTTGTGTTTGTGCAGGTTGCCCCAACTGCTGCTCTTAACAGCACTTGGATTGTTGATAGTGGGCTTCAAGGCACATGACTGGAGATATTTCGGTGCTCACCAATGTCAATTCAATTCGAAGTGGATATGTAGCATTTGCCGATGACAAAGGCGGGTTCATTACTGGAGAGGGTATTCTTTCAAACGGTCAAGTTTCATTTGACAAAGTCAGATATCTGGAGAACAATCTACTTTCAGTGTCACAGATTTGTGACAAGCAGTACAAAGTTCTTTTTGATGACTCCAGTTGTTACATTCTCAAGCAAGGCGTCACTATTATTGAAGACTGGATTCTAATGTCTGCACACTGTAAGAAAGATTTGTATGTTCTCAACATGGCTATAGCTTCAACAACATCCTCCTCAGCTTCATGTTTTATGTCAAAAGCTACAGAGAAAGATTCTATTCTTTGGCATAAGAGGATGGGCTATTTGAGTCTACGTAAGATGAACCACTTGGTACACAACAATTTGGTTGAGGGTGTCAGCTTAAAGAATTTCAAGTTGTCTGATATTTGTGTCTTGTGCAAGAAGGGAAAGCAAACCAAGCAGTCTCACAAGCTGAAAAAGTATCATTCAATCACTGTTCCTCTTGAGCTTCTCCATATGGATTTATTTGGTCCAGTCAGCCGCAAGAGGATAGCTGGAGATCAATACTTCTTAGTCATCACTGATGAGTATTCCAGATATTTTTGGGTTTTCTTTCTAAAGGAGAAATCAGAAACGTTCGAGTGTATTCAAGTTTTGGTAACTAAACTTGAATGACTTTATAAGCTCAAGATCCGTATACTCAAAACAGATAACGGGACAGAGTTCAAGAATCACAATACGAAGAATTTCTGCAATGAACGTGGCATTGTCCAACAATTCAGTGCTCCATATGTCCCTCAAATGAATGGCGTTGTTGAGCGCAAGAACAGAACATTGATTGAGGCTGCTCAGACTATGCTTGCTGATTCATCCCTTCCAGTTCAGTTCTGGAATGAAGTTGTTGCAAATGCTTGGTACACATTGAACCGAGTTTTGATAGTCAAGAGTCATGGAAGACTTGCTTTGAGCTGCTTCACAACAGAAAGCCTAATATTAAGTACCTTGAACCTTTTGGTGCTCCATGCACGATGCTTAAGAAACACGAGCAGGGCAAATTCAATGAGAATGTGGAAGAAGGGTATTTTCTTGGGTACAAAACTCATAATAAAAGGGTCTACAATAGATCAACTCAAAACATGGAGGAGTGGTACCACGTGGATGTTCAAAGACATTTTATGCCCCCACCTGGGAAAGGTCCAGACTGGATGTTTGATTATTCAGACCTTTTCAACTCTTTCAATATGCCTCCTATGTACTTAGATGAAGATGTTTTAGTTCAAATGATGTATGATGCACAAAATGCACCTGATGAACCTGTGCAACCTTCATTAGCTTTAATTCCCATACAAATACATGATGACAGTTCAGACACAGATGACAATCATGTTCAACCAGCTGCCCCTGAACCAAATGTTGACAACATTGTACCTGCTCTCGAGGATTTGAATCTGAACTACCTTGATCCACAGGTTGAGGTTCCTGCTCATGATGTTGGAAGAATCAATCGCATTCATCCTCATGAAAACATTATTAGAAGTCCGCTTGGTGGGGTCAAGACAGGAAATCAGCTATCTTCAGGTGGTATTGCAGACATTCTTGACTTTGCTGATGTGAACTATTGTGCTCATTCTTGCTTCATCTCTCAAGTTTAACCTCGAACCGTCACTAAGGCATTAAGAGAAGAATCATGGGTTGATGCCATGCAAGAAGAACTCTTACAATCCAAGAAACTCGGTGTTTGGCAACTTGTTGACAAACCAAAAGGTGCAAAGGTTATAGGCACCAGATTGGTTCTTCGTTGCAAAAGGGACGATCACGGGATCGTTGTGCGAAACAAAGCACTTCTGGTGGTGCAGGGATTCCGAAGATTTAGGGACTGGACTACAATGAAGTGTTTGCACCAGTTGCTCGTCTAGAAGCAATTCGTATCTTCTTGGCATATGAATCCTTCAAGAAATTTAAAGTTTATCAAATGGATGTCAAGAGTGCATTCCTTCACGGTGTGGTCAACGAAACTGTGTATGTCAATCAACCTCCTGGGTTTGAGGATCCATTGCATCGTGACCAAGTCTACAAGTTGGACAAGGCTTTATATGGATTGCATCAAGCTCCGCGAGCGTGGTACGAGACACTGTCTACTTACCTTCTGAACAAGGGTTCAGAAGAGGTGTCATTAACTGCACATTGTTCATTCGAGAGACGGATGGGGATTTACTCTTGGTGCAAGTTTATGTGGACGACATCATTTTTGGCTCTACAAATGATAGTCTGTGCAAGGAATTTGAGAATGTTATGAAAGACAAGTTTGAAATGAGCTCTATGGGAGATGAAATTCTTTCTGGGATTACAGGTGGATCAGTCTGAGGCATGAATCTTCATTCATCAGACGAAATACATTGGTGACATTCTGAGCCGGTTCAATATGTCTGATGCAAAACCTGCTAGTACCCCACTGGTTGTCAATCACGGGATTACACCAGACGAAAAGGGGGAGTTAATCGATGCCACTCTGTATCGAGTAATGATTGGATCTCTCATGTATCTTACTGCTTCTCGGCCAGACATCATGTTCGCCACATGCTTGTGTGCTCGCTATCAGTACAAACCAAGAGTATCACATCTGATTGCTGTGAAGAGGATCTTACATTATCTGAAGGGTACTCCGGATCTTGGCTTATTGTACCCTAATGATGATAAATTTGAGCTTACTTCATACAGTGATTAAGACTATGGCGGATGCAAAAGAGATTTCAAGTCAACATCTGTAGGATGTCATTCTTTGGAAATCGGTTAGTTACCTGGCAGTGCAAGTAGCAGACGTCGGTGTCTACTTCAACATGTGAAGCTGAATATATTGTTGCTGCTAGTTGTTGCTCACAAATCATCTGGATACAACAACAACTCAAGGACTATGGGTTACATTTTTCTAACACTCCTATTTATGTTGATAATATTGCCGCCATTACTGTCACTAAAAACCCAGTCCAGCACTCAAAAACCAAACACATCGACATAAAATATCACTTCATACGTGATTGTTTTGAAAAGAAACTAATCGATGTTGTTAAAATTCACACCGATCACCAGAAAGCCGATCTTTATACAAAAGCTTTTGATAAACCCAGATTTTTATATCTGTTATCGGCTAATGGTATTTTTCAAAAGGATGAAGTCACTCCTTCATTTGAATTAAACAAATGATCATTGTTTTATTAGTTAGGTTCTTTTGTTTTATTTTTTCTTGTTAGTATTCATGTTATTTTTCTTTCACTTAATCAAAAACACAAAAAAGATTTCCTGTTTTAGGTTTTTAGGGGGAGAAAAAGTAGTTTAATTAGAAAAACCAAAAACATTTGAAAATTTTGAAAAATCAAAAACATTTGAAAATTATGAAAAATCAAAAACATTTGAAAAATTGTAAAAATGTGGAAGTCTTGTTTGAGAAAGTTATGTGTTAACCTATCATGTCTTAAAAGCAAAAAAGTGAATGCATTAACCGAAAACAGATGTGAATTGTGATTTGATATACTGATAGGCCGACTTTACAAAATGTATAGACTATTGGTGATTGCTTAGAAAGTCTGATTTGTGGGATCCATTTTAGAAAATCAGTTAAGTGATAAATAGTTTTTGACTCAAATCAGGCATACACCTGTTATCATAGGATCTAATGAGGGTTCCAATGATTCATGAATTCAAGTCTGTACACGTACCTTATTGCTTTGTAAAGACCTAGCTGAAGCCGTCCATTTAGATGAGAATGATTGAATCACAAGAAAATAAAAGTAAATCCGATTATGTACACGTGCCATATTTCTCGGTTGCAGCCTAGCTGAAGCCGTCCATTCAGATAGGATAAGCAAAGAAAAATACAAAAATAAAATAAGTTCGATTCCATACATGTGTCATATTACTGGGTTGCAGCCTAGTTGAAGCCATCCATTTGGATAGAACAAGTTGATCATGTCAACACAGTTCTGTATACGTGCCATATTGCTGGGTTGCAGCCTAGTTGAAGCCGTCCATGAGAATATGTTGAACATGAGAGACAAATCAAAAAGAAAAATACAAAAAGAGAATAAATTGGAACCTTATAGAACTTATGATGTTAGGTATTAAGTTATGCAGAGATGAGTTATAAACTGGTTTTGATCTTTATCGGTTAAATACAATGGGTAACTCAGTCAGAAAATATGAGTGATCATTACTTTGATTAGAATTGATGTATTGTTAGGCTTAAAGTGGACAAGTATATCAGTAATCAAATCATAAGACAAATGTGTCTGAAGTGCAACATTCATTAATGTTGATTTGATGTGATTAGGTGTATGTGTCATTTTCTTGAAAGACTGCTCACAAAAATATGTGTTTCTTAATTGTTTCAGTTTTATTTGTTAGCTGTATAGTTGTCTTTCATTTCAGAAAAATACAAAAAGATTAATATTGTTTCTAATTTGTTTCAGATGATCATTTGTGTGTTCAGATGTTCAATCGTATCTAAATCCATCACCAAACCAAGCTAATCTTCATAATGGCACTCGTTTAAATGTTAAAAATTTCAAATTTGGAATTAATGTGTGTTTGCGAATGCTAAGTTTCATTCATGCTAATGAAACAGGCGAATAGCTCATTCGACCGAATGACTTCACTCATGCGAATGAATCATTCGACCGAATCAATCTGATGCGAATGTATTTCATTTGGTTGACCACTCTGCCGAATGAGACCTCCTATATATTGAGTGTTTCGGCCGAATCAACTCATTCTCCCAAAAGTTTTCTTTCGGTCCTACTGTGTGCACCCCTTTCGGCCGAATCTCTAATTCCTCATTGTTCTTCGATTTTTCACCAATTGACTCAACCAAACTGATTGTCTTCCTTCTTGTGGTTGTTACAGGTACTATTGGAACCAAGATATTTCAATTTTGTCCATGGATTAGCAGTGAACAGCCCTCGACTTAGGGTTTTAGGGCTCGTAACTGTCACCTTCTAATAAATGGCCAAATTGAACACTAAATCACCTAAGACTTGTTCTAAAAAGTTTAATCAGTCGTATCTGAACTTGATGGAGTTGATTTTTTGATCAAATTTGTTATTTTGAGAACTTGAACTTTTGAACTTCTTCGGATGACCGAATGAAGTCCATTCTGACATCAGAGTGAGCCGAATGAGAAGCATATACCGAATGAAGTCATTCGTTGGTCAATCGGATGACTTGACTCTTTCGGTCAATGAGTCAACCGAATGAGTTCATTCGTCTGTCATTCGGTTGACAAGACTCATTCGGTCATTGGATTCATTAGCCCAGGCTCATTCGGGCAGTGTTGTTTCATTCGCACAAGTTGTATACTTGTGTAAAATTTCTGATTTTACACAATTGGTTAACTGATTTGAACTGACATGTTTATTTTCTTGTTTTTCTGTATGGCTGACTACAAAGCTATGACGAAGAACAACATATGTGCACACCTAGATCTTGCCACGAAGAACGCCAAGCATTTTACTGAGATTATCAAATTTCTCAGGCGTTCTAGGATCTTTACTGCCATATCTACTGTTTATGATCCTTATCTGACACACCAACAGGATTTCTGGTGATCAGCAGATATAGACTGTGAGGTTGAGCCTCCTGTGATCAGAGGTAAGGTGCAAGGGCATGACATTATAGTTTCTGCAGAGCACATCAGAAGAATATGTGGATTCGAGGATGCACCTGATCATCCCATTCTACTTTATCGCTATCTTGTTTGAGGATGCTTTATGCGATGCAAGTACGATGGTGACTTGGAAGCCGGAGTTCTCAACAAAGCTTATCTATCACCGCAAATACTTAGCTCACGTACTGATTCATTGCTTTGGTTGGAGAAACGGGGGATTTGATGAGCTTAGGGAGACTATACAGGTTGCTTTTGTTGCTTTGGTGCTAAATCTACCATTCAACTTCTCAGAGATGGTATTCACACATCTGAAGAAGAATGTCTATCTCAAGGGCGACAAGAAGTTTCTTATGCACCCGAGATTCCTTCAGCGGATCTTTAATGCTCAAGTACCCAATCTACCAAAGACCAATTCAAACATCATTCGGTTAGAGCACATGAATGACATCACTCTTAACAGAGTTCTATCATACAGAGGAAAGGAGACGAAGCCTCCAGTTCGTGCTCTATTTGGTCATCTCCACAACCCAGAGTACATTGCACCCGGTGGATGGAAATGGAGACATGATGATTCTGATTTGGATTTAGAGGACATCATAGTGCCGAGTGGTGATGATGGAGATGATGGTGATGAGGGTGGAGATGTTGGTGCTGGAGGTGTGGGTGTGAGTGGTGCTGATGTTGATGTTACTGGTGATGGTGCAGGTGATGCTAGTGCTGGTGCTAGAGTTAGTGCTTCTGTTGCTGATGATGATGTGGATGTCGGTGCTTTATTAGATTTATATTTCATGGCTACCACTAAGGCCACCGTCTCCACTCCACTAGAGATGGCTGGTACTACATCAGCTGAGGATGAGCAGATGGAAGATATTGATGATGTTGATGATGAGAATGAGGATGCCTTAGATGATTCTGATTTAGAAGATACTGGGCCACAGGTGGTGACCACATGCTTTAGATCTCAAGTAGTTTTTCTTGAGACATGAGATATAGAGCAAGGGATTGATAGGGAGGAAATCAGGGATCCCTCTTTTGTCCCTGAGTTTGATTTTTCTCCTCCCACACGTACTTCCATTTCTACATCTACATCTGCTGCTGCTACTGTCCAGTCCACATCATCCCCTCCTGCTAAGAGAAGAAGTACTAAGTTTGTCCTACAGAGGCGGTCATAACTGTCTTCTATTGCAGCAACCACTGTTACATCAGTTGCAACAGTTGCAACAGTTGCAGTTTCTTCACTGACCAGGTCAAGGGCAACTCCTTCACGTATTACTATTGCACCTCTGACCTCCTCTGGTGCTCCTACCGCGGTCTTCACTGCAGCTTCTTCTGCTCCCTCCATCACTCAAGCTGATCCATATACACCTACTGTTTCAGTTGCTGAACAGCTCAGCACACTGAATAGTTTGGTTCTTAGGCTGATGGAGAGGAACCACCAGCAGGATGAAGTCATTGCCCAACTCACTCGGAAGGTCAGCAAGCAAGATACTCTTCTATTACAGGCTGCTGACCAGCGTGCTGATTTGAGGGCTAGATATGCTCAGCAGGAGGAGCTATTGCTCAAATTTGTTGATGAGCACAACCAGTTGGCACTGACTGCCTCTGGATTCAGTGACAGGATACTAGCTCTTGAGGCCAAAAACTCGCGATTAACAGAGCAAGTTGAAAGCCTCAAGGAGTTTACTCCTAGGATCGAAGGCACTGAAGCTGCCTCCAATGATTCAGACGGGGAAGATGAAGAAGAAGATGAGGAGTCTAATGAGGATAAAGTTGACTATGAGGACTCTTATAAAGATGATGATTCGGATGATGATGATGATGATAGTTCCGGAAGTGGGTCTGCCAGTTCTTCAAGTGCAGCAGGGCAGCAGTCCCTTCCCACTGAGATCCGGACCAAGACAAAGCACGATAAGGGTGCCAAGCCTCATCCTCCTCAAACTGAAGAGCCTAAAGCTACTGAAGAAGTTCAAGCTGTGCATCTGAAATGTCATTCGGATGAGACGTTGACCATGATATTGGACGCTCAAGGCATCATACAACACTCAGTTAGCTATGACAAGGAGGAAGGAGAGATTATCCACTATTTGACTTAGGAGCAGATTGCTGAACTCATCAGGTTAAATCCTGACGAGGTGATTTTGGATGAAGCTACCATTCCTGTCTCTGCTATTCCTTCTCCTGAAGCCTTTGATGATAGTGAGGAAGTTATTTTGGAGGATATCACGAAGCAAGAGGACATCAAGTATACTTCAGCTGAGGATGAACTACCTACCTTCACCGATCTTTTCAGTCAACACACTGAGGAGGAGCTGAACAGGAAGGTTGAAGAAAATGTCAGCGGTAGTGAGTCTTCAGCAGAAGACATCCAGAAAAGAAAAGAAGAATGGAAAGCTTATTGGGAAGTCTTGAAGAAGGAGAGTGTTGCAAAGATGCCAGCTACACACACCAAAGTATACAGGACCAAAGGATACAAGGACGGAGGTCAAATACTGCGCTGGGCATACCTTCATGATCTGCAATGCTATGCTGTCAAGAGAGAACAAGGGATTCAGTATTTCAAGCATCCCCAAGACTTCAAAACTTTTCCTGGATTTGACGTAAATCAACCTGCACGTTTGAAGATGCTCTAGAGATTCGAGGATGTCTGCATGGTTCTCTAGACAGATTCTGTGACAATCCGATTTTTCGAGTTAACCTCGTTAACCCTCGTAGGCCCAATAAGGCCAATGAAGGCCCAACAAGGCCAATGAAGGCCCAACAAGGTCAAAGAAGGCCTAGTAAGGCCCAAGAAGGCCCAGTAAAGCCAAAGAAGACCCAGTAAGGTCAAGGAAGGCCCAACAAGACAAGTCAGGCTCAATGAAGTTTATGAAGGCCCAATAAGACAAATGTAGGCCCAAGAAGCCAAGGTGGGCCCAATAAAGCAAGAGTAGGACCATTGAGATCTAGGTAGGCCCAGTAAGCTCAAGATAGGCCCAGTGAACTTGATGGAGGCCCAAATGGGTTAACCTAGCCCAATAATGTCTCAATTGGCCCAATTTGTACCAAATTGGGAATTTAGTTTAGCTTTATTAGCCGAAAATTTAAGGAAATCATAAGAGATCAAACTATAAAAGATTAGGATTAAGCAAAACAAATCTAGAATACTTTGAATTGTAAGAATTAACTAGTGATTTGTCAAAACACACAATTTTGACTTACATAGTCAAAATTCGTCCATGTATACAAAAGGGAGTTATGAATTTCAATAGAATATGAAGTTATGGATCGAATTAATGGTGCTTAAAACACCTAATGATGATAATAAACGGTTATCATCAGTTATTACAATCATTATGGTCGAATTAAACCCAAATGATGATCTAGCTTCTTAAAACCGTTACTAACATAATCAAACTCATATAATTCGACAGAAACCCAAGCAATTGAGTTTTCAGAAACATTATTCGGTACCTTTAGGCTCTTTAGCATACACTAATTCGAATCCAGAAGTCGTGGGTGAAGATTTGGATTGAAGGTCGGCCGAAACTCAATCTAATAGTCGAGATATATCAATTTGGCATCCATTCAAGTAAGTTTTCACTTCTACACCACCTAAATATGCCGATTAAGCTTAACCCTATGTTAATTCGGGGTTCCAATATCGAATTGTTCATGAACGATAATTAGGGTTCATCTAAGAATCGGTTTTGGGGGTTTTTAATCAAATGAGCTTTAAAATCGAATTAAACTCCACCAATAGTTTCAGAAGGATTTGAGTAAACTAAACCATGTATCAATTTTGTTGAGTAATATCGAATTGATTGAATTCAAATTCTAGGGCTTGTAATAAGAACGAAGTTGGGGGATTTTAGAAAATGTGAATTAGAATCAAATTAAATGATACCATTAGATTCAGAAGGGTTCGATTAAGTAAAAACCTATGTCAATTTGAGGTTACAACAGCAAATTAAATGATTTCGATCATTAGGGTTCGTGAGATAAATGTTTTGGGGGTTTTCGAATTAAACAAGTTCAAGAATCAAATTTAAATGTTTTAGAAAGGTGCGAAATTCACTGATGAACGAAATCCCTAATGTTGTGAGTTCGATCGGGTTCGAAACAAGATCCAATTGGATGTTAAATGGTTCGGTTGGGGAAAAATAGGGGAACCAGTAAGTTATTAGTTAAGAGATTTGATTTTGAAGGTATATTACAAAAGTCATAGCTGGTTAACTGGTAGGTGGTGTGTGCGGTGAATGGAGGGTCACGGGTTCGAACCCGGCCCTAACCATTTTTAGGATTTTAAGGTTATTTTAGTATTTTTGTCATAACTTTCGCGTACGAACTCCGTTTTAACCCGTTCGAATTTCATTAGAACCAGAATTCTATCCCGAACATATTTGAGTAATAAAATTCATATTTTAATCCGAAAGCGAAATCGCGTATAATTACGGTTACTTAAATAAAATCAAATATGATTTTATTTAAACGATTTCAAAGTCACGCGTAT
Organism: Mikania micrantha; assembly: GCA_009363875.1. NCBI lineage: Eukaryota > Viridiplantae > Streptophyta > Magnoliopsida > Asterales > Asteraceae > Mikania > Mikania micrantha. Next base: position 16,671,917 of record CM018695.1, read on the forward strand.
TTACGTATGCACATTTCTGACACTTTAACATACGTGTGTTGACACGTATGTGATTTCAAGCACAAAACGATAATCCGAATAACACTAAGTTATTGTTTAAACACAGATCCTTCGTAAGAGGATTCTCTACACGATTTCACACGTATTGATCATTCTGCAATCATCAAAGGTGCGTACACGGCCCCTTCTTATTTTAAACTGTTTTGGGGGAGAAAACATGTGCAACAAACTATTTTTAGATACATATCACTTGCATGAGTTAACTGTTTACATTATGTGACAACATAGCAACTTGAAAGTCCTTACACACCTCGAACCGTTTAGTTTGCTGTAATGCAAAGCGTGGTAGTTGGAAATAGATCTATTAGGTTTGACAAACCTCACCTGGTAGATGGGATCTACGCAGGTGTTTGACTGACCAAACACATTTTACTATTGTTGTGCTAGACAATAGTGGCAAGGCAAAAACATGCTATAGCATGGCAATTCGTCAGCTTCGGTGTCGACCACTTATGTAAATAGTTTATATGACTAGCTATCATGACTGTGCATGTGTGATTATGTTATCTACAAACTTGATATTCAAACTGCTGTTTTGAACATTGTGAATGCTTAAAACCTGTGTTATGCACCAACCTTTGTGTTGACTTGATTTACATGTTTTCTCAGGACGCTAAGGCGCGCATTAAAGCTGGCATGGACTAGGAGATAGAGTCGCATACATTTTAAACATTTTAGATATTTGGATTTAAACATTTGGAACTTTGTATTGTATTTTACATTTTTCAACTGTTACTGGTTTTATAACGCTTCCGCAAATTTTGAAAACTCTGATGTTATGTTTTAAAGACCAAAGTATGTTTTGAAATTCATATAGAGGTCTTCTTTATGTCTAATGATCTGAGATCCTGGTTTGTCACGTTCCCAAACGGTATGATTCCGTTAGTTGAAAATTGGGGGTGTGACAGATTGGTATCAGAGCCATTGGTTATAGCGAACTAGGTTTGCATTTGTAGGCTTAGACTATGACTGTTAGACATTAGACACATATGTTTACACATATTACTTAGAAATTACATATGACTTTATGTAATTGACTTGCTTACACATTCCATGGCAGTGCACTTACATATGGTATTATGTAACAGGCATGGCATCATCATCAGTACCGTACATTTACATTGATGATTCCGAGGACGAGGAACCGATAGTTCCAGCACCACCGTCATCACCACCACCACCTATTCCATCTCCTCCACCATATGAGATGGATGACTCAGATCCGGAGGAGGATCCGGAGGAGGACCCAGACGAGGATCCCGAGGAGGATCCAGATGAGGACCCGGATGAGGATCCGGAAGAGGAGCCAGTGGAGGGCACTCAGCAGATCCCTGCTGAGGGACCTTCTGCACAATCACCACCAGTACTGGATGCTCCTGAGCCTAAGAGGCAAAGGACGGACGCTGAGGAGATCGCCAAACTGCGCGAGGATTTATACGAGGCAGAAGATAGGATCGCACAACACTCTCAGGAACAATGGGATGCTAATGAGAGGCAAGAGGAACTTGCCCATCTGGTTCATGATATGCGGAATGAGATGATTAACTTGATTGATCGTCTCGAAGCTTCAGAGAACCGAGCTGAGTTCTTGGAGGGCAGGATAGAAGCCTTAGAGGATTTACTGGCCTCTGAGAATGAGGAAGAGAATGGAGAGGAAGAAGGGGAGGAACCAGCACCAGTTGTTGATTCCGATCCTGAATCCACCGTTGAGGATGATTGATTGTTTTTCTTTCTCTTTGTTTGTTTTGTTTAAACTTATTAGGAACAGGTTGTGTTCCTATATTAGTAGTTTGGAAAGTTATGTTTTATTTCAAAAGTATTGTACTCAAATCAAATCTTTATCTATTGAAGAATTATTATTTATTTTCAACAGTTGTGTTGATTTATATTACATGTTGTGTTTGTTGTTTTACTTATACATGTCACATTAGATTTTGATTTCGTGCTAACACTTCTTGTAAATAGGAAGAAAATGGCTGACGGAAACATCCACATGACAGTTGCTGAGCTCAACGAGCTAATTAACAACAGAGTCGCCGAGGCAATCGCACAGTATGCTCAGACACACAACACAGGGCCACAGGGTCCAGCTGGGGGATTGGTTAACCCACAAGTCTGCACGTTCAAGATGTTCTTGGACTGTAAACCACACAATTTCAAAGGGTCGGAGGGGGCCATTGGACTCCTTCGATGGATTGAAAAGGCGGAGTCTGTGTTTGAAATGTGCAACTGCCCTGACGAAAGCAAGGTGAAGTTTGCAACGGGAACATTGGAGGGTCCAGCATTAACTTGGTGGAACTCAAATGTTCAGACTCTGGGGTTGGGTGAGGCAAATGCCTTGACATGGAACGACTTCAAAACTTTACTGCAAGAGGAGTACTGTCCTCGCAGTGAAATGCAGAAGTTGGAAGAGGAATATTGGCACCTCAAGATGGAGGGGTCAAATATTGAAGAGTACACAACCAGGTCACACGAGTTGGCCAGACTTCTACCACACATGGCTACTCCAGCCAGCAAGTGGATTGAAAGATACATTGGAGGACTAGTGCCTCAGATTCAGGGGTTGGTTACTTCAGCAAATCCCACCACCATCCAACAAGCTGTTCGTTTAGCGCATCAGCTTACTGATCAGGCAGTGTTACAAGGGACTCTGCCTAAACGAACATCTGCTACCAAGGTGGGAGATCATAAAAGAAAGTGGGAAGGTAACAACTCAAAGGGTAACAACCAACAATCATATCAGCAAAACCGGAAGCAAGACTCAAACAAGTCTTATCATAATTCCAGCAGTGGTCAGCAATCATCATCATCGGGGGGTTATGTTGGTAAACACCCCAAGTGCAACAGGTGTGGGTATCATCATGCAGGTAATCAGTGTGAGAGAGCTAAGTGCCAGAGGTGTGGCAAGATTGGACATGCGGCTAAGGATTGTCGCGGGGAGCTGCAGAACAACCACAACAACCAGAATAATAACCAGAACAACACACAGAAGGGTTGTTATGAGTGTGGCAAGATGGGACACTTCAAGAAGGATTGCCCACAACTCAAGAAAAGTGGGGAGAATAATAATGCAACAGGCAACGGCAACGGCAACGGTAATGGTAATGGCACCAACAACAATAATAATAACAACAACAATGGTGCTAGAGGCAGGGCGTTTGTGATTGGAGGACGTCAGGCACGAGAGGATCCCAACATCGTTACGGGTACGTTTCTCTTAAATAATCACTATGCCTCTATGTTATTTGACACTGGTGCCGATCGGAGTTTTGTATCTAGTTCATTTGCTAAGTTGCTAAATGTTAGTCCCACTGCCTTAGATAGTCCATACACTGTGGAATTAGCTGATGGTAAGTTAATAGTAGTTGAACAAATCTTTAAGGGATGTATACTTGATTTGATGGGTCAAACATTAGAGATTGATCTTATGCCTATTGCCTTAGGCAGTGTTGATGTAGTTATTGGCATGGACTGGTTGTCTAAAAACCAGGCTGAAATTGTATGCCATGAAAAGATTGTTCGCATACTTCTTCCGCAGGGAGAGACATTATATGTACAAGGCGAGAAGAGCAGTACGCCACTGCGTCTCATATCTTGTATGAAAGCACACAAATGTCTGCGGAAAGGTCATACGGCAGTTGTAGCACTTATAACTGAAAAGCCAGTAGCTGAGAAGAAGATTGAAAATATACCTGTAGTTTGTGAATTTCCGGAGGTGTTTCCAGATGACTTGCCGGGATTACCGCCTATCAGACAGGTGGAATTTCGAATCAATCTTACACCAGACGCAGCACCGATAGTTAGGGCGCCTTATCGACTTGCACCGTCTGAGATGCAAGAGTTATCCACACAATTGCAAGAGTTGTTGGATAAGGGTTTCATACGACCTAGTTTTTCACCGTGGGGAGCTCCAGTTTTGTTTGTCAAGAAGAAGGACGGGACTTTCCGTATGTGCATCGATTACCGGGAATTGAACAAGGTTACTATTAAGAACCGGTATCCGTTACCCAGAATTGACGATCTGTTCGATCAGTTGCAAGGTTTGAGTTACTACTCGAAGATTGATCTCAGGTCTGGTTATCATCAACTAAGAGTTCAGGAGGAGGATATTCCGAAGACAGCATTCAGAACACGCTATGGCCATTATGAGTTCTTGGTCATGCCATTTGGGTTGACAAACGCTCCAGCTGTATTCATGGATCTCATGAATCGTGTTTGTAAACCTTATCTTGATAAGTTTGTCATTGTTTTCATCGATGACATTCTCATTTATTCACAATCTGAGGAGGAACACGCTGAACATCTTCGATTACTATTGGAATTACTGAAACAGGAACAATTGTATGCTAAGTTCTCGAAATGTGATTTCTGGATGCGAGAAGTACAATTCTTGGGTCATATAGTCAATGAAAAGGGCATACATGTTGATCCAGCGAAGATTGAAGCGATTAAGAATTGGGAAGCACCAAAGACCCCTACCGAGGTACGACAATTCCTTGGTTTGGCGGGTTATTATCGACGATTCATTGAAGGTTTCTCAAAGATCGATCAACCACTTACAGCTCTTACGCATAAGGGAACGAAGTATAACTGGACGGATAAACAGGAAACTGCGTTCCAGTTATTGAAACAGAAACTTTGCAGCGCACCGATTCTGTCATTACCGAAAGGAACGGAAGACTTTGTGGTGTATTGTGATGCATCTGCACAGGGTTTAGGATGTGTGTTGATGCAACGGGATAAAGTAATTGCTTATGCTTCAAGGCAACTACGACCATACGAAAAGAATTACACTACTCATGACTTGGAGTTAGGAGCAGTAGTTTTTGCTTTGAAGATTTGGAGGCATTACTTGTATGGAACTAAGTGTACTATTTATACTGATCATAAGAGTTTGCAACATATCTTTGATCAGAAGGAGCTTAATATGAGGCAACGACGATGGGTTGAGTTGTTGAACGATTATGAGTGTGCGATTAAGTATCACTCGGGAAAAGCAAATGAGGTAGCTGATGCTTTAAGCAGAAAAGACACAACAGGAACAAGACGGGTTCGTGCACTTATGATGACAATACATACTGACTTACCTGACAAGGTACACAGTGCTCAGATCGAGGCCTTGAAAGAGGAAAATTTGGTACAGGAATCTTTACGGGGAATGGAAGAACAATTGGATGCTAAGTCTGATGGAATTCGCTATTTCATTAATCGACTTTGGATACCTTTGTATGGAGGTTTAAGGGAACTTGTGATGGATGAAGCACACAAGTCCAGGTATTCAGTCCATCCAGGATCAGACAAGATGTATCATGACTTGAAGGCATTGTATTGGTGGCCTCACATGAAAGCCGACATTGCTAAGTACGTTAGCAAATGTTTGACTTGTTCGAAAGTCAAAGTTGAATACCAGAAGCCATCTGGTTTACTGCAACAACCAGAGATACCGATGTGGAAATGGGAACAGATTTCGATGGACTTCATTACTAAGTTACCCCGTACACCGAGTGGTTGTGATACGATATGGGTAATTGTCGATCGATTAACGAAATCTGCACACTTCTTAGCAATCAAGGAAACTGATAAGATGGAGAAACTGACTCGCATTTACATCAAGGAAGTAGTAGCACGGCATGGCGTGCCAATCTCTATCATATCAGATCGGGATGCCCAATTTACTTCCAACTTTTGGAAATCTCTTCACAAGTCATTGGGGACTCGCTTGGATATGAGTACCGCCTATCATCCGCAGACCGACGGTCAAAGTGAACGAACGATTCAAACGCTCGAGGATATGTTACGAGCTTGTGTAATTGACTTTGGTGATAGTTGGGAGAATCATTTACCGTTAGTGGAATTCTCCTACAATAATAATTATCATACAAGTATTCAAGCAGCACCGTTTGAAGCTTTGTATGGTCGCAAATGTCGTTCACCAGTTTGTTGGGCTGAGATTGGAGACAGTCAGATAACAGGTCCTGAACTGGTGCACGAGACGACAGAGAAGATAGTTCAAATCCGGAACCGTATGTCAGCGGCTCGGGATCGACAGAAGAGTTATGCTGACAAACGACGTAAACCGTTGGAATTTCAAGTAGGAGACCGAGTTCTTCTAAAGGTATCACCTTGGAAAGGTGTGATACGATTCGGCAAGCGCGGAAAGCTTAGTCCACGTTACGTAGGACCTTTTGAGATTCTGAAAAGGATTGGTCCGGTTGCGTATCAACTCAAACTACCGGATGAACTCAGTGGAGTTCATGATGTTTTTCACGTATCAAACTTAAAGAAATGTCTTTCTGATGAGACATTGATTGTACCATTGGAAGAAATACAAGTAGATGAACAGTTACGATTCATTGAAGAACCAGCAGAAATCATGGATCGAGAGGTTAAACAACTGAAGCAAAGCAAGATTCCGATAGTCAAAGTTCGATGGAATTCAAGACGTGGTCCTGAATTCACATGGGAACGGGAAGACCAAATGATGAAGAAATATCCTTATCTATTCAAAACAGCTACTGCTAACACTGAGAGCGCACGTTAAATTTCGGGACGAAATTTCCTTCAACAAGGGGATGACGTGATGCTTCACACATCAAACACTGCAAATTTCAAACTGTAAGCACAAACACTTTATTCAATTGGTTTTGTTATAAACATTTGTGTTACATTTTATACATTTTATGTGCTACATTTCATATGTTACATGTTATGGTAGTACATGCATGATTAGTTACACACATTTTACTATGTACGAGGTTGCATAGTACAAACAGTATGATCAAACAGACACTCACTATGTGTGAGGTTACACAGCATAGTATGATCAAACATGATCAAACACAAACAGTCACAGTTAGGTGAACTAACTAGTGTACACGCAAACAGTCACATTGAACGATCACATTTAATTGTGATGTTGCAAGCATTAGGCTTTGTGTGTGAATACACACGAGCACACTGAATGATCAAATCACATTAAAATGTACGATTTAAATTCGTAAGTAGTTTCCTAACTACTCATAACACTTACTAATTTTCGGGACGAAAATTCCTTCAACAAGGGGATGATGTGACAATCCGATTTTTCGAGTTAACCTCGTTAACCCTCGTAGGCCCAATAAGGCCAATGAAGGCCCAACAAGGCCAATGAAGGCCCAACAAGGTCAAAGAAGGCCTAGTAAGGCCCAAGAAGGCCCAGTAAAGCCAAAGAAGACCCAGTAAGGTCAAGGAAGGCCCAACAAGACAAGTCAGGCTCAATGAAGTTTATGAAGGCCCAATAAGACAAATGTAGGCCCAAGAAGCCAAGGTGGGCCCAATAAAGCAAGAGTAGGCCCATTGAGATCTAGGTAGGCCCAGTAAGCTCAAGATAGGCCCAGTGAACTTGATGGAGGCCCAAATGGGTTAACCTAGCCCAATAATGTCTCAATTGGCCCAATTTGTACCAAATTGGGAATTTAGTTTAGCTTTATTAGCCGAAAATTTAAGGAAATCATAAGAGATCAAACTATAAAAGATTAGGATTAAGCAAAACAAATCTAGAATACTTTGAATTGTAAGAATTAACTAGTGATTTGTCAAAACACACAATTTTGACTTACATAGTCAAAATTCGTCCATGTATACAAAAGGGAGTTATGAATTTCAATAGAATATGAAGTTATGGATCGAATTAATGGTGCTTAAAACACCTAATGATGATAATAAACGGTTATCATCAGTTATTACAATCATTATGGTCGAATTAAACCCAAATGATGATCTAGCTTCTTAAAACCGTTACTAACATAATCAAACTCATATAATTCGACAGAAACCCAAGCAATTGAGTTTTCAGAAACATTATTCGGTACCTTTAGGCTCTTTAGCATACACTAATTCGAATCCAGAAGTCGTGGGTGAAGATTTGGATTGAAGGTCGGCCGAAACTCAATCTAATAGTCGAGATATATCAATTTGGCATCCATTCAAGTAAGTTTTCACTTCTACACCACCTAAATATGCCGATTAAGCTTAACCCTATGTTAATTCGGGGTTCCAATATCGAATTGTTCATGAACGATAATTAGGGTTCATCTAAGAATCGGTTTTGGGGGTTTTTAATCAAATGAGCTTTAAAATCGAATTAAACTCCACCAATAGTTTCAGAAGGATTTGAGTAAACTAAACCATGTATCAATTTTGTTGAGTAATATCGAATTGATTGAATTCAAATTCTAGGGCTTGTAATAAGAACGAAGTTGGGGGATTTTAGAAAATGTGAATTAGAATCAAATTAAATGATACCATTAGATTCAGAAGGGTTCGATTAAGTAAAAACCTATGTCAATTTGAGGTTACAACAGCAAATTAAATGATTTCGATCATTAGGGTTCGTGAGATAAATGTTTTGGGGGTTTTCGAATTAAACAAGTTCAAGAATCAAATTTAAATGTTTTAGAAAGGTGCGAAATTCACTGATGAACGAAATCCCTAATGTTGTGAGTTCGATCGGGTTCGAAACAAGATCCAATTGGATGTTAAATGGTTCGGTTGGGGAAAAATAGGGGAACCAGTAAGTTATTAGTTAAGAGATTTGATTTTGAAGGTATATTACAAAAGTCATAGCTGGTTAACTGGTAGGTGGTGTGTGCGGTGAATGGAGGGTCACGGGTTCGAACCCGGCCCTAACCATTTTTAGGATTTTAAGGTTATTTTAGTATTTTTGTCATAACTTTCGCGTACGAACTCCGTTTTAACCCGTTCGAATTTCATTAGAACCAGAATTCTATCCCGAACATATTTGAGTAATAAAATTCATATTTTAATCCGAAAGCGAAATCGCGTATAATTACGGTTACTTAAATAAAATCAAATATGATTTTATTTAAACGATTTCAAAGTCACGCGTATTTACGTATGCACATTTCTGACACTTTAACATACGTGTGTTGACACGTATGTGATTTCAAGCACAAAACGATAATCCGAATAACACTAAGTTATTGTTTAAACACAGATCCTTCGTAAGAGGATTCTCTACACGATTTCACACGTATTGATCATTCTGCAATCATCAAAGGTGCGTACACGGCCCCTTCTTATTTTAAACTGTTTTGGGGGAGAAAACATGTGCAACAAACTATTTTTAGATACATATCACTTGCATGAGTTAACTGTTTACATTATGTGACAACATAGCAACTTGAAAGTCCTTACACACCTCGAACCGTTTAGTTTGCTGTAATGCAAAGCGTGGTAGTTGGAAATAGATCTATTAGGTTTGACAAACCTCACCTGGTAGATGGGATCTACGCAGGTGTTTGACTGACCAAACACATTTTACTATTGTTGTGCTAGACAATAGTGGCAAGGCAAAAACATGCTATAGCATGGCAATTCGTCAGCTTCGGTGTCGACCACTTATGTAAATAGTTTATATGACTAGCTATCATGACTGTGCTTGTGTGATTATGTTATCTACAAACTTGATATTCAAACTGCTGTTTTGAACATTGTGAATGCTTAAAACCTGTGTTATGCACCAACCTTTGTGTTGACTTGATTTACATGTTTTCTCAGGACGCTAAGGCGCGCATTAAAGCTGGAATGGACTAGGAGATAGAGTCGCATACATTTTAAACATTTTAGATATTTGGATTTAAACATTTGGAACTTTGTATTGTATTTTACATTTTTCAAATGTTACTGGTTTTATAACGCTTCCGCAAATTTTGAAAACTCTGATGTTATGTTTTAAAGACCAAAGTATGTTTTGAAATTCATATAGAGGTCTTCTTTATGTCTAATGATCTGAGATCCTGGTTTGTCACGTTCCCAAACGGTATGATTCCGTTAGTTGAAAATTGGGGGTGTGACAGATTCAGTATGAGTATCGGAAGAGATGGATCAACTTCAAGCCTTAGGAACCAGAAAGATATTATCAGCTAGAAATCATTACAGATACCCGTAGACACAAAGTCATCCTGAAGTGGCTGCCTCCAAGAGTCATGAAGAAGATTCCTTTACGGAAGATGCGTCAAGACTTCTTGGACAGTTTCCGATGGTGGTATTATGATGGGTGAACTGCAGAGGCAGTAATTGTGCTGTGCAAAGACAACAAATGGGATACGAAACGTATATTTGATCCCATGTGGTTGACTAATCTGTCACACAACGATGTAAAGGCTTTCTGCAGATGTTAGATCTTCTTTGAGGTTGAAGACATGGAGCAGGCTCTACAATACATGAGAGTTATCCGGATATGCATTGTTTTTGGACACATACATGAAAACGCACAAAGAACTGTTTTTTGTCCTCATTAGGAACATCTCTCCAACTGTCCCATGGACCCTTCCATATAGCCTTTAATATCACTCCAATAACACAGGTAGACTTTTCTTATTTACTAAATATACAAAACAAGAGAAAAAACATATTAGTAACATCTTTTATATACATAAATTATTAATATAAATTTTTATATACTTACTACCCATCTTCAATCTAAATCCACTCATAGTTCATGGATTCAGGTACTTAAACTTGTGAAGTGCGTCCTCTCCTTGAGTTAGCGTCATGAAAAGTAGACTCATCATCATCATCATCATCATCGTCATTACCCTCAATATGAGAACGGACCATTATATCATTACTTCCTATACCACTATGTCATCCAACACCTTAATCCCTGAATTGACAATCTCCTCGACTAACACCTTGATAACCAGGTAGACTAATAGCTCACCTAACCCCTTGATCACTACCTTTACCAGCTCCTTGACTACTACCTCTCCCCATCCCTCAATCACTACCTTAAGCATCACCTTGACTACTATATCGTCCAACCCTTCGATCACTAACTTGACCAGCACCATGACTACTACCTCGCCCCACCCTAAGATCACTACCCCAAGATCACTAACATGACCATCACCTTGACTGTTACCTTGTCCAGTAGCTCGATCACTGCCTCGACCCGTAGTACGTGCCATGATATCTATAAAAACATAAATCAATTAATAGTTAGAAATAGTTAATGTTATTGATCCAACTATTTAGCAACATATAAGTTATGTATTACTATTAATAACAAACTAACTATTATATACAATTAACAAACTTGTCACTTTAATTATTTATTTTCAAAATTTTCATCATGAATTTTTCAACATCCTGTAACACTCCTTCCTCATGTAAATAAGAAATAGGAAGAAGATCCTCAGTTATCGTGCATTCAATCCTTTCATTATCCTAAAAGAAATGCTACACGTCTTTAATGTCATCATCATCCAATTCACTAACATCTTGGGAAAGCTAGAAAATTCCCTTGGGATTGTCTTCAAACATCTAACCAACCTTTTAGCTCCTTAGAGTTTGATATATATGATGTATAATACACTTGTTGCGCTTGTGATGCTAATATAAAGGGATCATCTACACATCCAGTTTCTATGGGTTTAACGTCAAGAATATGAGTTTTGGGGTCTACCCTCACCCCCTTCACTAGATTAAACCAAGATCATTTCAACAAAAATCCACACAAGGCCCTATGATGCTATGATATTCCAATTCTAATATATCATCTAATAAATCATAGTAATCGTTTTCATTTTCTTCGTATGTGGACCCTTTGAACACACACAGCTATTTTGTGTGACGTGGCCATCATAAGGTGTTTCTGTGTGAAACTTGTAACCATTGACAAAGTAACCCTTGTGTGACTTTACATAAGTTAGAGGACCTTGGTATAATTTTATTAGATGCTACTTATTTGGAAAATTCATAACCTACAATTATAAAAGTGTGTTCAGTTAATACTATTAAAATATTAAAAAAAATAGAAATTGTTTTAGAATGCTTACACGCATTTGCAACGTTGTAGCAAATCTCATCTTTCATTTTCTCAAGGGTTGCTTCATCGTAGTTTGGGAACGAATCTCTTAGCTCTTTATCAAATAACCAAATAGACTCAAGAAGCTTTTGACCATTAAGTAATATATAAGTATGAGCTTCGTTTGTGTAAGAACTTTGTCTTCTCCATCCTTTTCAAATAGTCTTCAACATGAATGCTTAAAAATACTTAAGTGAATATCAGTCTTTGATGAACAGGTAACATTTGAGGAAAAATTCCATGCTCGGCGAACAGTCAGCTTAAGATACGAAAAACAATAGTTAGAAAGCTCATCCATGAGACGAGACTGAACGATGGAACCTTTAACTTTTCCTTTGTTTCTAATCATTCTTTATAATTGACCTTACTTCATAGAAAATGAGGATGAAAGTTTTAGTTAATATTTAGTATTTTAAAATAATGCTTTCATTAAATTAAACATTTACCTCTCATAGGGATACATCCACCTACATTGCACCAGACCACCTAGAATAACTTCATTGATTAAATGTATAACAAGGTGTTCCGTTAAGTCGAAGAACGCGGGTGGAAAGACTTTTTATAACTTGCAAATATTTACGACACTACTTTTCTTTAATTTCGTAAATCTTCAACGCATAGTACACTTGAGAAAATAAAATGAAAGAATCTGCAAACCTCTAGTATCGTTTCCCATATTTGCTTTGGTAGCATCCCTCGTAAGACCATAGGCAACAATCATTTCATGAAGACATGACAATCATGATTTTTAAAGTTGTAAAAGGTTACCTCAATAATGTTCCCACATCCCCCTATAATTGATGCATAGCCTTCAGGAAACTTTTCTTCTTTCAACCATTTACAAACTTTATTTACCTCATGTTTGGTTAAACTATATGATGCTTTTGGTTTAAGAAGTTTATTATTATTTCCATTCAAAATATGTAAGGATGGCCCAGCTGTGCCAGGGAAAAGATAGATAGTTGACTTACACGCCCTATGGTCGATTGCATAATTGTTCCACATCCTTCCTTGCTTTCATATTATCTTTTATTTTGTAAGTATCCATAATTGTTTAAAATAGATTCTCAAAAACATTCTTCTCAATATGCATTACATCAAGGTTGTGTCATATTAACAACATAGTTATGGGTTTTTCTAAATTCTGGATATTTATGCTTTGGGATGGATGTTAAACCTTCATAGACAACTGGGAAGCTAGAGACTTGTTCAAATATTTCCCAACCATTTAACTCAGGTGGAGGTCCTAATAACGACCATGTTGAACTTAGAAACATCATAGACTTGTTCGAAAAGCTTGAGTGTCTCCCATACAATATGGGCAAGCTAAATGACCGTGCGTGCTCCAGCCTGACAACATTGCATAGGCAAGAAAATAATTAACTACCCTTAAAAGAATTTCTCGCATAATAAAATTTTCTTTATGATAAGTATCGTAAACTTCAATGCCTTCCTCGTACAACTCTTTTAACTTGTGTTAATAGCCTTAGAAACACATCGATATTTTGACCTAAACTCTTTCCACAATGAATAATCAAACATACTTTAATTTACGAGCCTTTCATACTTATCCATGGAGGCAAGTTATAGATTGTTAAAAAGACACCCATAACGAATATGGAACTGTGTTTGAGTTAATTGGATTGAAACCGCTAGTGCATAACCGAAGACGAACGTTTCGAATCTCTTTTGCAAAGACATGATTTTTCAATGTCAAAATGCTTCCAAGCCATGCCGTCACTTGATATGCCATGCTACCCTCTGTTGTTCTATGATCATGGTGCCAAGTCATATCTTTAGGAGTTTTTGAAGACATATACAACCTCTTAAGTCTAGGACTAATTGGCATGTATGACATCACCAAATTAGGTACCTTATTCCAGTCACTTTTGTAACGAGATTTCTTACAGTATTTACATTATTTCAATGCCTTGTATTCCTTATAGAATAACGTGTAGTGATTCTTGCAAATGTAAATTCTTTCATAAGGAAGACTTTTCGGGAGCATATTCTCTTCAAGCTACAATGCATTAACTATAGAATTTTATAGAAATGCCATTACCATATCAATTTGCTTTCAAGAAAGGGCCTAAAATATGGCAATGTGATTCAATGTAAATATATCAAAAGTAGAACGCCAAGTTAATAGACTTCATCTTGTTGATCTATTGGTTATATGATCATCACCGGTCAATAATTGATCCGTTAGTTATATTCAAAATAGACAAGTGAAAATAAAACTCTTTTTTAAAATGATCCAATATGTATGTTAAGAATTTCCAAAAAGTTAAATTAGTGTTAGACTGTTGCACCCTAGCATTCCTGGCCTTTCGAAGGCACGGCGTGAGACCTGTCAGGATCTCTACAGGATCACAGTGTCTAGTTACAGTTGCGAGACCTACATGTCTGGTTGCATACATACATCCAATAAACTTGGATAAAACAGTTTTATAAAATCAGAGTTGCGGAAGTTTTATGTATTGGTTATCAAAATAGTTTGAATTCATAAGTTGCGGAAGCTAATTTAAAACAGTTTTCAAAACAATACAAAGAAGTAGTCGCGGAAGCGATTTAAGTAGTTATCATTACATAATAGAATAAATAGTAGTTGTTTTCAAATGGCCTAAGACACTAAGTAGATGCATGAGACTCCAGCCTAGCATCCTAGTTCCTGGTGTGCGTGCCTTAGTTACTCGAAAAAACATGCGAGTAAAAGGTCAACACAAAGGTTGGTGAGAGCACATGTTTTACATAAGCAATAAACATCAAATGTTTAAAGTAAGTGTTGGTTGAAATACATATCATTACAATACAATATCAATTGATAGCTAGTCAATAAAATAATATTATATGTGGGTTCGAAACCGAAGCTGACCGTGTGCCTCCGGCCATGTCCATCACACAAGAAAATGGCAAATGTGTTGGTCAATTTGGCACACCTTCCGACCTCCAGTTAGGTTGGCCTCCCAGGCGCGATGAGAGGGGCTTGTGAGGCCCAAATAGTGCTATCCAAGATTACCACGCTAGGAGCTCCGCGCTGCTAACGGTCCGAGGGGTGTTTGTGAGGACTTTGAGTTGTCATGTGTGCCACACATAGACATATAATGAAAAAGCATGTCCATATGTATTCAAAATAACTTGTTGTTTAAAAACACTTTCCTTATTTGGAAAGTATTCTTATGAAAGCTCGTTTTTGAAAATCAAAGTTTCCAAATATGTTAAAAATCATTTTTAAACATATTTCAGTAGTTACAATTCATCAAATCATATTAAAACATCAAAATACTTCTTTTGATTAACAAAAGTTTCTAAATATAGTAAGCTTGTCACAAAAACCAGATTTTCACAAAACCAACTATCCAAATGAGTTTCTAAACACTTCAATACACATATGACACATTCTAGACACGTCTAACATGTCTAAATCATTACAAATATACAACATGCAACATAAAAATTTCCTTTTATGGCAAGTTCTACCAATCATCACAATAACCTATCCAAACTCGATCCAAACATTCCTATACTCTAAAATCAGTAAATATATATTTAAATCACACAAGAACACAAACAATGTCATGCATGTGAGCCACAAGGAGTTGCATGTGTTCAAACACGCTTACATGTGTGTTTTTACACCTTGCATGTGTGATCTCTATTATTAAGCACATAAAACTACCTTAGAAGCTAGGATCCAAGTTGAACAGGTGCAACAAGTCCTGGAAATGGCTGGGTATGGTCCTCTTGCTTGTTTATGGCTTCTCAAGGCTTCCTTTGAGCTCCAATGTCTTCCAAACACCAAAGAATGGCTTCAAGGAAATTCCCAAGGGGTTTGAGGGTTGGTTTCAGTGGGTGTTGGTCAAGAACAGACGAAGTAACTCGGTGGAAATGTGAGAGAACCAAATGAAAATGGTTTGAGGATGTTTTTATAAAGTTTTTGCCTTCAGGAACTCTTCGCGTACCGCCAAGGGTTCCGGAGTTCAAACTCCCGCTCCTGCTTCGTGTACCGCCAAGGAATTCATTAAGGTGTCTTGGCGTACCGCAGAGGCTTTATTTCTTAGTTTTTTGATTTTGTTGATTTGATTTCGTTTGCGCTTGGTTTGCAGGTTGGTTTCAGTGGGTGTTGGTCAAGAACAGATGAAGAAACTCGATTGAAAAATGAAAGAGCCAAGTGAAAATTGTTTGGGGATGTTTTTATAAAGTTTTTGTCTTCAGGGACTCTTCGCGTACCGCCAAGGATTCCGAAGTTCAAACTCCCGCTCTTGCTTCGCGTACCGCCAAGGAATTCACTAAGGAGTCTTGGCGTACCAAGAAGGCTTCATTTTTCAGTTTTTTGATTTCGTTTGCACTGGATTCGTAACGTTTTTCCTAAACGTCTAGTTCATGCTTAGCACATAATGACACATACAATGGTTTGATTATCGTTTGTTCACCAACGTTCGCGAGACTCGTGTGTGTTTCGATAATTCCTCGAATAATCAGTGGTTGTTGGTGATCGTGTTTTCGAAGTGTTTGGATGCTTGATAAAACATAATAAACATGTAATGCACAATTCAATAATTCCCCGAATTATTGTTTTGCGTTTGTGTTTGGGTTTGCCACACTTGGTTTTCAAAACCAATGTGCAATGTACGATTCGATAGTTCCTCGAACTATCATTTCGCAATTGTTCGTGTTTAACTCATTTAAGTAAACCTAATTAAATGAAATGCAACAAATATGAATGTGAAATACAAAATTGTAAAGGTTGCGATTTACCTAAAATCGCCAGGTGTCACATCATCCCCTTGTTGAAAGAAATTTCGTCCCGAAATTTGGTTGTTGTCAGTAGTGTTTGAGAATGAAAATTTTCTGGTTGTCACATCATCCCCTTGTTGAAAGGAAATTTCATCCCAAAGTTTATTCGTTGTTGTCGGCGTTTGACGTTGATTGTTTGAACAGGTGGGGATATTTGCGCATCATCTGATCTTCGCTTTCCCACGCGAATTCAGGTCCGCGTTTCGAGTTCCATCGGACTCTGAAATTGGAATCCGACTCTACTTGAGTTGTTTGACCTCACGGTCCATGATTTCTACCGGCTCTTCCACGAACCGTAGTTGTTCATCCACCTGGATCTCGTCCAGTGGAATCACAAGTGTCTCATCGGATAAACACTTTTTCATGTTTGAGACATTAAATAGGTTGTGAACTCCATCGAGTTCGGCTGGTAGGTTGAGTTGGTATGCCACTGGACCAATCCTTTTCAGGATCTCAAAGGGTCCAATATATCGTGGGTTCAGTTTTCCTCGTTTCCCAAAACGAATAACGCCTTTCGGTAGCAAGACTTTCAAAAGAACTTTATCTCTTACGTGAAATTCTAAAGGCTTTCGACGCATGTTGGCATAGCTCATTTGACGATCATGAGCTGCTGCCATGCGATTTCTGATTTGTACAACCGCGTACCAAGCGACATTTGCAATGATTTCCAGAAATTTGAAGTAAATCTAGCGTCTCGATCAGAAATGATGGAGATTGGTACTCCATGAAGCGAGACTACCTCCTTGACAAAAATTGTGTCTAATTTTTCCATTTTTTTCATTTTCCTTGATCGCAAGGAAATGTGCTGACTTGGTCAATCGATCCACAATTACCCAAATAGTGTCACATCCACTAGGAGTACGGGGTAATTTGGTAATGAAATCCATGGAGATCTGTTCCCACTTCCACATGGGGATCTTTGGTTGTGTGAGTAATCAGGGTGGTTTCTGGTACTCAACCTTGACTTTGGCGCAAATCAAGCATTTGCTCACATATGGTTTGTGGTACTCAACCTTGACTTTGGCGCAAGTCAAGCATTTGCTCACATAAGTGGCAATGTCGGGTTTCTTTTATGGCCACCAATGAAGGATCTACAGATCATGATCCAGGGTGAATGGAATATCTAGACTTATGAGGCTCGTCCATCACAAGGTCTCGTAAGTTTCTATGGTGTGGAACCCAGACTCGTTCCGTGAAATAGTGTAAGAAATCGGCTTGTACTTCTAGTTGTTTCTCCATTCCCTTTAGTGATTTGGCCGCTAGGTTTTCTTCCTTCAATGCCTCAACTTAGGCACTACGTATTTGCTCAGGGAGATTGGGATGAATGGTGAGTTGTAAATCTCGTACTCTCTTAGGTTTCGAGGTATTCTTCCGACTGAGGGCATCGGCCACAACGTTGGCTTTCCTCGGGTGATACTTGATAGCACACTCATAGTCGTTTAAGAGTTCGAGCTAGCGACACTGTCTCATGTTCAGTTCCTTCAGCTCAAATATGCGTTGGAGACTCTTATGATCAGTGTATATAGTACACTTTGTGCCATATAGGTAGTGTGTCCAGATCTTGAGTGCGAATACTACAGCTCCTAATTCCAAGTTGTGGGTGGTGTAATTCTTCTCGTGGACTTTCAGTTGTCGAGAAGCATATGCGATCACCTTCTCTCGCTGCATCAGCACGCAGCCGAGTCCTTGTATCGGGGCATCGCAGCATACTACGAAATCGTCCGTTCCATCAGGAAGAGATAAGATAGGTGCGCTACAGAGTTTTTCTTTGAGAAGCTGGAATGCAGCTTCCTGCTTGTCAGTCCAGAGATATTTCATATCTTTGTGGGTGACGGTTGTGAGTGGTTGGGCTATCTTGGAAAATCCTTCAATGAATAGTCAATAATAGCTTGCTAAGCCTAGGAATTGTTGCACCTCAGTTGGGGTTTTTGGTGCTTCCCAGTTCTTGATGACCTCTATCTTGGATTTATCCACATGTATTCCTTGTTTGTTAACAACATGTCCCAAGAATTGGACTTCCCAAATCCAGAAGTCGCATTTGGAGAGCTTAGCATACAGCTTCTCCTGTCTTAAGAGTTCAAGAGCCAATCGAAGATGCTCTTTGTGTACTTCTTGGGATTTGGAGTATATTAGAATATCATTTAAAAATACAATGATAAACTTAATGAGATAGGGTTTACACACTCTATTCATAAGGTTCATGAATACCGCATATGCATTTGTCAGCCCAAATGGCATGACCAAGAACTCGTAATGGCCATACCGTGTACGAACAGCTGTCTTGGGGATATCTTCCTCTTGAATCCTCAGTTGATGGTACCCAGATCGCAAATCGATTTCGGAGTAGTAACTCGACCCTTGTAGTTGATCGAACAAATCATCGATGCGAGGTAAAGAGTAACGATTTTTGATCGTCACTTTGTTCAATTCACGGTAGTCGATGCACATACGGAACATGCCATCCTTCTTCTTCACAAACAAGACATGAGCTCCCCACGGTGAGAAGCTTGGTCCAATTAAACCCTTGTCCAAAAGCTCTTGCAGTTGATTGGACAGTTCCTACATCTCTGAAGGTGCAAGTCGATAGGGTGCTCGTGCAATGGGTGCTGCTCCCGGTGCTAGATCTATGCGAAACTCCACTTTTCGAGGTGGTGGCAGTCCTAGTAGATCCTCTGGGAATACGTCAGGATAGTCGTATACGATGAGGATGTCTTATATTTTCTTTTCTTCTTCAGTCTTGCCGGTGATAAGCGCGAGTATGGTTGTGTATCCCATTCGTAGGAATTTATGAGCTTTCATGAACGAGATGATGTTCAGAGGAGTGTCGCTCCTTTCGCCATTAATGTTTAAGGTTTCTCCACTAGGGAGAGGTATACGTGCAACTTCATCGTGGCAAACTATTTCAGCTTGGTTTTCAGACAACCAATCCATGCCCACTATGACATCAAAACTGCCTAGTGTGACTGGCATAAGATCAATCTTAAACTTATGGTTTGCTAGCTTTAAAGTGCATTCTTTCAGAATGTGCGTAGTTAAAATCAGTTTACCATCATCTAGCTCCACAATGTATTCAACCTCTAAGGGTGTTGGGGCTATGGCAAGTATCTCACTAAAATCCTTAGATATAAAGCTTTTCTCAACTCTAGTATCAAACAATACAAAAGCAAATTGATCATTTATGAGATACATACCTGTTGCGAGGTTGGGATCCCTTCTGGCTTCTTTCGCCCCGATCACGAAGGCTCGTCCCTTCGGACCGTTATTGTTGTCGTTCTTCAGATATGGACAATCCTTCTTGAAGTGCCCTGGTTTTCCCCATTCAAAGCAGCCCTTTGGTGCTTCGTGTTGCTGTTGTTGTGGCTGTGGGGTTTTGGTTAGCAGTTCACCCTTGCAGTCTTTAGCGATATGTCCTTCTTTGCCACATCGTTGGCATCGGATAGAGCCAGATTGTCCCACAGCATGATGTAAATTGCATTTGTAGCACTTGGGGTTTTTGCCTGCATCGGCTCTTGAGTTCTAAGTGGTTGGAATGGGTGGTGTGTAAGCTTGGGACGACCCAACCTTACGTTGTTGTGGTGGTGGTTGAAGAATGGAAGGTTTGCTCAGGGTGTTATCCCATTTACGTTTATTATCAGCAGGTTGGCTACTGCACCACGGGGTGGTAAAAGTCTTTGTGCCACAGCTGAGTCAGTGAGCTTGTAGGCTAGTCGCACAACTTGTTGTAAAGTGATGGGGTCAGCAGAAAGTACCATTCCCTGAATCTAAGGGATAATTCCTCAATGTACTTCTCGATGTGTTTGTAGTGTGGTGTTACCATCTCCGGGCACAGGTGTGCCAGCTCATACGATCGCGCAGTGTATGCCTTGATCTCGGAACCAACCATCTTATGGTCCTAGAATTCAGTTTCCAGCTTCGGCACTTCACCGCGAGGACAGTATTCGCATTTCATCATTTTCTTGAAGTCTTCCCAAGGTAGGGCATTAGCTGCATCCAACCCTGAATTCTTGACATTGGCATTCCACCAAGTGAGGACAGCTCCCTCAGGTGTTCCAGCGGCGAATTTTACTCGGTCCTCGTTCCTACATTTGCTCATGGCAAAGGCTGACTCCGCTTTTTCCATCCAGCGCAACCGGCCAACTGCACCCTAAGTACCGTTGAAAGAGTGGGGTTTGCATTCCAGAAATGTTTTGAATGTGCAGAGGGATGGGTTAAGATTTGCTCCTGAGATATGCAAGGAAGAAATTGGATTCAGTATCCGATAAACGTGTTGTAATAGAAATATGTGATCATTGTGCAAGGTGAATTCGAAAATGAGATTTGTCACCTTCATTCAGTTGGTTTTGATTACGGCCAGTCTCCCGTGCAGGAAGTGCCTCCTCAACTGGCTCGTTGATGAGTACATTTAGTTCAACTGCGGTGAGGTTGATGTTTCCACGTCCTCCCGCGTTCATGCATTCTCCGCGTCTTCCAGACATGATCTTCATAGCGAGAATAAGCGTTAGAGTATTTCCAAGTATTAATGTAATGTGTGTGGTTGATACGAAAAGGAAACATGTATTGGCTTGCATAGACAAGATTTTCAATAACAACAATAGTCTTGATATATAATAAGTTGTACTGGTTACAATTCATTTAATATCAAAACATTAAGATTCCAAAATATCCAGTACAGAGACATAACTCGTCCCTACTAGGTCTACACTAAGTTAATCAAATGCATTGTCGATAGTGGAATCAGAATCAACTTCCTGGTTCCTCTTCCTCAAGGTCTGGTTCCTCTTCAGGGTCTGGCTCCTCTGGGTCTGGAATGACAATGTTGTTCTCTAGCTCTGGGATTCTAGCTTTAGTGATGGAAGCTCGGTCTTCGGTCGCCTGGAATAGTGCAATCAACTAGGTCATATCCCGATCCATCTTGTTGACCACACTACAGAGTTCTGCATGTCAGGTATTTGTATACCTCAGCTCTTCTGCGAGACACTCAATTCGATCATCTGCCAGGCCTGGTCCTGCGTCAATCTGTCGGCAACATCCGACTTGCCTCTTAGGCTCGGGTGGGTCTAGTGTGGGTGATACATTGTCGGGTGACTTCTCCACGAGGTCCTCCTCAGGATCCTCGTCAGTGTCCTCATCTGGATATTCCTTAGGATTCTCATCCGAATCCTTCACGAGATCATCCGATGGTAGGGGGTGCTTGTCAGGTGACTCCACGGTCACCGGTAGTGGTTATGCGTGTAGTCTTGGAGCTATCGGCTCCTCCTTGTCGTGTGCAATCACATGTTGTGATGACGGTGACGCCATATCTATAATACGAGTAATAAGTGTAGGTACAATCATGTATGCAAGTAGTAAATGATCATGTATGCTAGTACTATTACTACTAACACTATGTGTGTGGAGACCAATGGTTATAGACTAAGTTCACTAAATGCAAACCTAATTCGCAGTAACTGAAGGTCTCTAATACCAATCTGTCGCACCCCTGCCTTCCCGACCTTCCCGGCCTTCCGAGGGCGAGACGTGAGACCTGTCAGGGTCTCTGTAGGATCGCAGTCTCTAGTTACAGTTGCGAGACCTACATGTCTGGTTGCATACGTACATCCAATAAACTTGGATAAAACAGTTCTATATAATCAGAGTTGCAGAAGTTTTATGTATAGGTTATCAAAATAGTTTGAATTCATAAGTTGCGGAAGCTAATTTAGAACAATTTTCAAAACAATACAAAGAGGTAGTTGCGGAAGCGATTTAAGTAGTTATCATTACATAAAAGAGTAAATAATAGTTGTCTTCAAATGGCCTAAGACACTAAGTAGATGCATGAGACTCCATCCTAGCATCCTAGTTCCTGGTCTGCGTGCCTTAGTTACCTGAGAAAACATGCGAGTAAAAGGTCAACACAAAGGTTGGTGAGAGCACATGTTTTACATAAGCAATAACATCAAATATTTAAAGTAAGTGTTTGTTATAATACATATCATTACAATACAATATCGATTGATAGGTATTTAATACAATTATATTATATGTGGGTTCGAAACTAAAGTTGACTGTCTGCCTCCCGCCATGTCCATCACACAAGACAATGGCAAATTTATTGGTCAATTTTGCACCCATTCCGACCTCCAGTCGAGTTGGCCTCCTAGGCGCGATGGGTGGGGCTTGTCAGGCCCAAATAGTACTATCCAAGATTACCACGCTAGGCGCTCCACGCTACTAACGGTCCGAGGTGTGTTTGTAAGGACTTTGAGTTGTGATGTGTGCCACACATATACATATAGTGATAAATCATGTTCATATGTATTCAAAATAACTTGTTGTTCAAAAACAGTTTCTCATGCAATGTTTTCTCCCCAAAGGTAGAAAATGTAAAAAAGGGCCGTGAACTAAGCTGGTAAAGCAGTTTCGGGTTTTGTATGTTCGCAACAACGAGTGCTAGCAACCTGTGAGTTAGCACCTATAATCATATAGGTCGTGAGTATGTGTTTTGTGGTGTGTTATATCGCATACAACTTCAAGTGTCGGTGTGCTCAACCGAGTGTTTGTGTGTTGACTTGTGTTGACTTTATGAATCATTGGTGACACGTATGTTATGTTTAGTTCGTTTATGTGCTATTTAAATCTTAACACGCAAGTAGGACATTATCCTACATCCTAAGACTCTAATAGTACAACGTTCACTTAATTAAGGTGTGAAAATTGTAAAAGTTTCCCTTTTTGGTAAAGTTCCTATAGAAAGTTTCTATTTTTGGAAAGTATAGTTATGAAATCCCTTTTCATAAAACTAATAACTCTAGTATGTTTGTAAAAACAAATTTAAACATTTGAATTATTTCTATTTTTGAAAGTGTAGTTATGAAATCCCATTCATAAAACTAATAACTCTAGTATGTTGGTAAAAACAAATTTAAACATTTGAATTACATCGTCTGTGCATAAATTACATTTATGCCATTTTGCCCAAATAAAGTTTCCTTATTTGGAAAATGTTCGTTTGAAAGCTCGTTTTCCAAAATCAAAGTTTCCAAATACGTTAAAAATCGTTTTTAAACATATTTCAATAGTTACAGTTCATCAAATTATATTAAAACATCAAAATCTCTCTTTTGATTTACAAAAGTTTCTAAGTATAGTAAGTTTGTCACAAAAACTAGATTTTCACAAAACCAACGATCCAAATGTGTTTCTAAACACTTCAATACACATTTGACACCAGCTAGACATGTCTAACATGTCTAAATCATTACAAATCTACAACATGCAACATAAAAGTTTCCTTTTATAGCAAGTTCTACCAATCATCACAATAACCTATCCAAACTCGACCCAAACATTCCTATACTCTAAAATCAGTAATCTATATTGAAATCACACAAGAACACCAACAATTTTGTGCATGTGAGCCACAAGGAGTTGCATGTGTGTTTTTACATCTTGCATGTGCGATCTAACTATAGATAAGCTCATAAAACTACCTTAGAAGCAAAAAATCCAAGTTGAACAGGTGCAACAAGTCCTGGAAATGGCTAGAGATGGTCCTCTTGCTTGTTGATGGCTTCTCAAGGCTTCCTTTGAGCTCCAATGTCTTCCAAACACCAAAGAATGGCTTCAAGGAAATTCCCAGGGGGTTTGGGGGTTGGTTTCAGTGGGTGTTGGTCAAGAACAGACGAAGAAACTCGGTGGAAATGTGAGAGAACCAAATGAAAATGGTTTGAGGATGTTTTTATAAAGTTTTTGCCTTCAGGAACTCTTCGCGTACCGCCAAGGGTTCCGGAGTTCAAACTCCCGCTCCTGCTTCATGTACCGCCAAGGAATTCACTAAGGTGTCTTGGCGTACCGCAAAGGCTTTATTTCTTAGTTTTTTGATTTTGTTGATTTGATTTCGTTTGCGCTTGATTCGTAACGTGTGTCCTAAACGTCTAGTTCATGTTTAGCACATAATGACACATACAATGGTTTGATTGTTGTTTGTTCACCAACGTTCGAGAAACTCGTGTGTGTTTCGACGTGGTTTTTTGTGTTTGTGTTTTTGAAGCGTTTGCATGCTTGATTAAACATAATCTACATGTAATGCACAATTCAATAATTCCCAGAATTATTGTTTTGCGTTTATGTTTGTGTTTGCCACACTTCGTTTCGCAGTTGTTTGTTTTTAGCGCATTTAATTAAACCTAATTAAATGAAATGCTACAAATATGAATGTGAAATACAAAATTGTAAAGGTTGCAATTTAACTGAAATCGCCGGGTGTCACATACACTTAATGTCTAAGGGAGCTTATGAACACAATAAACAATACTTATAATCACCCATATTCACAGTAAACAATACTTACATCAATGAATTTCACATCAATGAATATAAATTGTTCAATTATAGATATATCAATATTGTTGTCCTTTTTTCTTCTACATAACTATTTGTTGCAAGTTGTCCTTTTTTCTGGTAAATTATATATTGTTATGCTCATGTATAGCATTTATATTAAAATGAATTTCACATCAATGAACATAAATTGTTCAATATTAGATAGACATGCTTTGTAATGTGCATTTGCCTAAATTTCAATATTCTCACACAATAACTACAGTTTTAGCAAATTAGTGATCATATTTAATTAAAACTTTGTTGTTACACAACTCATGATGTAGAAATATGTGGCCCTCAAGATCCAGAAAAATGTGCCTGAATTTACTAAATATTAGGGGTGTTCACGGTCCGGTTTTTACGGTTTTTAGGTTAAACCATAAACCGAACCGCTAATAACGGTTTTTGAAAAGTAAAAAACCAAAACCGAACCGTTAAAAATAAAAACTGAACCAAACCGAACCGTTATAAACGGTTTGGTTCCGGTTTGGTTTACCGTTTTGGCATGTTAAAAATAAAAAGTGAAGCCTACCTTTGAAAAAAAAAACCTTATGTCACTAACGTGTCCAAAATTATAACATGTACAAAAAACATTACAAAACCTGATACAAAATACAAGAAGTAAAAAATATTTACTATTACAAAACGTGTTATAAAGTACAAAATTTGTCTAGAAAACATGGTATCAAAAAATAAAACAAGTCTAAAAACAACCAACTTACTTTCCAAAGTTATAAAACTTTAAGTTGTCACACCCCCACCTCTCGTCACCTCGTGTCTGGTCTGACGTCACCGAACCGGTTGCGGAAGCATAGTGGTGATGTCTCCGAGGTGAGGGATGACTTACTTGAACCGATATCATAAGCACACAGATTAACTTAAAATATATACAATACAGGGTTTCGTCATTACAATCAGTATCATAATTTACAACTAAGTTTATTACACAACTGACTTATTTAATTACTAGTGTTTGAAGTGCTGCCTCACCGAGTGTCACTGTCTTCCTGCAAAAAGATTTAAATTTGAAACGTCAGCACAAAGCTGGTGAGATCGACAGTTCAATTTAAAACAATATGATATGATAAGCACGTTCTCAAAAGTTCAGTTCTGGATAACCATGGGACCTGTATCTAGTTCCTTTCGGACGTCTAGTCTGTCTCAAGATATTACCCGTCGGTACATATCTTAGTGCCTCATTATCTTAATGTCTATCACACCATTAAGAAGTTCAGGAAACAGATAACAAACATTCACACAAGGGGAGATGCAATCCTCCCAGCGAATGGGGTGTCAACCAATAGTACTATCAATGTTTTCTGCTCGGCCACACATGGGTTCACTAGATACAGTTCAAAAATGAGGACTTTCAGTTCCATGATAGAGTTCAGTCTACAGGCAAAATCCCATGAAATCCCACAAAATCACATGAAATCACACAGATATCATTGATGCATATCATATGTTCAGACAACAGTTTGCAGAGTTTCCCCGATGTTTATAAAAGATTAAAAATAAAAGGGGTTGTACGAAACTCACCTGATGATAATAGGTAGCAGAGTATCACCAAACTGATAGTACAGAGATGATTCTGCATTTAGTTATTTTTAATAAGTTATTTATGTTATAGTTTACTTATTAGATCCTTCTGAACGTTCAATGTCAAAGACATTGCTTAGTAAATCATCAACTCGATATTAATTATATAATTAATTAATTTAAGGTTATATCATACAATGTATGATAATGTAGGAACCTATACTTATTCAGATTCCTAATACAAAGTTGATGACACTCTTGATTAATCAGAATAATCTCAGATTACTCAAATAGTTAATGTTGTTGATTATAATGCTAAAACAGTTTCTAGATGATTTAATGACTTAGAAATGATTAATCCTTATTATTGATTACCCAAATATCATGAAATATCACAATGTAGCATTAGAATAGGTGAAATAACCAGATTTAACATACTAATCTGACTGTTATCACAAACATCAGATAATCATTCCAATGAGTATGTTAATGATTATGATTAGTTTGAAACACTTGGATTTAACCTTTGCATTTCAAATATTAATCAAACTAATCACCTACATTGTCATAATCAAATGGTTTAAACCATTATAATCATGGGTATGATTTCATGAAAATCGGGCATTACAACGGATCAAAACAAGGATTTAACCGTTAGAACTTCGTGTTCTTCGTTTATAATCAATCCTAGCCATCATCTAGGCAATAATCAACAATCCTAACTATCTCATTACGTTCAAAATCAAGATCTAATCAATCAAAATCAAACTAGAAGGTTAAAACGAACCGTTACCTGTTCTGACGAATTTCTGCGATTAAACAGCGATCAGGACTTGTATATACGATCCCTGGTGCGATCCACACAATCAAGAGGCTTCAAAATGGTGTTTAAAGGATGAAAATATGAACTTGGGTCGTTCAGAAGTCGAGCAGAACGAGTAGAAGAAGAATTATGTTAATCCCCATGCGATCTGATCCTTTTAACAAACTTTTGGCCGACATACCCGCCAGGCGTATCGCCCCAGTTGGAGGGCTGGGCTGGGGCGTAGCGCCCCACGTCATCATCAGTCACCATTTTGATTTTAAACTTCTTTTCGCGATTCCGGGAGCATACGAACTCCGTTTTGCGCGCGGTTTTCGCCCACGTTCATCATTTTTCACATACTATCAATCCCCAATAACAAAAGTTACTAAATCCTCGTGAATTTCAAGCACGACCAAATGTGCTCACGTCATTAATGCCGAATTCTTCGTACGCAACTGTCACAGTCTCCTCCTGTTATAGGAATTTCGTCCCGAAATTTAATGAAGACTTACATTAAGACAATTGTTTATGAGAATATATGTGGGTACTTTGCTTTCATTTGATCTTCACGTTCCCACGTATATTCGGGTCCACGTTGCGAGTTCCACCGCACCTTAACAATTGGTATGCGGCTACGTTTTAAAACTTTCATTTCCCGATCCATTACCTCTACTGGTTCTTCACTGAACTGAAGTTTTTCGTCAATATGAATCTCTTCGAGAGGTACGATCAATGATTCATCAGTTAAACATTTCTTCAGATTAGATACATGAAAGACATCATGAATGTTACTGAGTTCACGAGGTAATTCAAGTCTGTAGGCTACTGGTCCAATTCGTTCAAGAATTTTAAACGGCCCTACAAATCTTGGCGAAAGTTTACCTCTCTTTCTGAATCTGAAAATGCCTTTCCAAGGTGACACTTTCAACATTACTCGATCACCTACTTGAAATTCGAGTGGTCTACGGCGATTATCAGCATAACTCTTTTGACGATCGCGAGCAGCTTTGATTCGTTCTTGAATGAGTGCGATCTTATCAGTTGTTTCCTGAATGAATTCTGGGCCTATGATTTGACTTTCACCTACCTCTGACCAACAGATAGGTGATCTACACTTCCGTCCATAAAGTGCTTCAAATGGAGCGCATTGAATACTGGTATGGTAGCTGTTATTGTATGAAAATTCAACAAGTGGAAGATGAATATCCCAGCTACCTCCAAAATCAATCACACAGCTTCTGAGCATGTCTTCAAGAGTTTGATTTGTTCGTTCAGTCTGCCCGTCAGTTTGTGGGTGATAAGTTGTGCTCATATTGATTTGCGTGCCCAGAGCATTCTGAAGAGTTTGCCAAAATCGTGACATAAATCGACTATCCCTGTCAGAAATGATAGAGATCGGTACTCCATGTCGAGATATGATCTCATTAACATAGAGTTTAGCGAGTCGATCCATAGAATAATCTTCTCGGATGGGTAAGAAATGCGCAGATTTCGTAAGGCGATCAACGATCACCCATATAGAGTCATGATTACGTGATGTTCTGGGTAATTTAGTAATGAAATCCATAGAGATCTGATCCCATTTCCACATGGGAATCTCAGGTTGTTGCAATAACCCAGAAGGTCGTTGATGTTCAGCCTTAACTTTGAGACATGTTAAACATCGATCCACGTATTCAGCTATGTGTTTCTTCATTCCAGGCCACCAGTAAAAGTCTTTAAGATCTTTATACATTTTATCAGCACCTGGATGAATAGAATACCTGGATTTATGCGCCTCATCCAAGATAATAGTTCGAGAGTTACCGAATAGGGGAACCCAGATTCGGTTTTTGAAATACAATAGTCCATCGTCTTTGGTATCAAGTTTCTTATCTAATCCTCTCAGTCCTTCAGCAGAATAGTTCATTGTTTGTAAAGCTTGTTGCTGAGCTTCTTTGATTTGAGGAATTA
The DNA here is from genome assembly GCA_009363875.1 of Mikania micrantha. NCBI lineage: Eukaryota > Viridiplantae > Streptophyta > Magnoliopsida > Asterales > Asteraceae > Mikania > Mikania micrantha. The sequence continues at coordinate 16,701,304 of CM018695.1, forward strand.
GACTGGTTTGAATAGTCATACCTAATGCTTTCACACGTAAAGGCTTGACTCGTTCCTTGCGACTTAAAGCATCAGCTACAACATTTGCTTTGCCTGGGTGATAACGAATCTCACAGTCATAGTCGTTTAAGAGTTCAACCCATCGCCTCTGTCGCATGTTCAACATTTTCTGATCTAGAATGTGTTGGAGGCTTTTGTGATCAGTGTATATAATACACCTAGTTCCGTATAGATAATGTCTCCAAATCTTGAGTGCAAACACTACTGCACCAAGTTCTAGATCATGTGTGGTATAGTTTTTCTCATGTACTTTCAACTGCCGAGAAGCATAAGCAATTACCTTATCCTTCTGCATTAGAACACACCCAAGACCTTGACGTGAAGCATCACAATACACTGTGAAGTTATCCGTATCTTCCGGTAGTGCCAATATAGGTGCATTACAGAGTTTGTGTTTCAATAGTTGGAACGCCTCCTCCTGTTGAGAACTCCATATAAACGGTTGATTTTTCTGTGTCAATGTAGTCAGTGGCAAGGCTATCTTTGAAAAGTTCTTGATAAACCTGCGATAATAACCTGCCAACCCCAAAAATTGGCGTATTTCAGTCGGGGTTCGTGGTGTTTCCCATTGTTTCACCTCCTGAATCTTACTGGGATCCACTTGAATACCGTTTTGATTTACTACATGACCAAGAAATTGAACTTCTCGTAACCAGAACTCACACTTGGAGAATTTGGCATATATTTTTTCACGTGCCAACAGTTCTAAGATTAATTTCAAGTGTTGAGCATGTTCTTGTTGATTTCGAGAATAAATAAGAATATCATCAATAAACACAATCACAAATTTATCCAGATAAGGTCTACATACTCGATTCATCAGATCCATAAAAACTACTGGTGCATTTGTTAAACCAAACGGCATTACTAGAAATTCGTAATGTCCGTATCGAGTTCTGAAAGCAGTTTTAGGAATGTCATCATCATGAATACGTAACTGATGATATCCAGATCTTAAATCGATTTTTGAAAAATAAGTAGCACCTTGTAGTTGATCAAACAGATCATCGATACGAGGTAGTGGATAACGGTTCTTGATTGTCAGTTTATTGAGTTCCCTGTAGTCAATACACATTCTGAATGAACCATCCTTCTTTTTCACAAAAAGAATAGGTGCTCCCCAGGGTGAGAAACTAGGTCTGATAAAACCTTTGTCTAACAGTTCTTGCAATTGACCTGAAAGTTCTTGCACTTCGGATGGTGCAAGCCGATAAGGGGCTTTAGCAACAGGTGCTGCACCTGGAATCAAGTCGATTCGAAATTCAACTTGTCTCACTGGGGGTAATCCTGATATGTCCTCAGGAAAAACTTCAGGAAAATCCTTGACTACTGGGATATCTGTGATTTGTTTGGGTGAAGAATTGTGCTCAGTCACATGTGCTAGGAAAGCATAACAGCCTTTCCTTAAGAACTTCTGAGCTCGCATACAAGATATGATACCAAGTTTTCTACCAGTTCGTTCACCTTGAACTATCAGTGTATTACCGTTAGGTAATGGAATACGGATCACCTTGTTTTGACAGACAACTTCTGCTTGGTTATTAGAAAGCCAGTCCATACCAACAACGACATCAAAGCTCCCAAGCTCAATAGGAAGTAAATCAATATCGAAAAGATGATCATTCAAATTCAAGGAACATCCTTGAATAACATTGTTGGTTTTGATCAACTTGCCGTTAGCAAGTTCAATAACATAAGGAGTTTCTAGATCTACAATAGGCAATGAAATTAATGATGCAAATTCAGGAGAGATAAAGCTCTTATCCGCTTCTGTGTCAAACAAAACTGATGCGTATAGATTATTAAGAAGAAACGTACCGGTAACAATATTTGCATTATGTCTCGCCTCGGTCGCACCAATCTGAAAAGCTCTCCCCCTAGCTTCAGTTCCCGGATTGGTATTATTGTTCGGACAGTTTCGTATGAGATGATCAGGACTTCCACATTTGTAACATGACCGGTTGGTTTGAGTGGTTTGTCGTGGTGTTTGGTTTGGTGTCTGAGCAGGAAAGTTGCAATATTTAGCATAATGTCCAACTCGGTTACAGTTCAGACAAACAGGACATGGTCCCGTGTGATGGAGTGGACACTTATTACATTTGGGCGCCTGCCCAGTATAAGTTTTCCTCTCAGGAACATTTGCACCATAGTTTTTCACAGTTGGCTTGCTCTGGGTGATCTCAGCCGGAGCCTTCGCCTTGGTTTTGCCAAACCACTTCCGTTTGGTACCTTTTGACACATTCGAGGTACCGATATCACTAAGACTATGAGCCGTCTGAGGTTTCAAAGACAAAGTACCACTCCTTACCGCCTCATTGGTAAGTTTAGTGGTCAAAAGAATGGTATGTTTCAGGGTTGTAGGTTCAGCAGCAGTCACCATTCCTCGTATCTGAGGAATCAGACCCTTAATGTACTTCTCGATTAAAGCGGCTTCCGTAGGAAACATGTCGGGAAGTAAACAAGTGAGTTCATGAAAACGATCGGTGTAAGCAAGACAGTCAGCACCGATCATCGAGTGATTCCAGAATTCTTCCTGGAGTTTTTTAATTTCAGTGATGGGACAGTACTCTGATCTAATCGGAGTTTTGAAATCATTCCAGCCCATCGAGTCAACTGTGGCTGAACCCAAAGTCTTGGCCTGGGTATTCCACCAGGTCAACGCAGAGTCTTTCAAAGAACAGGCAGCATAAGACACCTTATGCTCATCCAAACACTGACTGATTTTGAGCTTAGTTTCCATCTCCTCAATCCACCTTATTAGACCAGCCGCTCCTTCTTTGCCAATAAAAGTCGGAGGGTTACAGGAAGCAAAATACTTGTAAGTACATCCCTGTCGGGGTGGATCAGGAACAATGGTAGTTGTACCGGTAGTGGTATGAGTTTCAACGTCACCACCTGTAGCATTATGTTCAGCATGATCGTGTTCCCCACCAGAACCTGCGGTGATATGTGGTTGGTGTTGTGTCAGAACACCACAAGCAGATAATTGTTCACGCTCAATATGAGCTATCATAGCTTCATTTGTTTCAGATCCGCTTGTACCAGCAGGTGGAACAATACCTGCTCTAGGGTTCACTGGTGGAGTAGTATTCGTTTCCAAGTTCCTAGGTGGAACCACGTTCGCTTCCGGATTAACATGCGGATCCGGATTTAAGTCAACATTTAGAGGTGGAATTTGATTCGTTTCAGGGTTGGTAATATTCTTAGCAGCTTTCTTAGCTGGTCGACCTCTTTTTGGAGCCATTAATCTGCTCACAAGCAGACAAATTCAGGCCAGTTTAAGAATATTAAAGATATAACCCGTTCTATCACATAAATTCAATCATATTCAGTTACACTGAAATTTATATTGAAATGTGATTATAAAGAATATAGTATAACTACATGAATTCAGTCCAGACATGTTCTCGATACACACAGATCACACAATGTTCGTAGTTATACTTAGTCCTGTAATTTCAAAAACATGTTAGAGTCTTACCCAGCTCTTTGCATTGCAACACATGTTTTTAGAAATATGTTCATTTAGAACTAGAACATGTTCTCACACAAGTTCTCTAATATGTTCTCAGTTCATACATTAAGTTCTCATACAAACCATAGATATGTTCTCGTACAGTATGGCTCTCGTACTGTACTTTAGTTACAGACATGTTCACTATTAGATACGTTCACAATTCAGACATGTTCTCATATTAATTCGTTCGCATACGGTTATGTTTTCACACAGAAAAATTAATTATAGTTCACACACAAAGTTCATTGTACAAACAGATATACAAAAACACCCATATTATTACAATACCATAGTTTCATACATACATAGTTTTAATACAACCAAAAGTCATAATATACCAACCTAACAACATCATACACTACAACTCACAAACTCGGGATCTGTTCATACCAAAATATCCCGCTCTCATAACTACTGATCACTCTATATCACATCATATGTACCACAAGATCATAACTGCTCGGTCCCCTGATCAGCCCTCACCGCAGAAAATACCATAACCCGTCCAACACCATGGCTATAATGACCAACCCTATAGCCACACATAATAACCTAGCCTCTAAGCTCATGCCCTCTAGCACTCCCATCATCACTCCTCTCATCACTATCACTCGCTGCCAGAATGCAGCTATCATCCCCTGAATCATGGTTCACCTCATCCTCTCCTCGATCATAGCCCGCCAAGCTTGCGAGCCAGCATCCAGTGCATTCATCTGTTCCATCAACAACAGATGAGATGTGAGTAGCTCGAACACAGTGGTACGTGTATCTTCCCCAATAGCACGAGACTCCTGTAACTCTAGTCGAGTCCCCTGAAGATCTAAAGTCACCTGGCGAAGCTGTGCCCTAAACTCCGCCTGCTGTGAGGACTCTCCTATCTAATGTACAGTGTCAGGCTCATCCCTAGGCGCCATCTGACGTCTAATAGAAAGACCTGTCGTCTTGCGAGCTTGACCTCGCATACGTCTGAGTCCATCCCATGCTGGAACTCTCGGTGGAGATGGCATAGGTGCTGGTTCAGGTGCTGGTGCTGGTGCTGGTGGTGTCTGTGGTACAAGTGCATCAGCCTGAGAAGCAGCTGCAGATGCCTCCGATGGATCGGAGTCAGAACCCGAACTTGAGCTCGGGGTATCGTCTAGTATCACGTAAGGAAACCGCTGATAAATGTATCTCTCTCCTTGGTCTGCCATCACTGTATAAACAGAATTCTCAGATCAGTAGCATGAAATAAATATTGAATAATAAAATTCAACATAAACATGATATGAGACGTCCTCCTATCTTAACGCAACTATTCGTCATTACTGTTGTTAGTGTTTTGCTTGAATTAAATCAAACTAGAATGCACACGTGTTGCAAATTTCAGTTATGCTGGCCACTCATAACTGGAATTTGTACCACCTGATTATCCTGGCTTAATTCAAAACAAGTTTTGCTCAATATTAATGTTCCGTGCTCTCTGTGTTACTATACGAGCCTATGGTTATAGTCTAGGTCTCTAAGTCAACCTAATTCTCTATAACCTGTGGCTCTGATACCACCCTGTCACACCCCCACCTCTCGTCACCTCGTGTCTGGTCTGACGTCACCGAACCGGTTGCGGAAGCATAGTGGTGATGTCTTCGAGGTGAGGGGTGACTTACTTGACCCGATATCATAAGCACACAGATTAACTTAAAATATATACAATACAGGGTTTCGTCATTACAATCAGTATCATAATTTACAACTAAGTTTATTACACAACTGACTTATTTAATTACTAGTGTTTGAAGTGCTGCCTCACCGAGTGTCACTGTCTTCCTGCAAAAAGATTTAAATTTGAAACGTCAGCACAAAGCTGGTGAGATCGACAGTTCAATTTAAAACAATATGATATGATAAGCACGTTCTCAAAAGTTCAGTTCTGGATAACCATGGGACCTGTATCTAGTTCCTTTCGGACGTCTAGTCTGTCTCAAGATATTACCCGTCGGTACATATCATAGTGCCTCATTATCTTAATGTCTATCACACCATTAAGAAGTTCAGGAAACAGATAACAAACATTCACACAAGGGGAGATGCAATCCTCCCAGCGAATGGGGTGTCAACCAATAGTACTATCAATGTTTTCTGCTCGGCCACACATGGGTTCACTAGATACAGTTCAAAAATGAGGACTTTCAGTTCCATGATAGAGTTCAGTCTACAGGCAAAATCCCATGAAATCCCACAAAATCACATGAAATCACACAGATATCATTGATGCATATCATATGTTCAGACAACAGTTTGCAGAGTTTCTCCGATGTTTATAAAAGATTAAAAATAAAAGGGGTTGTACGAAACTCACCTGATGATAATAGGTAGCAGAGTATCACCAAACTGATAGTACAGAGATGATTCTGCATTTAGTTATTTTTAATAAGTTATTTATGTTCTAGTTTACTGATTAGATCCTTCTGAACGTTCAATGTCAAAGACATTGCTTAGTAAATCATCAACTCGATATTAATTATATAATTAATTAATTTAAGGTTATATCATACAATGTATGATAATGTAGGAACCTATACTGATTCAGATTCCTAATACAAAGTTAATGACACTCTTGATTAATTAGAATAATCTCAGATTACTCAAATAGTTAATGTTGTTGATTATAATGCTAAAACAGTTTCTAGATGATTTAATGACTTAGAAATGATTAATCCTTATTATTGATTACCCAAATATCATGAAATATCACAATGTAGCATTAGAATAGGTGAAATAACCAGATTTAACATACTAATCTGACTGTTATCACAAACATCAGATAATCATTCCAATGAGTATGTTAATGATTATGATTAGTTTGAAACACTTGGATTTAACCTTTGCATTTCAAATATTAATCAAACTAATCACCTACATTGTCATAATCAAATGGTTTAAACCATTATAATCATGGGTATGATTTCATGAAAATCGGGCATTACAACGGATCAAAACAAGGATTTAACCGTTAGAACTTCGTGTTCTTCGTTTATAATCAATCCTAGCCATCATCTAGGCAATAATCAACAATCCTAACTATCTCATTACGTTCAAAATCAAGATCTAATCAATCAAAATCAAACTAGAAGGTTAAAACGAACCGTTACCTGTTCTGACGAATTTCTGCGATTAAACAGCGATCAGGACTTGTATATACGATCCCTGGTGTGATCCACACAATCAAGAGGCTTCAAAATGGTGTTTAAAGGATGAAAATATGAACTTGGGTCGTTCAGAAGTCGAGCAGAACGAGTAGAAGAAGAATTATGTTAATCCCCATGCGATCTGATCCTTTTAACAAACTTTTGGCCGACATACCCGCCAGGCGTATCGCCCCAGTTGGAGGGCTGGGCTGGGGCGTAGCGCCCCACGTCATCATCAGTCACCATTTTGATTTTAAACTTCTTTTCGCGATTCCGGGAGCATACGAACTCCGTTTTGCGCGCGGTTTTCGCCCACGTTCATCATTTTTCACATACTATCAATCCCCAATAACAAAAGTTACTAAATCCTCGTGAATTTCAAGCACGACCAAATGTGCTCACGTCATTAATGCCGAATTCTTCGTACGCAACTGTCACATAAGTACTAACCAAACAACCATAACTTTATCTAAATAGTATATACACATCAAAATATACACACACACACATACATATATATATACACACACTAGTGAGATGCTCGCGCGATGCAGCGGAAAAAAAACAATTAGGCTACTGATTTTGGCTCGTAAAAAGCTAAAACCACCTAATTTTTGTCAAATCAACCCTTTTAACTTGAAAAATTATTATGATAAAATTCATAATTTAATGTCAATTATTATATGACGTAAGTGTGAATAAATAATTTATTTGATTTGAAAGGGTTTTCTTTTATATATATTATTTGACACTTTATTTTTTAAATGTATCAATGTGTGACAAACTAAAAAGTAAAAGAAACCATTTAGTTTATAGTTCTTAAAGCTTTGTTTGTTGTACTTTATGTTCTAAGAGTTGTAAAACTCTTAATTTTAAGAATTTTTGGTAAAAGACTATTTTGTCCATCCTATATGTATTATATAGTAGTATAGATATAGATACATACGGTCCGGTCCGGTTTTTTACGACCGGTTTTTGGCAAAAACCGTAAACCAAACCGTTCATTACGGTTTTGAACTATCGAAACCGACCGACCAAATGTTTAGAAAAAAACCGACCGTGAAACCGAACCGATGACCGGTTTGGGCGGTTTCGCGGTTTCGAACCGAACCGTGAACACCCCTACTAAATATACCATCTATGAAATAGAAGTTGTTTTTGCACTCACAAAACATGACCCGGAGAACAAAAACTCTGTGATACAATTAGTGGACCACTTCAAACATACATACCCAAATGGTCAGCAGTTTTGCTTGGTCTTTGAATTTTTAGGTGGTAACGTTCTCCAACTAATCAAATACGAATGTTATAAAGGCCTTCCATTAAACAAAGTGAGGGACTTTTGTTATAGTTACCTTTAGTTATTAACTTATTATGATTAAAATCCCAAAACTTTCAAAATACATAAACTTTTGTTATGCCTAAAACTGACCATATTTCTCGCGGTTCACAGAAAATCAATACAAAATTGATTGTTTCTAATAAAACTGATTATATTTTTAAAAAACATAGTTTTGCGATCCTTAAATAGCTAACTGTGATACATTGGTTATACTAAATTCAATATTATTTGGAAGTTGCCACAACTATCATTTGGATTAGAAAATAAAAGTGGTGTTCAAGAGAACCACCTGCGACGATCATTTACCACGACTTCCTCCAATCGATTGTATATCATGGCACAAACAGATGTCCCACCGCTCACGTACGTACGACTCGATAACCACGTACGGCTGCAATAGATTCACCAATTTTTCTTTACCATGTACGCTGCAACGTTTGTTTACCACATGAGTTTGAAGTGGATTCAGGAATTTTCGTGGATTACACATGCAACACGTATATTTTTTTTCTAGGGTTAAAATTAAATGAGCGCTCACCCCAATTTTTGAAGCTTAATTTTCACGGTTCCTCCCCCGATTTTTGTAGCTTAATTTTAACGGTCCCGCTCCCCCAATTTTTATTCTTGTTTTTGCCATGGCTGTTGTGGTGGCAAATTATCATTTAATTTTTTACCTATGATTTTGTGACCTAAAATAAAATGTGGTAAAATTTCTTACCATTTAGCTAGCATTTGGTAGTAAATAGTTTAAGTTTGTATTTGGTGGGAAAAAAGTAGCAGAATTTGCTACCATGTATTTTGGTGATAAATTTTGGTAATAGTTGCCTAGTTTTGTAGTAGTGACATGAGTAAAAACGTAGTTTGCTCATGTTTACACCATATATAAATACTTTGTGTTAACGGGCTATTAGAATGAATAGCTTCTAACATTTGGTTGTATTGTTGTGTATTTCATATAAAAAACCTATATAAAAAGGCAACATACTTAGAAACTAGAAATATATGTCGACAAGTGTAAGTATAGGTTCCAATCGATGTCATGAACAATTTTGACGGATAGCTTCTCTAGAGTATGTACCAAACACAATTTTATTAACACAAAGCTGCTAAACTTTAACTTACATTTGACAAAGACAAGATTGGTATTTGTAGGGTGTGGTTTTGAGGAGACTATAGGAGGAAGGAAGGTAACATTCCTTATAATAGAAACAATATGTTTAAATTGAAGTTAGTCTTTCATACATTCATTTTGAAGATGCACGATGATTGTATGTTTTCATTGTATCTTTTCATTACGAGAATTTGTTTATACCAAACTAAATCTTTGAATATCATGTTAGGTTCTTATATGTCAAAAATATTCTAATTTTCTTATGTCAACTTACTTTTAATCAATTGAATCATCCACAACATATGAATTGATTTTTTTTTATCGTTCAAAAAAATCGATTCATATGTTGATGATTCAGTTGATTAAAAGTAAGTTGACATGGGAAAATTATAATCTTTTTGACATATACGAACCTAACATGATGTTCAAAGATTTAGTTTGGTAGAAACAAATTCTCGTAAATTTTAGGTAAATCTCGCAAACAACGTTTAATTAAAGGGTTAGGTTTAGGTCAACTTGAGGGGTTAATGGATTGCAACATTAAACCGGCTTATATTTATATTTTAAATTAATAAATTTTACGTCATAAATTCATTATCAGATAATATTGTAATCCAAATTTTTAGAACTAAGATAGAAATAAACATTATCAAATTAAATTTTAATCTAAATTTTGAAATCTAAGGAAGAACAAACAATATTAGATAATAATTGTTATTGACAAGATTTCTTTTCTAAAATTTCTATATGCATTTCAATGATAAAATAATGTCGTTTTAGGCAACCTTATAGCAACGACATGTATCGTTGACATGTTTGAGCTATTATGTATGATAAATCTTTATAGCGACAACCTTATAGCGGAAATTTATTATCGCTATAATATATACGGACGACTTTTGGGGCTATAGTGACGACATTTGTTGTCATAATTGGCCTTGTTTGGTGCATTGTTTGTTGAAGGCATGAAAATCATTATTCAACTTGATGAATATCTATTCAATCTCAAATGTTATTGATGATTCAGGTAAAAGTAGTTCACATAGGATTTTGTTTAGTAGAATCGAGTGCAGGTCAATTTTAAGCCAATCTTGCAAACACATTAAAGTCTTTAACTAAATAGATTAGGTTTAGGTCAACTTGAGGGGTTAAGGGTTGCGATATTAATCAGGTTTATTTTTATATTTTATACAAATAAATTATATAATATAAATTAAACTAGGATAATATAAATTAGCTCAAATTTTAAAATTTAAAATAGATTAAACATTATCAGATTATTAGTGCTACTATCCTTACATCATATATACAAAAAACCAAACGGTATTTTCAAAACATTAGTTGACCTTTTTTATCATTTCGTTAAACTATTCAATGTTTTTTTAACTTTTAAAAAGTTAACGATTGTTACAAAACAGTCAACTAATTATACAAGAAAATAATTTCTTGTTATCTGTTTAAGTTTCATCCAACAAATAAATAACAAAGAATTTAACAAAGATATATTTAATGCATTTAATTTAATATTTAATATAATTCTTAACATCCATTCATATGGAACTCAAAATATAAAGGAAAATACAAAAAATATATCCCAAATAAAATGACACAAGATATATATCAATAACTAGCCTAGAAACCCATGTATTACATGGGTTGAACAAATATAATATGTTATAAACAATGATTTATATAAAAATTTATATGTTACATTTATCAATTGTTGGTTAAATAAGAAATATATATATTTAAAAAATTATAAATAACAAATAATTATAATTAATTAATAATTTTAAAATTATATAAACATATAAGATATAATTAAAATTTTAATATATTTTATTAATTTTTAGTAAATTGATAAATTTTTATAGTATGATTTATAATTATTAATATTTAATTGTATAATTTAATCAATAAAAATTATTAATATTTTTAGAAGAGAGAGAGGCGGAAAATTTTTTTTTACATTTAATTAGGAGACGACATGTGTCTCCTAAAAATGCTCTTTTATTAAAGTAGGTAGATTATAACTATGCAAGTTACATATGAATGTATAATATATCCTATGAAACAAGGTTAGCAATATGAAGCTTCGACCTAAGAGTGTTAAAATGAATAGATGAGATGCCTTCAATAAGAAGATTAGCAAGTTGAGTAGTTTTAGAGACAGACCAATTGCATGTCTTCAAGCAAGTATCATATCTTGGATAAAGAGGATATCAATCTCAAAGTGTTTCATGTGCTAATGAAGATCTAGATTAAGTGCAAATTATGAGGCATCAATATTATCACAACAAGGAATATGTTGACAGGAGATAGGGAGGGATCTTAAGTGCATGCATGAGAGACATAATCAAGTGGACTTCCACAATAGTGTAGTTAATGTTGAATATTCAACCTTTATATTAGAATAAGACATCAGCCTCATAATTGTTTAACGCAAGTTTAAGAGTTAATGGGTAAAGATGTAAATAAGTTTATGTTTATGTTTAGTGTGTAACATGTAAATATGTTAGATGAAGGGTCCTAGAGTGTCAAAAACCAAAATTGAAAGCTATAAATTGGGTTATATTAAATTCTTAACCTAACAATAGTCGATGTCTGGGATAGCAATTTTTCATTAAATTTGATCATATCTTGGCAAGAATTGGTATCAGAACCTAGGGATCTCTTTTATTCAACACTCATGCAAACAATCTAGAAATCAAGTGTCAATTTCACATTTCATGATCGGAATTTTGAAGTTATTTGCCTGAGAATTTCTATACACAAGTTGACTGTGTTAATTTGGACAATCAAAAGTTTAAGAACATTCACGATCTTGATTTTAATGGTTGTCTGCTTGTCAATTAGCGAAACTTGAAGAACAATTTTCTTAATGTTCTTGTTTTCACTTGTTTCTTTACATCGATTAAAGGATCAATTGACGGATTTCGTTTGGAAGATCAAGAAAAGAAATAGAGTATTTTTTTATTTTTGTTAACTTGATATTGACGAACTCAATTTCACTGCAGAAAATTGACGATTTCATCACATATGTTACGAAAAAGGTTTTTTTCTTTCATTATTAGAATAGAAGAAGACGTACCAAAAGTAGTGTTCGGTTGATTAAAGGAAGAATCAGAGACTTTTTTGTAAATTTAATTTTGGCAAAACCGTAATTGGAGAAATCTTTAGTAAATTTGCTTATTCTTGCAAATAATCACCCCTAATTACTGACCCATTAACTTTCAAACTTGGGTTAAACAATTATGAGGCTAACAATCACCCCCTAATTGTTGATCCAAGTTTATGTCTTTTTCTTCTCTGGTGTCTTCAATGCCTCCTTTAGTTATAGCATGTTATAGAAAATTCTTGACTTTATGTTGAAAGCTTCATGCAACTTGGTTTTTTGATGTAGATTTCACCACATCATTTTGCTTCTCACAAACTTTTGATTCTCACAAGCTTTTCTTTATGTTTTGAATGCACCCGGTTCATATAAGACGAACTTCTTGTCTAGTTGTTGCACACAACTTCATTCTGTCTTGATTCACAAACCACATAATTAATCACACACCTTAATATCTAGCATAGATTTTGGATAATCTGAATCACCCAGTTTTTTTCTAGCAATTGTATCACACATATATATATATATATATATATTTCATTCAATTACTATAGTATTCATATCATTCACTATTCGCTCTTATATCACAGGAGTCTTTTCATGATTTATCACAAATCATTTTACTCTTCTTGTTATCATAAAGAGCCTTCAAACGATCTTTCTCGTGGCCTTGTGGCTTTTTGTCATGTGATGATTAGAAAGTTCTTTCTTCTTGTCGTTGCTTGTGAAGTTCGACCCGAGAGATTGTTGGTTCAGGCCTTGATTGAAACAAAGAAAAAATCATTTTTTGTATACAAATATGCAGAAAGAAGATGAAGAAAGCTTATTTACGTAAAACACACTTTTTATTATCAAAAGAACTTGGCTATAAATAGCCTGTTACACAGACTCAATAAACCTCAATAGAAACTAACGTAAAACATAAAGTAAGGAGTCAATCAAAGACCCAAACAAACTCATGACTCTTTCAAACTAACGTGGACAATGCCATTATTTCTGCTACTTTAAACTACCAAATCTTGAAGACCCATGATTTACCAAACTAATGACCGATGAACTAGACACTAAGTAATAAACATTAAATAATAAAAAAAACTAACATCAAGATTAATTCCAACATTCACCCCCTTAATCTTGATCCATTTACTCCTCAAAGAAATGTTGGCTCATCATCATCTCGAGTCAAATTAGCTACTTCTTCCTTTGGTTCTTGCATGGGACACTCAACCGCATAGTGACCTTACTCTTGGCAATTGTAACACTTAATATACCTTTTGTCTTGATAGGTACCTTGTTCTCTCCGGTCTTCATTGGAGTGGAACCGGCCATCTTGACCTCTATCATAACCACGACCCCTTCCTTGACCACGACCTCATCCTTGACCATTGTCCTCCTCATCAAGAACTTTGATTCTATCTTCATAAGCCTTCAATCTCCCAACGGCCTCCTCAAGTGACATATGTTCAATCTCCGAGTATTGCTCAATTGAAGCAACAATTTGCAAAAATTTTCTGTGGAACCGAATTTAATAGCTTTCTTACCACAACCTCATCTTCCAAGTTAGACCCAAGACTCTTGATCTTTATAGCAATTCCACTAAGTTTGCCCGAAAACTCATAAATCGTTTCACTATCTTTCATCTTTAACATATCTAACTCGGATCTAAGAGTTTGAATTCTTGCCTTTTGAACACGATCGGCTCCTAAATGCCGCACACGAAGCTCTTCCCATACATCTTTTGCATGTTTGTGCTTTGAAACCTGAAGCAACACATCTTCGGGTAAAGTTTGAAACACAAATGCCCTTGCTTGTAAATTTTTCTTAGCTTCAACGGCACCCCTTCGTTACCGAATCAATTGGTTCCCACAAACCGTATGCTTTTAAGATCGACTCCATCATTATTGACCAACTTGTGTAGTTAGTGCTCGTTAAATTCGGGCATTGCAACGGGATATTGCCCTGATTGCTTGCTTGCACAATTGCACCACCACCTTGATTTGTGGCTGCCATGACACCTCTTGTATGTTTCCTGCAAATCAATCAAAAACTAGTGGAATACAAATTTAGTGGAATACAATATTGCTCCTTGCTTCTGTTTACAATTAACTTTCCCGAATCACAAAAGAATCTTTGATTTTGATTTTTTATTTATTTTTTTATCTACTGCATCTCACAACTTTCAAGATTTGTTTGACACCTTTCAATGTCATAAAGAAACCTTTTTTTAGTATTTCGACACCACCTCAAAATAACCGTACATCTTCTTCTTCTTAAGCAAAAACAAAAACCTCACACAAGTCCTTCACACAGATCCGATCGTCACATCAATTTAGTCACCAAAAATTCTTCATTTCTGTTCACAAAGAACTTCTTACCAAATTACACCGAACGTCTTCACGATCACACAGATCTGTCGTTCTTCATCCTCCTCTTGCTTGATTCACGCATAATCTTGTATGGCTCACACAGAACCCGTCTACAATCACATAGATCGTCTTCTATCTCGTCTCAGCAACTCACACAGAACCGCTTCTGGCTCACTCAGAATTCTTCCGCCGTGACCTGTCTTTTTCGGTTCACACAAATACTGCTTCAACTCTTCTCTCTCAAAACCCAACTCTCAAAACCCGCGTGTTACACCCCCAATTTCCCACGTGCGGTGTAAGACCACGTGGGTGTGACGTGGGCAGAATCACAGCTCTCAGTCATATAAAACGACTCTATATGAGTTTAAGTAAACTCGTATTTAACAAAATCAGATAGTTTAATAATACATGTAGCGGAAATACAATTGTTTAAGCGACGGAATTAAAATAGTTTCTCATGCAGCAGAATAGTAAGACTGCTAGACACCACGATGTTTGACATAACATAATGTAAATAAAAATGTTTGATCAAAATGACACGGTATGAATGTATGCAATTCTTGAACTCGTGCCCTTATGTGCATCCCTGTTCTGTGCCAGTCAGCTAATTACATTAGAATACATGTTTAAGAAAAAAATGTCAACACATAGGTTGGTGAGTTCACAGGTTTTGATATAAATACATAATCAGTAAAATGTTTGTCACGTGTCATGTTGTTTATTAAATGTTAGTCCCGAGCCCTAGACTCCAAGTGTCAGTTGCGTCACTACCGAACTAGACTTGTTAGCTCTTGCCTCCGCCATGTCTCGTAATAACAATGGCACGATGGGTCAAGATTACATGCGTCACGACCTCCCGTCAGTATTGGGCCGCGTGGGGTTCGTCACACCCAATAGATCTATCTAAACTCACCTCGTTGTTTGAACATTAACGACAAGACTGTGCAGGACTTTGTTTCAATACAACACTTAATTTTTGTCTAATAAACCAGCATACACAAATGTTTGTACAAGTAATAATGTTTGACTTGATTTAACAAGTATTCCCCTTATTTTGAAAGCTTGTAAAAGTTTTAAAGAGGGGTCGTAAACTCACCTTAGTGATTGTGGGGAAATGCGTAAGCTCCGGGTTTCTTCGGCGCGTCGGCCACTGACTACCTATATCGTATAGCTTACGTGAGTTCATGTATGTGACCATGTTTTGTGTTCGTGCTCATGTTTGTGCTCAACAACCCTCGGTTGTTATGTTTGTTCATGTCGGTCCATACTAACCATGTTTGACCGTGTCAAGTCAACGACCCGTTGGTGAACCGTGTGTTGGTTATAACTCGTGCATCATTCGTGATAGTGTACATAGTGAGCAAAACATACAATTCGCGTTTATGGACAACTTACTATTTATAGTAAGTTTCCATTTTTAGAAAGTTTACAACACTTATCGTTTTAATGTTTCTAACATGCTCATTAACCGTACATGATCATGTTAACACATAGCACGTTGTTACAAACGATCAAATAAACATATAAGTCATTTTTAGTTATTAAAGTTTCCTAAAATGGAAAGTTTCTATATTTAGCATCTTTTATTTCTAAGCATTATTTTAACCACGTTAATGCATAACACTTGTTAATAACTTCATTAATAACAATTTCACATCATATTAACTACTTATTTCACCAAAATCATCATTTGTCAAGAGTTTACAAAAATAAAGTTACTAAAAATAGTAATTATGCCCATAAGCTCATCAAATGACTAGATTTACATTCCTAATCCATTTCATGCAAATATCATCATAACATACCCCAAATGATCCTATTATCATCATGCATGTTCATACTTTCACACCTATCATCACTTTGTAACACAAAAGTTACTAAAAATAGCAACTATCTCACATAATCCATTTTTGATCATTTTAATCGTAACGAATCATATAGCACATCCAACTATCATTAGTAACCATTTATCATAACCCAAAATTCTCTAAAATAGCCTATATCATACATGCATGCTAGTATCAATGAACATTTCATAGTTTCATTGCTCATATCATACAAATATCAACAAATCTCATTGCAAATCGCAATAGATCATTCTAATACCCTTAAATCAGTAATAATATCACAAAAACCATATTCATATCATCACAAATTCGTGCATGTGAAGATCTAGTGTGTGCATGCAAGCTTTGAGCCTTGCATGTGGGTTTGTGTGTGTTGGATGTGTGAAATGGACATTAGAACTACTCTCAAGACCTTGTAACACTGAGATGATGTTGTAGAAGCTCTAAAAACTTTCTGTAAAGCAGCGTTCGACAAGAACAAGTTGATGGTGATGATCTCCAAGCTCCACCAACCTGCTTCTTCAAGCCTCCTATGGTCTCCAAGCTTTAGTTCTTCAAACTTGAGCTTCCAAGTGCTCAACAATGGCTTCCAGAGCTATAGAGGATGGTTCAGAGGTGATTTTACCGAGAGGATTGCGACTGGTTGCAAGTAATATGATTGTAGTAGGATTGAAATGATTTTTGAGTTGCTCAAGAAGATATTCTGCAGTCTCGTCTCCCATTCGCATCACCTATCGTGCCGTGCAGAAGCCAGGCGTAGCGCGCAGATGACCCTGGTCCAAGATGTTTCATGTTTCTCGCGCGCACCGCCTGTGGTCGATGATTAGACCCGGGCGTAGCGCCTAGCCGCCCAGACAAGCCCAATTAGCCCATTTTTCATATTCAAGCTCGTTTTCGCTCGTTTCTCGACTGTAACACATTGTTTTAACATAGTTTAAACTCTAATCATCAATTATTAGTCATAATGGACTTGTACAAAACAGTTGCGCTTGACTGGTAAGACGTTCACCAACGTTCGTGATTTCTGACACGTGTGTGCAGTTTTTCGATAATTCCTCAAATTATCCTATTGTGTGACTGTGTTTGTATTGTTGTGCCACGTGTCACACTAAATTAAACTTATTATAGTGCCACGTATGCAAATTTCAATTAAATAAACATTTAATTAAAAGAAAATCTGACCTGGAAATTACGGGGTGTCACATCATCCCCTTGTGAGAAAGAATTTCGTCCAGAAATTCAGCATGCGTTGTCAGTGTTTGTTGGTTCAGCGAATAGGTGCGGGTATTTCTTCTTCATCTGGTCTTCACGCTCCCACGTGAATTCCGGTCCCCATCGCGAACTCCATCGCACTTTCACAATCGGTATTTTGCTAAGCTTGAGTCTCTTGATTTCCCAGTCCATAATTTCCATCAGTTTCTCAACGAAATGTAATTGCTCGTCAACTTGAATTTCCTCGAGAGGAATTGCTAGTGTCTTATCGGACAGGCATTTGTTGAGGTTTGATACGTGAAATACGTTGTGCACACTACTTAGCTCGTTGGGCAGGTTCAGTTCATAGGCCATGGGGCCTATTCGTTCAGTGATCTAGAAAGGTCCGATGTAACGAGGATTCAACTTCCCTCGTTTCCCAAATCGAATAACTCTTTTCTAGGGCGAGACCTTGAGTAACACTCTGTCTCCTACCTAGAATTCCAAAGGCTTGCGCCTTTTGTTGGCTTAGCTTTTCTGCCGGTCTCGAGCGGCTGCCATTCGTTTGCGTATCTGCACGATCTTCTCAGTCATCTCAGGCACAAGTTCGGGACCAGTCAGTTGGCTTTCACCAAATCTCGCCCAACAGATGGGTGATCAGCACTTGCGTCTATAAAGTGCCTCGAATGGTGCAACTTGTATGCTCATGTGGTAGCTGTTGTTGTATGAGAACTCGATTAACGGTAGGTGAGTCTCCCAGCTACTGCCAAAGTCAATGACACATGTGCGGAGCATGTATTCCAACGTCTAGATAGTTCACTCGCTCTTCCCATCAGTTTGCGGGTGGTAACCGGTAGTCATGTCCAATCTCGTAGCCAATACCTTATGCAAGGACTTCCAAAAATGCGAAGTGAATCGACTGTCGCGGTCAGAGATAATCAAGATTGGTACTCCATGTCTAGTAACCACTTCCTTTAGATAAATCCGAGTCAGTTTATCTAACTTTTCTGTCTCCTTTATGGGTAGGAAGTGTGCAGACTTTGTCAGTCGGTCTACGATCACCCAGATGGTATCGCAACCAATTGTCGTCTTAGGCAGCTTAGTTATGAAGTCCATGGAAATTTTCTCCCATTTCCACATCGGTATCTCAGGTTGCTGAAGTAGACCTGATGGCTTCTGGTACTCAACCTTGACCTTTGAGCACGTTAAACACTTACGCACGCATGTTGCGATTTCTGCTTTCATGTTCGGCCACCAATAGGTCGTCTTTAGGTAGTGGTACATTTTGTCAGAGCCCGGATGTACTGAATACTGGCTCTTGTGATCTTCATCCATTACCACGTTTCTCAATCCTCCGTAGTGCGGAATCCAGATCCGATCCATGAAGTAGTAGGCTCCGTCGGTCTTTGCCTCTAATTGTTTATTTGCGTGAGGTTTTCAACTTTCAGAGCTCCCTGTTGACTGTTTCGAATCTGTTGTGGCAATTCAGAATGGATCATGAGTTGTAGCGCACGCACGCGTTTGGTTGTTCCCTTCCGTCTTAACGCGTTGGCCACCACGTTTGCCTTGCCAGGATGATACTTGATGGCGCAATCATAATCACCAATGAGTTCAACCCATCTTTGTTGTCTCATGTTTAACTCCTTCTTGTCGAAGATGTGTTGTAGGCTTTTATGACCAGTAAAGATGGTACATTTCGTGCCGTATACGTAGTGTCGCCAAATCTTCAACGCAAACACCACGGCTCCTAACTCTAGGTCATGAGTTGTATAGTTCTTCTGGTGCACCTTCAATTGTCGTGATGCATATGCTATGACCTTCTCACGTTGCATCAGCACACAACGGAGTCCCTGCTTCGAAGCGTCACAATACACCACGAAGTCATCACAACCTTCCAGTAGGGATAGGATTGTTGCAGTGCATAATTTCTTCTTTAATAGATTGAAGGAAGACTCCTATTTTTCTCCCCGATCGAACTTCTTGTCCTTGTGTGTCAGGGAGGTCAGTGACTGGTCAATTTTCGAGAATCCCTCGATAAATCGTCTGTAGTACCCTGCCAATCCCAGGAATTGTCGTACCTCTGTCGGAGTCTTCAATGCTTCCCAATTCTTTATGGCCTCGATCTTGGATGGGCCTACGTGTATTCCCTTCTCATTAACCACGTGTCTAAGGAACTGGACTTCGCGAATCCAAAAGTCACATTTGGATAACTTCGCGTATAGTTTCTCGTTATTTAACAATTCCAAGACAAGCCTTAGGTGCTCGGCATGTTCCTTCTGATTCTTGGAGTAGATCAGAATATCGTCAGTGAACACTATTACGAATTTATCAAGATAAGGCTTGCACACGCGATTCATGAGGTCCATGAATACAGCCGGTGCATTGGTCAGTCCGAAGGGCATGACCAGAAATTCATACCGTCCATATCGGGTTCTGAAGGCAGTCTTAGGAATATCGTCGTCTTGTATCCTCAATTGGTGGTATCCCAATCTCAAATCGATCTTTGAATAGTAGCTTGACCCTTGAAATTGGTCAAACAGATCGTTTATTCGTGGCAACGGGTACCGATTCTTGATCGTCACCTTGTTCAGTTCCCTGTAGTCGATACACATACGGAATGATCCGTCCTTCTACTTCACAAATAAAACCGGTGCTCCCCAAGGCGAGAAGCTTGGTCTGATGAATCCTTTGTCTAACAGTTCCTGCAACTGGTTAGAAAATTCCTTCATTTCTGTTGGCGCTAGTCGGTATGGAGCTTTAGCGATCGGTGCAGCTCCTGGGGTTAGGTCTATCTGGAACTCGATTTGTATTTTCGATGGTAGTCCAAGTAGATCCTCGGGAAAGACTTCAGGAAAGTCTCGGACTACAGCGATATCCTCGATCTTCCTTTCGTTCTTCGGTTGCTCAGTGTAAGGGCTAGTATGGAAGTGTATTCTTTCTACAAATACTTGTTCGCCTTCACGCAGGACATGATATTTAGCGATATTCACCGGCGTTCCCCTTGAATCGAGATCTGTTCTCCACTCGGCAACGTAACTCGTATGATCTTCTTGTTGCACACGATCTCAGTTTGGTTCGCGGATAGCCAGTCCATTCCAACGACCACATCGAAGCACCCGAGAGTTACCGGCATCAGATTGATCTCGAGTTCGTGATCCGCCAAAACCATGATGCATCCTCGAAAGATGTGTTGTGTCTCTATTAGTATGCCATCGGCTAACTCTATGGTATACTTATAGTCCTGTGGTGTTGGGGTAATATCAAGTAGTTTGCTATTCACTAGGTATGAAACTCCTATCGGCACCGGTATTAAATAATATGCTTGCGTAGACATTATTTAAAAGAAACGTACCGGTAACGATGTTCGGTTCATCCTTGGCTTCCCCCGAGCCTATCACGAATGCACGACCCTTCGCCGCGCCTCCTCCAGCTCCCTTCAGTTGAGGGCAATCCCTCCGCATTGCCCCAGCTTTCCACACTCGTAACACCCCTTGAGAGTGTTCTGGTTGTTGTTGTTGTTTTGGTTGGGGTTGTTATTGTTGTTGTTGGGCATCTTGGTTCTACAATCCCTGGCCATATGGCCATGTCGTCCGCACTTCAGACAACGATACCGTTCGCATTGTCCGAAGTGGTGGTATGAACACCGGTTGCACAAAAGGTATTTTCCTTCATACACGTACGCCCTTCCCTTTGCCATCGGGTTGGGTAGCTGTGAATGCTCATGCTAGTGCAGATCTTTGATGAGGTTGATGTGAGGAGTGTGATTGATGATGACTGGGCTCCCACTTGCGTTTGTTGCTATCTTGGGGTTTCAGATGTTTACCTCTCTTGGGTAGCTTCCCTTGTGCTACCGCTTGATCGGTAAGTTTGTGAGCCAGTCTGATGGTGGGTTGGATCAGTATTGGGTCAGAAGCAGTGACCATGTTCTGAATTTGCTCGGGTAGTCCACTGATGAACTATTCGATCTTCTTGTATTCGAGGGTCACCATCCCCGGGCATAGTCTGCACAGCTCGAGGAATCATGTGCAGTATTGCTCAATCTCTAAGCCCACCATTTTTTGTACCCAAAATTATTCCTCTTACTTCTTAATCTCATTCCTCGGGCAATACTCCTCTTGGAGCATTCGGGTAAAGTCCTCCTAGGTGATGGAGTTGGCGACCTCCAGACCAAGTGTTTGGACGTGTGTGTTCCACTAGGTGAGGGTCGGGCCCTCCAATGTTCCGGTCGCAAATTTTACCTGGTTCTCTTCAGTGCAGTCACACATTGAGAAGACTGACTCCGCCTTCTCAATCCAACAGAGCATCACAACTGCTCCTTTCGTCCCCTTGAATGAGTGTGGGTGACAGCCCAGGAAGGTTTTGAATGAACTCCCTTTGCTTGCATTGCTATGAGGTCATGTTTGTCAGTAGTCAACGTTGTGTGTTAGTGATCGCGTTAACTATACTAAGTTGTTTGTAGTTAAGTTGTTGTAAGTACCGTTGTTTGTGCTACTAGTTTCACTATGCAGTCGACTCGCCTCATATTCGGCGATCGCTTTGTTGACCCGCCGGTCAACCATCATCTTGATAGATGCCGCGCCAATCTGTCGTTTGCGTGCTCGGGAGTGGGTTCCTCGTCCAACCATTTGTTAGTTATATATGAAATAGATAGTGTGTTAGTCGTCAGTGGCGTTAGATGTTGAGTTAGAATGCAACATACATATAATACACAAATGATAAGACCAAAATATCATTTCATTAACAGTATCTTTTGAGTATAATCATAGTTTTCAAAACATACTACAAATCATCAATTGTTCATATGAGCACAACCCGCTCATCTAGGTGTACAACATAAATCAAAATAATTGAAATAAAACAACTAACTACTTGGAGGCAATCGTAGAGTGAGATTCTGCACTGGCAGCAGGTCCGTCGTCCTGCTCCTCGAAAGGCTCCTCCTCAGGATCTTCCTCCGGATCCCCCTCAAAGTCCTCGTCAAGGTCCCTTGCGTTCATCATCGCATCACTGGCCTGTATCTGTGCGGTGTTATCCTTTAAGACTACCTCAACTGCTCCTAGATAGAATCCGTGCTCCTAGACCACTGCAGTGACAGCCTTCCGGTGCTCCTCCAGCTGTCCAGTACGAACACATAGCTTAGCGACCTCAGTCGCCATCTCCTCCTGCCTAAGTATGGCGTCCTTGGTCATGCCGGCCAAGACATCGTGTACTCTGTCAGTATAGGCGAGCTCCTTCTGCAGGTAATCCACCTGTCCTCGAAGGTGTCAGTTATCATCGCGTAGGGCCCTGACCTCGTCGATCAGCTCTTACAAGTATCGGGCCTCATGATCCGACCTGGAGACATGGGATACAAAAGCCTGCTTCAATGGCACACCCAGTGCCGGAAGTCGATGATCGCCCGGTGCGTCACCCGGAAATCTAGGAAGAGGCACTCGCTCCTCCTCTATTCAATGCCATACTGTCATGGGGTACCAATCCCATGGTCGGACACTACTCGAAGGGCGAGTCATGCGGTACTCCTCTAGCTCCATATCTGGTAGTATGCATCGTCTCTAGCGACGCTCATCCTCGACCAGGTCATTCTCAACAGGCCGTTTGCCTGGGTCTCTCCCGTCTTTGTTGTTGTCCATCTTGTAATCTCGGTTAAATAAGTAACAGATAACAATAACATATATATTATTGTGCAGAGTCTAGTGTAGTGTCTAGTGTAGAGCAGTGGCTATAGTCTAAGTTTACTACATGCAAACCTAGTTCCCTATAACCAAGGCTCTGATACCAGTCTGTCACACCCCCAATTTCCCACGTGCGGTGTCAGATTGCGTAGGTGTGACGTGGCCAGAATCACAGCCCTCAGTCATATAGAACGACTCTATATGTGTTTAAATAAACTCGTATTTAACAAAACCATATAGTTTTATAATACATGCAGCGGAATATTAAAACTGCTAGACACCACGATGTTTGACATAACATAATGTAAATAAAATTGTTTGATCAAAATGACACGTTATGAATGTACGCAATTACTAAACTCGTGCCCTTAAGTGCATCCATGTTCCGTGCCAGTCAACTAATTACCTGAGAATATATGTTTAAGAAAAAAATGTCAACACATAGGTTGGTGAGTTCACAGGTTTTGATATAAATACATAATCAGTAAAATATTTGTCACGTGTCATGTTGTTTATTAAATGTTAGTCACAAGCCCTAGGCTCCAAGTACCACCTGCATCACTACAGAGCTAGACTTGTTAGCTCTTGCCTCCGCCATGTCTCGTAATAACAATGGAACGATGGGTCGAGATTACACGCGTCTCGACCTCCCGTCAGTATTGGCGCCGCGTGGGGTTCGTCACACCCAATAGATCTATCTAAACTCACATCGTTGTTTGAACATTAACAGTAAGACTGTGCGAGGACTTTGTTACGATCCAACACTTAATGTTTGTTTAATAAACCAACATACACAAATGTTTGTACAAGTAATAATGTTTGACTCGAGTTAACAAGGATTCTCCCCTATTTAGAAAGCATGTAAAAGCTTTAAAGAGGGGCCGTAAAATCACCTTAGTGATTGTGGGGAAATGCGTAAGCTCCGGGTTTCTTCGGCGCGTCGGTCAGCGGCTACTTATATCGTATAGCTTACGTGAGTTCGTGTACGTGGTCGTGTTTCATGTTCGTGCTCGTGTTTGTGCTCAGCAACCCACGGTTTTTATGTTTTTTCATGTCGATCCATACTAACCGTGTTTTACCATGTCAAGTCAATGACCCGTTGGTGAACCGTGTGTTAGTTATAACTCGTGCATCATTCGTGATCGTGAACATAGTGAACAAAACACACAATTCGCGTTTATGGACAACTTACTATTTATAGTAAGTTTCCATTTTTAGAAAGTTTACAACACTTATCGTTTTAATGTTTCTAGAATGATCATTAATCCTACATGATCATGTTAACACATAGCACCGTGTTACAAACGATCAAATAAACATATAAGTCGTTTTTAGTTATTAAAGTTTCCTAAAATGGAAAGTTTCTATATTTAGCAACTTTTCATTCTAAGCATTTTTTAACCAAGTTAATGCATAACACTTTTTAATAACTTCATTAATAACAATTTCACATCATATTAACTACTTATTTCACCAAAATCATCATTTGTCAAGAGTTTACAAAAATAAAGTTACTAAAATAGTAAATATGCCCATAAGCTCATCAAAGGACTAGATTTACATTCCTAATCCATTTTCATGTATATATCATCATAACATACCACAAATGATCCTATTATCATCATGCATGTTCATACTTTCACACCTATCATCAATTTGTAACACAAAAGTTACTAAAAATAGCAACAATCTCACATAATCCATTTTTGATCATTTTAATCGTAACGAATCATATAGCACATCCAAGTATCATCAATAACCGTTTATCATAACCCAAAATCATCTAAAATAGCCTAGATCATAAATGCATGCTAGCGTCAATGAACATTTCATAATTTCATGCCTCATATCTTACAAATATCAACAAATCTCATTGCAAATCACAATAGATCATTCTAATACCCTTAAATCAGTAATAATATCACAAAACCCAGATTCATATCATTACAAATTCATGCATGTGAAGATCTAGTGTGTGCATGCAAGCTTTGAGCCTTGCATGTGGGTTTGTGTGTGTTGGATGTGTGAAATGGACATTAGAACTACTCTCAAGACCTTGTAACACTGAGATGATGTTGTAGCAGCTCTAAAAACCTTCTGGAAAGCAGTGTTTGACAAGAACAAGTTGATGGTGATGATCTCCAAGCTCCACCAACCTTCTTCTTCTAGCCTCCTATGGTCTCCAAGTTTTAGTTCTTCAAACTTGAGCTTCCAAGGGCTCAACAACGGATTCCAGAGCTGTAGCGGATGGTTTAGAGGTGATTTTACTGAGAGGATTGCATCTGGTTGCAGGTAATATGATTGTAATAGGATTGAAATGATTTTTGAGTTGCTCAAGAAGATATTCTGTAGTTTCTCAAGAAGATATTTTGTAGTCCTGTCTCCCAGGCACATCGCCTGTCGTGCCGTGCTGAAGCCAGGCGTAGCGCGCGGAGGACCCTGGTCCGAGATGTTTCCCGTGTCTCGCGTGCACCGCCTGTGGTCGATGATTGGGCCCGGGTGTAGCGCCTAGCCGCTCAGACAAGCCCAATTGGGCCATTTTTCATATTCAAGCTCGTTTTCACTCGTTTCTCGACTGTAACACATTGTTTTAACATCGTTTGAACTCTAATCATCAATTATTTGTCATAATGTACTTGTGCAATACACTTGTGCTTGACAGGTACGACGTTCACCAACGTTCGTGATTTCTGACACGTGTGTGCGCTTTTTTGTATAATTCCTCGAATTATCCTGTTGTGTGACTGTGTTTATACTGTCGTGCCACGTATGCAAATGTCAATTAAATAAAAATTTAATTAAAAGAAAATCTGGCCTGGAAATTACGGGGTGTCACACCGCGATACGAGCCCTAGGCTCTGATACCAAATGCTGGTTCTGGCCTTGATTGAAACAAAGAAAAACTCACTTTTTGTATGAAAATATGCAGAAAGAAGATGAAGAAAGCTTATGTACATAAAACACAATTTTTATTATCAAAAGAACTTGGATATAAACAGCCTATTGCATAGAATCAATCAACCACAATAGGAACTAACGTTATTTCAAACTAACGTGGGCAATCCCATTATTTCTACTACTTCAAACTACCAAATCTTGAAGACCCATGATTTACCAAACTAATGACCCATGAACTAGACACTAATTAGTAAACATTAAATAATAAGAAACTAACATCACGATTAATTCCACCAGAGATAACCCAGCCATGCCCATCGTGATGGTAGCTTGCCCGTGGCTTGAGCCAACGCCTGTATCTCTTGTGCGGGACCAACAAAGCCCCTTGTGGCCTTTCAAGTGGTAGTGAGTTTAACCACAATGCTAAATGTCTTAGTGTAATCAATTCCATTTGTTTAATTAAAGCCTTTGGCTACAAGTCATGCTTTGTATAACTAAAAAGAAATTGGGATGGCAAATGATCCTATAAACTCATTTTCGACCAACATATTGGCATTAGCATAAGGAACTTTAGAACCTTAGTGTGGTTAGAGTAGATAGAGGTAACCTTTATGTCTATTGCTTCCCATCATATTGGCTATTTCTCAGCATAAAAAAGGTAATGTGCTAAGTAGGAGAAGTATCACTACAAAAAAATAGGTTTTTAGGACTGAAAAATCAGTCGCTGATAGTTGTTAATCAGTTCCTAATGTTTATCAGGGACTAATTTTTCCAGTCACAAGTCAGTGACGGATGCCTAGTACTTGATAGTAATGATATTAACTAAAAATCAGTCCCTATTTGTATTGCACAACGAGGAATTATTTTCAGCACCGGATACGAAAATACTTAGTGTAACATCAGTGCCAGAACCGTCACCGGAACAGTGATCTCTACAGTACATGAACAGTAAATCAGGTACATATTTCAGTTATCAATTGTATATCATTTTCATTTCATGTTATCATAGCACAGTTCAGATTCAATTCAGAAAACAAAGTTCAGAAATAGGGTTCTTGAGTCAGATAATTATCTGGCAACACAGAACCATCATGGGTGTTAATTTTTAGGACTTAATTATGTATAAACGTATGTGAGGCTTTATAGAACAAAACACACGAATATTGTTATTTGAATGCTAAATCGACGGGTTATTCATACAGGTGACGATCTGTACGAATATATCTGAAAGTTTAACGTTCTGAATGATATTCTATAATTAAAAAACAATATTGAAAAGTATAGTTATCTTCGTGTTCGTACGGGTGACGATTCGAACGAATACGCGCGACGACCGTACGATTCAATTTAAACAGTTAATTAATATTTTAAATTTAAATGAATAAAAGATATTAGTTAATTTATTAGGAATCACAACCTAGAATAATTAAATGAATTCTGTTTTTATAAACCGTGTCGTTTCGTTGCGAAAACTACGTGAATCGGCACTTTACGTGAAACCGAACGAGACCGAACGACCGGGTATTTTCCCCACATTTAATGTGGCAATTAAATGCCACAACCACCACCATTCCACTCTTTCTCTCTCTCAACCTCGTTTACATCTCTCTCTCTCTCTAGTTTTCTTTCAAGAACAACCTTCTCTCTAAGATTTGGAGCCCAATTCTAGTCGGATTCAAGCTCTCTAAGTGTCAAGACATTCATCTCAACACGTAGATCACGGAAGTACAAGGAAAACAAGCATTCAACCGTGGAATTTGAGGTAAACATTCACTTTAGATTCGGTTTTAGAGGGTTTTCATGATTTCATGTAGTTTTGCTATTATAATCGATACTAAACACTTAAAACACTTAGATGAAGGTGTCTTGCACGTTTAGGTAACTTTAGGAATGAGTTGTGACAGGTTTAAGGTCTCAAGAATGAGGATGGAAGCCATGGAAATGCACAGGTTCGTGAGAACCTTTTCAACCGAACCCAGTAGCATCGGCCGAACCTTCCTAGGATAGAGCCGAAACATGGGGTGGCGAACCCTGAAGACCTGACAACCTGCTGGCCGAACCCTAGCTCACTATCAGCCAAACCTGTGGTCCCCAACCTAACCGCGAACCACTTGAGCCGAACCTTTTTGGCTTCACGAACCTAGGTGTTAACCTAACCAGTGGACAAACCCTGCATGGCCGAACCTTGGCCATGCGAACCCCAAAACCTCACGAACCTAAGGGCCTGGTTTCACCGAACCTTGTATGACCGAATCCTTAGCAGCCTCACGAACCCTGGTAGGTCCCGAACCCTTGTACATGCAACACCCTAGAAACTGAACGAACCTGGAGGGTTCGTGGGTGGCAAATTTAGAGCCGAACCCTAAGGGTTCGTTGGTGATGAGTGTAGCCGAACCCAAGGCCAGCCCCTTCAAAGGTTCGCTGCCTTGGGATGATGCTGAACCTAGATGCCTCTAAGAACAAAATTCCTAAGGAGCATGGGAGTTAGATACGTGCATATACATAATGCAAAGTAGGTGTGTGCATGGGGACCCACATGATCTATGCATGGAGTGAATTAAGAGGAGTAAATGTCAATCACATTTATTTTAGAATGAACAAAGTCATTGTTGTTAAACAACAAAGATGTTAAGATTAGGATGGTAAATTATTGCCACTAACATAAGGATAACTTATAATCAAGGATTCTAATGGGTCTAGGTTGTGCTCAAGTGGATAACATTGTTAGAAATCTATGAGAATCAAAAACACAAGTTGGATAATCAATTAGGAATCAAAGGTATTCAATTGGGCCAAAGTGGGCCCAATGCGGTTTAATTAAGCCCATCACACACTAAGTGTTACTTAAACTTAAGTAATGAGATTGTAATAAAAGAAACCTATTTATAACTTGTTAGATTTCATTAAATGGTTTTGACTTAATATTGAATTAAAATGGAAGTTAATTGTAATGTTTTGATTTAAATACTTATTTTGATTTAATTGTTTGGGAACTTGTTGAAAAATAGACAATATAATTGTCTGGATTTGAACTAAATACAAAGGAGACTCTGCCCAAATTTTGTAAAATTTATCTTAAGTGTTGTAATTAAACATGGGATTTGGGGTCATAAAAAGGGTAACTAAGTTAGATTAGATCATAGATACACTTAGTACTAGGACACTTAGTTACACACACCGAGACAAAGATCTAGATACGACGACTACTACGCGTACTTATTGTATTCGAATTCTTATAAAATAACTCAGGAACTGAAGAAACCTAAGCTACAACAAGAGCGTGCATTTTGTATTAGATCATTTACATAGCAGCACAGGTGAGTTCATTGCCCCTTTTCTAACATTTTGTTTTAAAACGCGGGGCTGAGAAGCATACGTAAACTGTTTTATTTAAATTGTTTACTTAAATGCTTTTATTTATCATATGTCATATTCTTATGTTTGTTGATACTCCTAGACTCCTGTCTAGGTAATTACTAAACAAATCAAATTATCAAGTTAATTAAAATTACTCTTATGAGTAATACTTTAAATCTAAACTCTAGATAAACCATTAGTCAATCAATCTCAAATTCAAGAATCTAAATTCAAAGTGAAATCAAAGGAACTAAAACAAAAGATCATATTTAAAGGAAACCTAATTCAGTGTGGAATCTGAGAACAAAGAATCATAATCAAGAATCAATTATCATTGTGAATCATGGAAATTCTAAAGATCAAGATCAAGAGACTCAAGGAATCAGAAATTATAAATGTGTGTGAATCATTGAAATAATGAAATCATTACAATCTAATGAAATCATTAATATTTGAGTTAAGGTGGATGTCAGTTGTATAGGGAATCAAGACCATGTGTAACACACATAAAGTCCCTTCAGGTATAGTAGACTCTTGTAGTCAAGCTATATGGGCAATAACGCGAACTATCAAATGAATTCAATATCAAAAATCAAGAGAATCAAAGAGATCAAGAATCAAAGGATATCCGTAAAGTCCCTTTCAGGTACAGAAGACCATTGGGTCAAGCTGTATGGGCATCATTAAAATCTCGTCACGCCCAGGTATACTCCTTGTGAGCTTTGCCTGGTATGGGTCACGTGTGAGAGGTTACAACTTGGACAACCACCAACAACTAAGTCTAATTGATTGAGTCAAATAAGGCCCAATCATCATGTCTTAGTTGTATTTAAATGTTTTATTTATTTATTAAATTAAATATTTAACATTTTATTTCAATCACTGACTTTTGGGGAATCATGTATCTATGATGAACTCAAGAGAGTCAAAGGTAAATCAAATTTTGGAAAGCATAATCTAAATCAGAGGTGTGTAGGGTAAAAATGCTTAATTATCATTAACAACAGTGTCATATGCGTATTAGTATGTGGTGGGACAGCGTCTGGGCGGGTTTGTAGGCTCGACTCAGGGGTATCCCCTATATATAAGCATACCGATATGGATATTACATGTGAAGTTAATGAGGTTAGGGTCTCTACCGAAAGAGGTTTTCAAATCATTCTCAATTACTAAACTATATGAACTCACCAACCATGTGTTGACTTTATTTTTGCATGACTTCTCAGATGACGAACAGGTCAACTGAAGAGTTGTTTCTTTTGGACTAGGTTACAGATAGAGGACCTAGCTTTTTGGACATGCATACTTTTGGACATCATACACAGTTATTTTGTATATCTTGTGCAGATACAAGATTGAAGATTTATGATGTGATAGTAGATTTACATTGTTAAATTATAAACTGAACTGATGCAATTTAACTTTGTAATTCTATTTTAGTATAGCAAGTTTCTCATTTATATATCATGTGCAATGTAAACAATCTGATCATTTCGATTATCACTCTCGATATCGCGCCCCGGGAACCTTCCGCCTGTCGAGGAAACCCGATCCTACCCCGCCGGCTCGGGGTGTGACACTTAGTCCTTAATATGGACAATAAAATCACACCAAATTAGTCTCCTATGCATGTTTTAGCGACTACAATTCAGTCTCAGTTAGTATGATATTTCATTCCGAATTGGATGATTATAGGGACTGAAAATCTGTCGTATAAAAAATATATTTGTTGTCCCAGATAAATTTATTTAGTTTTGCGACTAAAATTAATCATTTTCCAATAAGTTTTTAAGACTGACATTTAGTTTTTGATATAAGTCAATTTCAATCGTTAATATGGTTGTTTTTAGGACTGAAAATTAGTCAATGTTAGTGTTGTATTTTAGTCTCTAATAATCAGTTCACGATAATAGTTAAGTTTAGTCTACAATATGCTTAGTTAATACATAAAATCAGTCTCAAAAGAATAATTTATTTTATTTTTATTACTGAAAAATAGTTTCTAATACAATTTGATTTAATATTCAATATGCATTAACATTTTGTAATACATATCATGAACATCATTCATAATTTTGTTTCTTATGTTTTCAAGAATCTCAATATATTCAATCATTAACATTATAGCAATAATCAATCAAACCAATACCAATTTATCCGTTCAAAAACAAGAAAAAGTACTTAACAATGAAATAAAATTTAAAAAAAAAACATCTCCATTAATATTCTAGGTAGTGTGGTAACTATCACCGGATAGTCCTTCTGAATCAGAGAGGTAATTAAATGCTTAATTACTGGAGGCTTTTAACGGTAATAATTATATGATATTAATGTTTAAATACATTTTAAGTAAATAAAGGTGTTTATATCTAGATCTAGATCACAAGTTTTCATTTTAGAAAACCCTAAAATCTCTCTCTCTCTCTCTCTCTCTCCCCCCCCCCTCATGTCGACCTTTACCCTCTTGGCACCCTTGCTGTCGGCGAAGCCCCATCGGTGACCACCGCTGCTGCCGCACCATCATAGGTGGTTACCACCACCAGGTTGTGACGGACGCAGATGAGTCAAAAAAGGAGTTGGCGTACGTTTTTAAACCTAATAACCAAACCCTACCTCAAAATCATCGTACCATCTGTGCTTACATTGTCATACCAGGCTTCTCACTGGTGGTCCAAATTGACTTACCAGTTCGTTCGAAATCTTCGTACCAAAGCGATCCAAGTCAAAGTCGACTTTCGATTTGGTACACCACAAACCTAAACGAGATACGTGGGGGTATAACGATTTGGTGACTATGAGACCAACCTAACACAACTCTGTTGTTGTCCGTGAAAAAAAAATTGGAGCAGGAGATGTTACAAACAATGAAGGTATTTTAAAGTTGTGTACTACTCAATGTGAAGAGTTTCATGGTGGGAGTCTATTTTTAGTAATATATGGAACATATTGTAAAAATACCTTAAATGTGTTAAGTTAATCGAGCTATTCATGGGTCACGAGTAACGGTTCAGGGGCTCGTGGGTCAAGAGAAGGAGTTATCCAAGGTCAAAGTAGTCATTTTGACTGCAATTGAACGTGAGGAATTGGTCAACCGACTAAGATGGGATTTTAGGTTAGATCATGGGGTGTTTGTCCATGTTCATGCTCGTTCTTAGGATTATGTTTATTTATGTTTTTGTTTCTCATTTAATGTTTCGTAGTCATCCTAATTAAATGTGCAACAACTTTGAAAAACATTTTCTCTTTACGTAATTGTGTGTCGTAATCTGTTATTGAATCAACACTTGGTATCAGAGTAATGGTTTGTAGATCTAAGGAAGGCTCCATCGACCGGTGTGCCGGCCGGTGGAGGGAAGAAGTAAAAGAAGGCCTGGAATTGTAACTGGAGACTAAAAACGACAGTAGACTGAGATGGCGAGGTGTTTCGCGTTAACAGTTGTTGTGGTGAATTAATGCTTGAATGTTAGTAGTGAACAAAGGTGTTCGGTAAACCAAGGGGTGTAAGCGATCAAGTAGCAAGTTTGTCAAGATGTGGGCTTTATTGGATCTTTTACTTGGTTAATCCGTTGCTTGCTTGTGATCAATAGGGAATTAGTTATTTGTGGCATGCATTTGGCCGGATCCACACCATACTCTCTGGGTGGTTGTCAATAAAGGAGTAGAAAAATATATTGCTTTCGTTCGATCGGGTTTTCTTTCTTGCCTAGGATAAGAACGAAAAAGCAAGATGGCTTGTTCTTTATGGCATAAGTGTTCCAACCGGTAGTGCGGAAGAAGCAGACGGGAAGGATTCGTCAAATAGAAGGCTTTGAATCGGGTTATGCTTAGCGGGTAAAAGAAAAGGACGTTAGGAGCAGGAGGCTTGATTAGTTTTTGCTTTTGGTTGGTGGTCAAGAACAGTTGGTTTCGTGACCAAGAGGAACTACATGCACCAGAATGGTCGAGTGATATTTGAAAAAATTAGGAGCCTATACTGAGAATACTTTGGACATTATCGAGGTGAAGGTTGGGTGTCCGGGAAAGGTCAATACGGGTCAAGGCGAAGACATGTTTTGACGTGAACGTTGCAGTGAAGAACAACGTGAAAAACAATGATTAAGGGGTGATTGTTGGGTTAATCGAGTTGTTCATAGGTAAACATGTCAGTGGTTCATGGATTAAGAGAAGAATTTACCCAAGCTTAAAATAGTCATTTTGACTGAAGTTGAACGTGAGGAATTGGTCAACCGACGGAGATGCGATAGCTGGTTAGATCATGGGGTGTTTGTCCATGTTCATGCTTATTCTTGGGATTATGTTTATTTATGTTTTTGTTACTTATTTAATGTTTTGTATACATCTTAATTAAATGCGCAACAACTTTGAAAAAATTTTCTCTGTATATGACAATAATACGAAAACTTTTACATTTGGCCCAAATAGATATATTAACTTATATTTTGGCCTAGAAGATATTTATACTTTATCAGGGATCCCGGTTGATGGGAATCCAGTTATTTGTAATGATATCCCAACAGAGGAGCTTTGCATTAAAATTCTTGGATCTTAAGAACTATCTGCCACGTGTCCAAGGTGTTTGCCACATGTCCAAAAGCTCATGGTGCTATTTGTAAGGAACATATATATATATATATATATATAAATATGCTCCACACGTATGCATAAATATATGTATATGTATCATGTATGCAGCAATGATTATAATTATGTGTTGTAATATGCTCTTGGACCAACAAAATGACAACTCTTAACAGAATCATTAGAAATTATATAGAAGAATTGCTCATCTTGATGTGAAGAAAAAGAGAATAGAAAAACCTTCAAGCTAATTTTGTTAAGAGTAAACATAATGAGATATTGAGATAGATTAACAACTCAGGAAGGAAATAAACATTTAACTTGTATCTGAAAGTAAAACTCAACTTGAAGAAAAAGAGGGGGGCTACAAAATGCTTTCCTCTAACATCAATCATCTATATGGATGTAAGGACCATTGAGGCTGATGTGCACCAAAACATCTCTGGACCAAGGCTTGGACTTTCGAAAGACATACAACCGCTGAAAGATAAGAATTAACCTTCGTAAGAACCATTGCTTCCGAAAGATAATTCTCTTCCACTAAAAGCTTCCGGATCCCTCTTCAGTACTTGAAGGTTCAAATCGATCAATGCTTCTGATCGATCATCAGCGGTTCCGATCATCAGTGGTTCCCAAGACAAAGACTTCCGAAGACTTTCTCTCTGACAAAGATTCTGGATACTTATAGAAATAATCAGAGTTTCTTTCTCACACTCAGACCAACAGAGAAGACATTACGATGTTAGTCAGCAACAAAGAAGATTTGTCAGAACTACAAAAATACTAAGCAATTAATGTGTTTTGTTGTTTAGGTATTTATTGTAAAAGTCAATGGAGTCTTTTGTATTTATTGTAATTAATATGGCTTGGCCTGTCAAGACCATAACAGATACTAGATTTAGCATACGTTTGTTTCTAGTGTTTTGTCCAGCCGTGTATCCCTACGAGGATACAGCTGTAGGTCTTAGTATATAATCCTTCATTTGTTATTTAGCAAGACACGAGTGAGTGCTTGAGCTAAGATTTCTAAATTCATCAGTTGAATGCAATATACTTTGACCTTGAATTTATAATTGATTTCTGTATTTTGTTTCAATCTGTTTTGCAAAACAAGCTGATAGAATTTCCGCATTTATCAACTTCGTAGAAGATAACTTGTGAAAGTGTTGTGTAAGTTACATAACCCGATCCAACAGGTGGTATCAGAGTTTTGGCTCTCTAACTTAAGCAACTAACCATTCTTATGTTACCAGTTATTTATCTTCTACTACTCTTTGTTTTTCAAGCTACCTCTAAGTCAAAATGACAACCATCAGTAAGCACGACACTGAGAATGGTACCCTCAACAAACATCCCATGTTCACGCCGGATGACTATGATACATGGAAGGTTAGGATGGAGGGTTTCATCAGGAACCAGGACTTCAAACTCTGGAAGTCAGTTCTTGAGTGACCATTCATTCCAACCGTAGCTGTTGCAGGTACTGGTGAAGCACCCGTGCCAAAAGATCCATCTCTGTACTCTGATAAAGATTACAAAAATATGGAGGTGGACTCTAAGGCACTGTGGCTGATTCAGATGGCAATCCCAAACTCTATCATACATGCATTCAAGAAATGCAAGTATGCCAAAGAGTTGTGGAACTCTTTGCAACAGATGTATGAAGGGTCAGAAGATGTGAAGGAAAATAAGAAGGACATGTTAAAACAAAAGTTTGAGAACTTTTACCAAGAGAACAACGAGAAGATGGCTTCTCGGTATTTAAGGTATGTTTAGTTAGTTGATGAGTTGACTGCTGGAGGAGTAAAGATGGAGAATCAAGATGTCATCAGAAAGTTTCTAATATCACTTCCACATGCCTGGAATATCTATTATGTTGCTATCGTAGAATAGAAAATCTTAGAACTTTGTAGCTGGGAGATATTTGGTACACTTAGTGCATACCAAATGGAGATTGATGCCCAAGAACCTAAACCTACCCCTATTCCCTCAGGTTCAGCCGCTTTGTATGCCCTCATCCACAATCCTCCATTCCAAAAATATCAACATATCAGCCATTCAAACTCAACACCCATAATCACCTTCCCAGAAATACCAACTCCATCAACTTCTCATTCAAACCCTTTTGCAAGCTCAACTCCACTGCTCACCTCAAGTCAGGGAGCATTCATGGCCGAAGAAACAAATTATTTCCACTTGTGTCAGGAGGATCTAGATGGGATCCCTACAGTTGACCTAGAAGAAATGGACATCAACTATCAGATGGCCATGATCTCATACAGAGCAAGGAAGTTTTATCAGAGAACTCGAAAACAGTTCAAAAAGCATAACATGAAAAATGGGTTTGGTCTAGATAAGTCTAAACTCAAATGCTTTAACTGTCAAAAGTTGGGACATTTTGCAAGAGAGTGCAAATCTCCAAGTTCTCAGCCATCAACTTCTGGTCAACCAAACCACAAAGCACCAAGCTCCTCCAACAGTGCAAACATTGCATAACAGCACAATTTTTCAGACAGGAGCTTTCAAGCTAAGGAAGCATCCACCTCAAACAATGCTTTGATGGCCAATGACTCCACTTCTTCATTCAAGGTAATTGATGACATGTGTACCCATGAATGCTTAGAAAAATTAAATGCTTACAAACGTTTTAATGCTCAAGTCTGTGATAAGCTTGAGTCAATACAAGTTGTTAAGGCAAATTTCTTTGAAGCTGAAATAAATTACAAAGAAAAGATTGAGGAGCTAGAAAAGAATATCTCCAGTTTAAAACATGAAGACACTAATAAGCAGTGTCAAATAAACAATCTTTTAGAAAGATTAACAACTGCCAAAACTGAACTTGTATTTGCTGAGGCTTACAAAGACAAGTTTCTCAGTCAAGGTGAGAAGTTTGAGAAACTTCTCAAAATGACTGAGATACCTGAGCTGGTTAAGAAGAAGGGTACTGGGGTGGGTTACAAAAAAAATCGAACCTCCATCTGCCTATACTCTAATGGTGGAGGTTCGATGCAAACCATAAGCTAGCCTTGTGTATGATGAAATTTTGGACATACACAAAATTCAACAAGAAAATGATTTGCCTGAATTTAGCCATGCTCAATCAACTTATTCATCTGAAGATGACACTCCTGAAAATTTTGAAAAACTAAAATCTGGTACTAAACTAAAGAAAAGAAACAATAAAATCACACCATCTTTTGTGAAGGCTAAATACGTACAAACCAAGAGTACATCTTCAAATGACTATGTCACTTGTCCATTTGACAAGTCACATAGGGGTAAATCAAAGGATAGAAAAGCTAGTGTATCCAAGGTTTAGGTAAACCATCCAAACAAAAGTCCGGTTGGAACTCCCAAGTCAGAACAATCTGGTTCTGGGAAGCATAGCTCAGCTTCCTCCAAAAGAGAGAAGCTTCAGAAATCATTCAATGTTCAGACTGTGTGACTGATGTGGGGGATACAAGTCATTTTGCTGCCGATTGCTTTTTCAATCCTAGAAGCTTTCAAGATCAATAATAAGAGAAAACAACCGGAAATCGTGGAGCAAATCATCTTTTTCTTCAGAAGAAAAATCTGCTTTCGAAAGAAAAAGATCAGTCAAGCAGCACAAGAAGCCATCGGAAGCAGGCACTTCCGACAACATGAAAAGAAAGAGCAGGAAGTCTTCCGAAGCAAAGGGAACATCGGAAGCAAATGTCAAAAGTGCTTCCGACAAAACCAAGAAGTCTCACTACTTCGGAAGAAGAAAAACATAATCAAAACCATTGAAAGAGAAGGCAAAAGTTGGTTTCAATGGCAAACAGAAAAAGAACATTCCTCCAACGGTTCCAAAGGTCAAGAAAGTCTGGAAGAAGAAGGAAACCACTGAACTAACAGTTCAACCAATTGCTCCATCATCATGCTCATCATCTGTTCTACCAAAGATGATTTCAAAGAAATTTTCTTATAATGATGAAAATGGAAAACCCAAGACCACATGGGCTTGGGTTCCTATTAGGAACTAACTCACTTCTAACCATGTGCAGGGACAACAAGATTCAAAAGGCAATTTGTGGATTGTTGACAGTGGCTGTTCCTGGCACATGACAGGTAACAAGACCCACCTACACAAATATGAATCATTCTTTGGAGGGTCTGTTGCTTTTGGAAGTGATCCAATGGGTGGATATATCACAGGTAGAGGCATAATAACAAATGGTAAGGTAAGTTTTGAGAATGTGCATTATGTGAAAGAATTGAACTATAATCTGCTGAGTGTATCACAGGTGTGTGACCAAAAGCATAACATGTTGTTTACTGAGCAAGAATGTATTGTCCTGAAACCAGGATTTGTTGTTCCAAATGACCAAATTTTGCTCAGAGCTCCCAGAAGAAACATGTATACGCTGAACATGAGCACAGCTACACTACTTAGCAATATAAATTGCTTTGTCTCAAAAGCTTCACTTGATGAATAATCTCTTTGGCATAGGAGACTTTGTCATGTAAACCTGAAAAACATGAATAAACTTGTCAAAATAACTTAGTTACAGGTTTACCAACAAAATAATTCATCTGTGTTGATAAATGTTTTGCCTGCCTAAAAGGGAAGCAACAGAAACAATCTCATCATGCCAAAGAGATAAATTCAATAACAACAGTCCTACATTTGTTACACATGGACTTGTTTGGCCCTACAAGTGTGAAAAGTCTAGGTAGAAAGTCCTACTGCTTGGTGGTCACTAATGATTTCTCAAGATATACCTGGGTATTCTTCTTGAGTACCAAGGACGAAACTGCTGAGATCTTGAAGTCATTTATTCTCAAGGTTGAGAATGAAAATGACCATCATGTAAAAATCATAAGGTCTGATCAAGGAACAGAATTCAAAAATCAAACTACTTTTGTGAATCTAAGGGTATTACAAGACAATTCAGTGCTCCTAGGACTCCACAACAAAATGGTGTTGCTGAGAGAAGGAATAGGACACTGATTGAGGCTGCTAGGACCATGTTATCTGATGCCAAGCTTCCAATAACTTTTTGGGCAGAAGCAGTCAACACTGCCTGCTATGTCCAAAATAGAATATTGGTAGTTAAATCACATGATATGACTCCTTATGAAATTTGTCATAAGAGAAAACCATTTATTGGGTTTCTTAAACCATTTGGATGTCAATGCACCATTTTGAATACCAAAGATCATCTAGCCAAGTTTGCTGAGAAATCTTCATAGGCTAAGGCATATAGAGTATACATCAAAGATTCCAGGATTATTGAAGAGTCTGCAAATGTCCTGTTTAATAAACATACTATCAATAAACCTAGAATATGCCCTGATTGGTTGTTTGATCTTGATAAATTCACATCTGCATTTAATCTTTTGAAAGAGTATGTTCAAGAATTGCAGACAACTACCGTGGACACCACTCAGCACACAAGAGAAGAAGATTTTCGTGTTGAACTGGCAATAGCTTCAAGACAAATCTTGGGAGAATCCACTTCAACACATCAAGCAGTCTCACAAACTAAGACAACCAACACCTCTCGGGTTGTTCCTCTAAGTGACTCTACTTCTGCTCCACAGAGTCAAGAAGAAGTTGGGACCCTTCTGTCAAAGCAAACACTCTGGGAACTTCTCCTCCCAGAGAAAATCAACCCACAACAGTCCAACAACAGGGACTCCAAGATCTACCAGAAATCCAACTCGAGGTTGTACTTCCAAACCTTGAGCCAAGAAACTTGGTATGAAACTTTGTCCTCATTTCTATTGTCAAACAACTTCCAGAGAGGAACAATTGACAAGACTCTATTTTTCAAGAAATCCAATCAACATATTATGCTTGTTCAGATATATGTTGATGATATTATCTTTGGTTCTACTGATGAATCTCTCTACAAGGAGTTTGAAACCCTAATGAAATCCAAATTTGAAATGAGTTCAATGGGAGAACTCACTTTCTTTCTTGGACTACAAGTAAAGCAAACTCCTACAGGGATTTTTATTAATCAATCAAAGTATATCAAGGATATTCATGAAAGGTTTAACTTCACCGACTGTAAAGCATTTGGTACCCCAATGTCCAAAACAACATCTTCAGGCCCTGATCTTGAGGGGGAGGATGTTGATCAGCACCATTATAGAGAAATGATTAGCTCCTAGATGTATCTCTCAGCAAGCAGGCCTGACATCATGTTCGCAACTTGTTTGTGTGCAAGATTTCAGGCCAATCCCAAAAGTTCACACATGCTTGCTATGAAAAGAATCTTCAGATACCTCAAAGGAGCACCAAGGCTAGGATTGTGGTATCCTAGGAATGCATACTTTCAGTTCATGGCCTACACTGACAGTGATTATGGAGGTTGCAACATCAGCAAGAAGTCCGCATCTGGAGGATGCCAGTTCCTTGGGTCCAGGATAGTGTCATGGCAATGTAAAAAGCAAACATGCGTCTCAACTTCTACTGCAGAAGCTGAATACATTGCTGCCTCCAGTTGCTGTGTACAAGTAATCTGGATTCAAAATCAAATGAAAGATTATGGAGTAGAGCTGTCTACTACCCCCATCCAGATTGACAACTCCAGTGCAATCTCCATCACCAACAATCCTGTCAAACATTCGAAGACCAAGCACATTGACATCAGGTATCACTTCATCAAAGATTGTGCAGAAAAGAAGTTAATTCATCTAGTCAAAGTTGACACAGAACACAATTTGGCTGATCTCTTCACCAACGCTTTTGATGATGGAAGATTCATGTACTTAATCACAGCTATTGGTATGATCAATTTTGAGTAAATGAATTTATGTCAAGGTTTAAATGATCCTTCGGAAGATAAACTTAACTTATCTTCTGAGTAGTATTTACTCATCAGAAGAAATGTTAAGTCTTCCGACGTATTATTTAATCCTTTATTCGGAAAAAGTCACACTTCTTAAGATATTTATTATTATGAAAGTATGTATCTTCCGATATAAACCCTTTGCTTCCGAATACATTTTCTTCTGATTATTTTTCTTCATCAGAAGCTCATGTCTTCCGAAGCATACATTTCTTTAATGAACAGGTTTATTCTCTTCTGATACTACACGACAAGCTTTTGGTGTTTTCTCGGAAAAATCTCTTTCATCTTCTGAAGTTCTTTGTGCTACACATCTATCACGGAAGACCTTTTTCTCTTCTGTACCTCCGGATCTCAAATATTTAATGTGTCGTTATATTAAATGCTGACATCCGAAGGTATAAAAGGTCTCCCGCTCATTCAAATTCCCACTTCCTTCTTCTTCAATCGACAGTTTTTTCTTGAACTAAACCCTAACCGTCAATCTCAAAAATGGCTCTCTTTGCCTTCAAGCCTGCACACAACCTTGTTACAGAACTATCTGCTGATCACGATGCTGACTTCGCTCCGATTATCTCGTTTCTCCGACGAAGCGGGTACTTTACTGCATTAACTGTTAACCCCGTGGTGTATGAATCTCATCACCAGCAATTTTGGGGTTCGTGTTCTGTTGTTGATTCCCAAACTGGTAGACGTCTTTCTGCTACCATTGACACTCATCCAATTTCCATTTCTGTGGAAACCGTCTGTAGACATCTTAATCTCAATGATGTTGGAGGCAGTGTTTGTTTCACTAGAAATGAGGTAACAATGACCTTTAGGTCAATGGGGTACGAAGGTCATCTCCCTTCAACTACATATTTGAAGGGCAGAGTGTCCTATAATTACAAGTACCTCCTACATGTGTTTTTGCATTGTCTGTCAAATAAAACCGGTGGTTGGGATCAAATTCCGTCTCACTTGGCTTCGGCTATTCATGGACTGATCTCTAATCATTGTTTAACTTTTCATCTTTTGTTTTTAATAACTTGGTGGACAATGTGTCATCACCAAAGAAATTTTGTATGTATCCCAGATTTTTGCAACAAATTTTTAACGGTGAGTTGCGGTCTTCGCTCTCACTAACTGGAAACATTTATAAAGTGCCTTCAGTTGCTGCCAAGGTTTTTGTGCAACTTAAGAAGACGAGTGCACAGTTCTCTGGAACTTTCACTCCTCTTCTTCCATCCATGGAGCAACCTGCTCTTGAAGGTGACATCTCTGTCCAACCACAACTTCCACTCAAACAGCCCCCTCCATCAAAGTCACCTACAAACGAAAAAGACACCCTGAACAGTTATCTACAACTGTTCAGGCTCCTTCTTCCGAACCCAAAAAGAAAAAGGCTAAGAAATCTGGCAAGGGCCCAATTCTTCCTAAGGTGCAAACCACACCAGTTGTTGTACCATTGGATCTTCCTCTAAATCCAGTGGCTGCCCTTCACCCATCTACTAGCCCTCAGGATATGTCACCATGCATACCTGAGAATATTCAACGGGATGCCACTTCTCAGGAACCTACTTCTTCGGAAGATGCTCCTCTAGAAAAAGGACTGTCTCCTAGGTCCATAGGTTTATATACCCCATCACAGACCCCCACTCATCCAGATACCCAAGCTCAGGGCACCTCCTCGGTTATTTTGTATGACCCATTTTCTCCCACTTCCCAAACTCTTTTGAGAGTGGTGACAGAATTGCAAGAGAGGTTCCCTTACCCATAGCTTACAACTACAGAGGTTGACCCTAGAAATGTTGAAGGGTTTAATACAGTGGAGGCTGCCACTACTGATGAACCATCTCATCTTCATTAGGACAGTGGTAATGGCAATAGGACCTCCTCTATGGCAAATCCCATTGCTAATGACTTCTTTGAGGTCATTTTCAATGAGAGGAATCCAAGGCACCAAGAAACCACATCTGGAGATGGAGGTGCAGGAGCTAGGCTCAAGACTCCATCGCCCCATGATTTCACTCTGGTGGATGAGAGCACAACCATCCAGGAATTGACGGCCACCGTCTCCTCCTTACAAACCAGGGTAACCCAATTGGAAGCTGAGGCTACTACCCTGAGGCTACAGGTCCAGGAAAAGGATGATATTATGATGGACCTCCAGTGCCGCCCCCCAGTCATTCTTCAACCCTTTCATCCTGATCCTAGCCAGGTGTCCTCTCTTTCCCTTGATGCTACCAAAAGGGGGGAGAAGCAACAACCTATGGGATCACCATCACCATTATCATCACCACCACCATCACCTATGGAACCACCATCTCCAGCAGAAGGAGAAGAGGAAGCTGCTCCATTTCAAACAGGAGAAGTGGAAGTCACTCATGAATTGTGACACCTGGCAATTTCCAGGTCAGCAATTACTTTATTTTAATAGCGATGTGTATTACTATTTCATACGTGGCACTAGAATTGTTAATATTTAGTGTGACACGTGGCATAACAGTCCAAACGCACAGATAATTCGAGGAATTATCGAAACACGCACGCACGTGTCTTGATTAACGAACGTTGGTGAATTACACAAACCACAACCCACTTGCACAACACTTAGGTTCTAGGGAACCTAAAATAGGTGAAACGAGGTTTACAAGTCTCGAAACGATGTCCTTAATCGAGAAATACGCGAAAAGTGGGCCAAAATACGAAATTTGGCCAAATTGGGCCGGATCTAGGGTCCAGGCGGTACGCCTGACCCGGTGCTTCAATCCTGGCGATACGCGCGGATGAGGAAGAGAAGCCGCCTAGCCGGTGGACCCGCGCGGTATGCCTAGCTCCGACGTTTCTCGTCAGGCGATGCGCCTGGGATACGCAGAGGCTAAAATCTAGATTTACAGTCAACCTATCTCTTTGTAATCATTCCAATCGGCCTACTACTCTCTTCTCGAGCTTCAGACCCTCCCTACTCGACATTTTCACCTGCAAAACTCCATTTGAGCTCTAGGAAGCCATTGTTGTTCTCTTAGAAGCTTGAGATTGAAGAGGTTGATGCTTAGGAGCTTAAGGAGGCCATTGGAGGTGCTTATCATCGTCATCAACTCCTTCTAGCAGCTGGAATCCCTTCATCAACCATTTCCAGAAGTCTCACAACCTGTTCCAGACCTTAACTCATTGATTTGAAGCTTGGTGAGGTAGTATCTATACCCAAAGTAGTTTAAAATCACTTGTAATCACACATGCAAGCCATTTAGGCCACATGCACACACATAATCCACACATGCACAAATTATTGAAACTATGAATATGATTTTTGATGATATTGCTACTGATTTGATGATTTAATGATGATCTATGGTGATTTTGGTGGATTATGATGATGATTTGTTGACTCCGTTATGAAATGAGTACTTTTAATGACATACATGCATGATCTAGTTAGATTCAAATAATTTTGAGTATGAATATGTGAATCTTGATGATATGGGAAGTCATATGGATGGTCTATGATGATGTTTGTGGTCAAAATGATGATTTATGGCATTATTTCCATATTTAGTAACTTTAATTGTGTAAAATGGTGACTTTTGATAAAATAACCACATGCAT
This sequence comes from Mikania micrantha, assembly GCA_009363875.1. NCBI lineage: Eukaryota > Viridiplantae > Streptophyta > Magnoliopsida > Asterales > Asteraceae > Mikania > Mikania micrantha. The sequence continues at coordinate 16,745,931 of CM018695.1, forward strand.
GTACTTAGATCTATGATTTGTGTATAAGGATGATGTTTAGAAGTTAATGTGATGGTTATTGATGCAATGGGAATTGTTAGAATTATTAAAATTAGGATCTTCATGAATATTACTATAAATGGAAACTTTTTGTTATGAAGTTGTTAAGAATGACGAATTTGGCAAATGTTGTATGTTTAACATGGTTAGTTGAAGTTGTTATGATAGTAATAAGTGATTTTATGACTTGAATGATATGAAAAATGTGTTTTGTCATAAATTACTACAGATAGTAACTTTATGTTATTAAGTCTATAAATGACAACGTGTTAGTTGTAACAAATATGATCTAATGACTACTTAGGACCAAGGTATTGATACTTAGATAATGTTGGTTATTAAACTTGGTGAAACATGCTTATTTGTGCAACTTTATAAATACAGTAACTTTTACGCGCAAAACATACTAAACCGGCTAAGTGTGACTAAGTGCTATGCAATAACATGCTCATCTAGGTTAAAACTGCATATTAGAATAATCGGAATATGATATCTTGCATGACTTGCCTAAATTGGAAACTTTCCTGAAATAGAAACTTACAATAAATAGTAAGTTTCCTCACGAAAATGACTTTGGTATCCGCACACATCACACGACACTAAACCACACGTTACACGAGCACTTGATCAAAAACCGTCACCAACGGGTCGTTTGGTCAAACACGGTCAACACGGTCAGCATGAACCACACGACAACTTAGATTTGTTAACACGAACACGGTCCTATGAGGCCCACGTGTAAGTGAACATGAACTTATAATACCTATGTGATATAGGTAACTGCTAGCCGGCGAGCTACACGATTCTTGTTAGAACGCACTGCTCAAACTCAGGTGAGTTTATAGCCCCACTTTTACTCTTTAACTGCTTTTACTAAACTCTTGGGGTGAGAATTACATTGCAACTGCTTTAGATATATGTCTGGTATGTTGTAAAACTATTTTGAGTGTAACTAATATCGCATTAAGTCCTCACGTATCCTTACCATTAGTTGTGTAACAAACGAGTCATAATTACGTAGGACTACTGGGTTTGACTAACCCCACTCGGCACCAATGTTGACTGGAGGTCATAACGAGTGTAATTTCGATGTTGATGTCGAGTTCAGCGATGAACCGCGGAGGCAAACGGAAACAGTCGAGTTTCGGTAAGATGAACTGACACACTCCACGGATAGTAGATCCAACAACTAAACTTAACATACCCAGTATATGTCTGTTTACTTTTCTGTATGTCTAAACCTGTGAACTCACCAACTTTTTAGTTGACACTTTTCGCATGTATTCTCAGGTAACTAATGGAGCACACGCTAGGACACACAGGAAGAGTGCAAGAAGAGTTGCATGCATTAGACTCTTGTCCTAGGCTTGTGTTTGATGTGTTTCTTTTAAAAACAATTTAAACAATGTAGTGTTTGATACACTTTAATTTCGGCTGCAACACTTTACTTTTCCGCTACTTATTTATGAAAACTTGTATTACTTTACAAAACTGTATGTGTGTAACTCATATAGAGTCATTCTATATGACCATGAGCTGTGATCCTGGCCACGTCACACCCGCGCGGTCTGAAAACGCACGTGGGAATTTGGGGGTGTGACATGAATCCATTCCATGAGTTCTTGAGTACTTACTTTCACAAATCCAGCTCTTCCTCATCCTCCTCCTCTTCTGATGCTGCAGGGGCATCCTTGGAGAATGAACAAGATCATGTCTCCATGGAGCCCAAATCTCCTGATGAAACCCCAAAGTCTCCTTCTGAGACTAGGTCCCCTTCTGGGACCACAACCCAGGTTCCCATGGAGAACCCCAATCAAGCCACAACCTCTATCTCCATGGAACCTAAGTCTCCTCTTGAGACAAGAGTCGATAAACACATGTCTCCTCTTGAGACAGTGGTTGTTTATGAGGATCTATCTTCAGATCCTAAGCTCTCTGAGGGCACCACTAAGGAACCATTCAATGTGGTTGGTTAACTGGAGGAGGCAGTGAATGCTGAGGTTAACTCCGAAGCTGCAACTGTTTCTGAAGGCCCAGCCATAATTGAGGTATCCTCCTCATATGAACTCTTGGCCGATGAACCAGCTGATGAGGACACATGATCTATCTCCTCTGAGTCAAATAAAATGGATAAAGGGAAAAGGAAACTGACTCCAGAGGAGGATGCTGCACAAGAAGAAAGGAGGCCATCACAGAAGAATGGCCGACCATATACTTCTATGGATGGAGACATTCTGATACTTGCTGGTCTCCTCTAGGAGAAGGGATATGACGTTGATGAAGTACTAATCTGGTCGGTACCTGAGATGGCTGCTGAGCTGGACAGGGTGCAGCAGCTTGAACAGGCTGCTGCTGCATCCAAAGCCGAGAGAAGATGAAGCTGTTCCTTTTGAACTACAACTTCTCGAAGAGGCAGCTTGCTCCTATGAAGAACTCCACCTTGGATTTACATGTAAGAGAAATCAAAAGCAAGATAGCCAGGGGAGAATTACCTTCAGTAGAGCAGATCCAGGCACATCAGGATGCACTAAACCTTGGCCTCCAGGGACTCTTCCAGGGAAGAATAACTGAAAAACCTCTCTCTAATGCAGCATTCAAAGAGAGTTTGGAAGATATGTATGATGCCTCAAAGAATACGAACTTCCCTAAGTAAGAGACTCCCTCTCCACTATCCAGTCCTTCGTATGATAACTTGCCCATTTCCTTAGTGACCAAAATCAAAAGAAGTCAAACAAAGCAACAAACCACTAATCCTGAGGAACAATCAAGGATGGAAGGAGAAAAGGAAGAATTGGCTTCTACTGAAGCTACATGGGCTTCAACGGAAGCTGAAAGAACTCCTACTGATGCTACAGTGGCTTCCACTGAAGCTGAAATAGCTTCCATTGAAGCAGTTGCTTCCACTGGAGCAGAAGCAACTCCAGAAGCCACTGATGATGAGGATGATGAAAGAGAGCAGGAGGAACATGAACAAGGATGTACACTCTCATGTCAAATAGTTCCTTTTAGAAGGCGTGGTCCTTTCAGAAAGAGAAAGACTGGAGCAAGAAGAAAACGACATAATGAAATACCCATAAGTGTGTACTTTCCCATTATTGAATGGAGCTACTTATCCCTGGAGAAGATGTTCGTTTTGAGATTCTGCGATGGAAACATAGTGAAACTCCAGGATTATCAGCTATGTGGTCTCCCTGTTCCAAACATCTTTGATCTAGCAAACCTGCCTCTACTCAATCTAGATAACGACTTCGAAGGAGGTCTCGCAACAATACTTGTCCAGAGAAAAGCTGAGAACTTAATAAATGAAGGACATAAGTTTTGGTAGCATCAGCCTAAGGGGAGACTGTAAGGACCATTGAGGCTGATGCGCACCAAAACATCTATGGATCAAGTCGTGGACTTTCAGAAGACATACAACCGCTGAAAGATAAGAATTAATCTTCGGAAGAACCATTTCTTCCGAAGGATAATTCTCTTCCACTGAAAGCTTTCGGATCCCTCTTCAGTACTTAGAGGTACAAATCGATCAGTGCTTCTGATCGATCATCAGCAGTTCCGATCATCAGTGGTTCCCAAGACAAAGACTTCCGAAGACTTTATCTCTGAAAAAGATTCTGGATACTTATAGAAATAATCAGAGTTGCTTTCTCACACTCAGACCAACAGAGAAAACATTCCGATGTTAGTCAGCAACAAAGAAGATTTGTCAGAACTACAAAGATACTAAGCAGTTAATGCGTTTTGTTGTTTAAGTATTTATTGTAAAAGTCAATGGAGTCCTTTGTATTGATTGTAATTAATATGGCTTGGCCTGTCAAGACCATAACAGATACTAGATTTAGCATACGTTTGTTTCTAGTGTTTTGTCCAGCCATGTATCCCTACGAGGATACAGCTGTAGGTCTTAGTATATATAATCCTTCACTTGTTAGTTAGCAAGACACGAGTGAGTGCTTGAGCTAAGACTTGTAAACTCAACAGTTGAATGCAATATACTTTGACATTGAATTTATAATTGATTTCTGCATTTTGTTTCAATCTGTTTTGCAAATCAATTTGATAGAATTTCTGCATCTATAAGCTTCGTAGAAGATAACTTGTGAAAGTGTTGTGTAAGTTACATAAACCGATCCAACAATGGACCCGAATGTAAATTTATGAATGAGAAGAAACGAAGAATAAGAAACAAATATAGTATTCTTTAAAATTTAGTTCTGTTAAAATTTATTTTATGCTTTTTTGTTATAAGTTTTTTGATTTTATATGCAATGTCCACTATATATATTTAAAATACTAGTCTAGTACCCGCGAGTTGCAGCGGAACACACAACACTTCAGTTGGATGCTTTAAAGGTTTGCATGGTTCGTTCTTGAGTCATAACCATAACAAAAACATTCTTTTTTAACTTGATACTTAACTAAAAGTGACTTTAACTACTGACATAAAAGGTCAAATGCACCAAAAATGTCAAGAAGTGATTCATTTGATTTGAAGGGTTTTCTTTTATAATCACTATATCTCACTTAAATTCTAAAAAGCTACCAATGTGAGACAAAGTGAAAACACAAACAAACATTTAGATTAGAATTAAAAAGTTGTATCATATGTCATAAGAGTTGTAAAACTCTTAGTTTAAGAGATTTAAACAAATTACTATTTTGTCCTTCTAATATGTATTATATAGTAGTATCGATTAAGGTTATGTTAAATTTAAATTAATATAAATCGAATAAAATGAAAGGGAATTAGAAGGGTGTGAGCACTCATACATCATATGCCTCTCATGTTGTTCTCGCGTGAGTGTAATAAAATAATGGTACAATATCACCTATGTGAGTATGTGACACTCACATGACTTGAGTACTTATCATAAAAACACATGTTAAACCGAAGACCTGTCTTCGTGGAAAGTTGTCTATACCAACAACTTTATGTAGTCAAGAAAGGAGCGACGTATCTAAAAAATTTTCTTGTAGTGTTTCTTGATAATCATTTTTAGGAATTAAGTCATCTATAATTTAGCTTTTGAATATAATCACACATACAAAGGAGGTGATCGTATATATTAGGAAAAACTTCTCTTTTATTTCATATGGTTTGACAGTTTTAAATCTTTTGCTCCAAGCTTTTCAAAATGATAATTATGTTCACCATGGTTTGACAGTCTAACCATTTTGCTCCATGTGGTTTGAGAGTTATAACATTTTTGCTCCATGTGGTTTCAAAAAAAATAGAGAATAATGGAGATATATTGGAAAAGTCTGGAGCAAAATGGTTAAACTATCAAACCATAGTGAGCATAATGACCATTTTGAAAAGTTTGGAGCAAAATGATTAAAACTATCAAAACACATGAAGCAAAAGAGAAGTTATTCCTATATATTATAATTATTGTAGTCAAAGTCGTAATATAATCACACAACCCTTTGCAACAATCGCGTAAGATTGATATATTCTTTGCTATAACAATCACAAACATATAAGTCGCTGGCTAATAGGTTATGTGAATGATTATTTAAAGGAGACTTAATCAAACTGTCATGTTTACGTCATGTGACTAACGAGACTATTAATAAAAAAAGTGTAATAAGGCATTAATCACCTAGCAAGTAAAGGAAAATAGGAATAATATGATGATTAGTATTCTTGATTAAAAAAATAAATAAAAAATAAAAAAAATTGGCATCATCTTCCACAACAAGTGACTATCATACTAATAAAAGGGTTTAATGATAATATACCCAAATTTCTTCTTAAATGATCCCTTTCTACTAAAACCCTACTACACTTGGCGTGATAGACAAATTGCCCCGTTTAAAAAGAGAAGCATTTCTCCTCCCGCAAATACTACTTTGTAGGGTTCCCAAACGTTGTTCACTTTGTATCTTGTCCGTCAATACGAATATATGCATGCATGCATGAATGTATGTAAAATTCATTTATAAAATAATAAGTATTCAAAATCTCTAACCCTCAAGTCAACAAGATACTTGATTTGTCCTTCTATTGATTAAGTTGTAGGATTCTACTTTATTGGTGTCAATTGATGTATGTATTTTTTTTTTCTAGTATTTTGATTGATGACTTGATTTATAATGAAATTTACATCTTAAAATAAAATAAAATAAAATAAAATAAAAGAGATACATTCGTCCTGCTTGCAAAGGATGCAAAGCACCAATAGGTACGCATAGGTACATCATCTTTTCTTTTTAACTACAAGCATGATACTTAGCCAGATGGGAATATCAAAGGTTGGATTTTTATGTCTCCAAGTACAAAATTGTACTCCATATATTTCACACTTGAATCTTTTTTGAAGGACAAAAGTGACTACTTCAATTGCAACGTGTCTTACTCCTGTTTATCCATCTCTTTTCAAACACATATGCATATATTTTCTATTTACAAATTGCGCCAAAATGATTTTTAGTTTTTAATCACTTGCTCATGATAATCTAAAAATTGTTGACATTTTAATCTTTAACATTAAAATATGATCTATTTTTCTTTTAAATTTTTGTTATTTGATCAAAATACCCACCTTATAAGAAACAATATATTAATAATAAGGAACTAAAACAAAAACAATAATTATAGGCCATACACTACTATACTTAGAGGCGCGAATTTTCAACACGACACTAGCCTAACACGGATTTTTTTGTTAGAGTATTAGCTAAACATGTTTTGGTCTTTTTTAAGTCGAACATGTGCTAACCTGATTATATAAACGGGTCACGTTCAGGTCAAACACATCAAGTAGGCTGGTTGACCCATTTATTTTGAAAAAAAAACATATAATTTTTATCATGGTATTCAATGTTAAATTTTAATATATTTATATTTTGATTTTATGATTACCAACAAAATAAAAAAAATAATGATAAATAAATGATATTATTCAAGATATTATTTTTTTTAATGCGAAAAAAGTGTGAATATGAAATAGATTATGAAACAATGTTTAAAAACTAACATATTTTGATTGACAATGCTTTTGTTTTAATTTGGACTGATTTATTTACAAAACCCGGTGTATTTTAGTTACGATCTTTTTATTATATAATGCATTTTGATGATGATTTATGATTTTGTAGTACAATGTGAAAAGTAATATATGTATATATCAGGTCAATCAGGCCGGATTCGAGTCAAGTAAAAATTAAAGTTGGGTTCGTATTTGTGCTTTTAGCATGATTGTTAGGTTCAGGTTCAGGTTTAGGTTTGTGTAAATTTTTTAGGTTCAGGTTAGGTTAGGTTGAACCCGAAACCTGTCGACCCGACTCATTCAGCACCCAAAGTCACTACTAATCCTTGTCTTCCTACCTACCTACCCAACATGTATGTTTTCTTCCATCTATCTACTTTATTTCTCATTAAAACGGCTTTGATATAACAATATCTTATTATTTAAAGAGAGGACATCCATCACTAGGATATGACGATTTAAGGTTGCAATGATAGTTACGACTGTTGGTAGCAAATGTGGGAAGAGAGACCCGAAAGTGAGTATAGTGGTGGATGTGGTGATGGCGGTATTTTTTTTTCTTTACTTGAAGAGACAAGGAAAGGGTTTTAGGGGTGGGGGAAAGAAAGGTCTAAGAAAAATATAACAATGTAATTAAATCTTTTCTTATATCATGTGGATCTCATTAGATTGTTAATAAATTAATTATGTTTTTAGATTAGATTTGCCTTAATTTTCCTAGTAAAATGGGAAAATGATGAGAAATAAAAAAATCAAATAATTACAATTCGTGAAGTTTATAAGAGGTGTGTGTTTGTTATTTAAAAAAAATATATGACATATAATTTTAAGTTAGTTTTTTCTTCAAACCCAAATACCTTCTATTTTAATATATACTGGAAAAAAAAAAAGTAAAAGTCACGTTAATGATAATCATTTCTTTTAATTGTTTTTGATATTTACTTTTATTTTACTTTTGTTGAGTTAATTACACACATAATCCTTGTGGTTTAGGCAAATTAACATTTTTATGTTCTATAGTTTAAATGTAACAAGTTTGTGATTTTTGCTTTCAGTTTTGTAGTAAGTTTGTTTATTAAAGCTAATTTCCAAAAAATATATATATACTAATTAAGGTGAAATGACCAAAATAACTCTCATAAAAACTTGATTTGCTCGATAAGGTAGTAGTAGAGCCTCATAGTAGCGACTCGCTGCTACAGGGCTAGAGGCTAATCATAATTGTTGATCCTTAATTTCATTAATCTCATATTGCTCAAACCGTTACGGCATTCGAGAAACTACTCTTTGTAAAGTAAAATGGAAACCAATGATAGGCATATGTGTAACAATGTGCATAGTTGTCATTGTCACGTGACCTATTCGGTCATCCTCTTATGTATATATCCATGTAAAGGACCTCACATGTTGCAAACCTTATCCTAGGTGCATCATTAATCTATGGCCATCATGTATATTCAAAAAATACTTACGGTGCGCTAATTCAAAAAGATTTGTCCTTGTCTTGGCCTCCACGTATAACCCTAAGATCATGCCAAACTCAAAAAGGGACATCCGATGCAAGTGTTGGTAATCAAACTTGTAATATGAAGAACAATAATGACTTCTGTCGAAGAAAATTAACAAAAAGACAGACCTGCAAACTTTTTCACAATACTTTTGTTCTAATTGATTCCTTAGTTTCTGAAATATTGCAACATGTTCCTTCGGTTTGATTAAATTTGTATGGCTTCAAACTTCCAAAGTTGGATTTTACTTTAACCATTAATCCTGACGACGACATTATATTTTGATGCTTGGTTCTGAATTAATCGCTTTTTCAATTTATTCAAAACACGGTTGTGCTCCACTTTTTTACATCAACGATCGCATAGAACTAGAATTTTTATTCTATTTGTGTCTACTTCTTCCTGGATTTGGCGTTGTTGCCATCGATTTGCCTTGCTCTGTTCAATAAATTGATGTAAACTTGAAAAGCCAATACGAAATTAAATTGGTCACCTCCTTTCAATGATCAAATTTCTTCTACTTTCTTTCAGATTTGATTGATCCCACACAAACTGATTTCTGCTCTCTTCCTTGAATCGATTAATTCTTGCCTCCTTTGAATCGATTGCTTGCTCTGATACCAATTGTTGGTAATCAGACTTGTATGAATTGAAAGAACATATTTTTCTCTGCAAGTTTTATTCTCAAAATTCATTATTGTTCTTCATATTACAAGTCTGATTACCAACAGCAAGGCACCACACAACCCAAATTGTATGATGTCTTTGTCGACTAATCACCTAAGGAGAAACAATATAAAATGTCGAAAAAAACTCGAATGTAATCTATCAATAATTCAATGTGTAACCATGATCAATGATTCGTCTCCATGGTTTGTGAACACCAAAAATAATAATTGCTCAATGATGCTTCCCAAGGATCTGTAGCTCATCCCAATCATTCTTCCTTGGGGTCTCAATCTCACTATTAATAAATTGACCCATTCAGGTATGCTTTGATCTAGATGACCTCGGAGAACTAGGACAGTGATGGTGTGAAGGACCTTCCAATGATGTCCTCCCCATAAATTCCACATTAACAACAACATAAACATTATTATATGTACCATTAAGGGATATATGGTTGGTATAGTTTGAAAGATTAAGAACTATACAGGCAAAAAAAATTTACATATATAGTTCTTGATGTTCGTGTGAACGTGAAGACTTATACAGGATGTTTACAAGCAATATGAAATGTATGATTTGCGATCTCAAAATGTTTCACTATGTTGATCATTGATGGAAGATAAAGAGAAACTATCTTTCTTTCAATTAAATACCAGATGAGGAAGAATGGTGTCGATGACATATCAATTCAAGTTTCAAAACTGTAACACCCCCATCCAAGGGGTGTCACGTCATACCATTCTTAACCAGTCATATAAAGCGAAAGACTTAATAGACCACAAAAATATAGATAGATTTAAACTTTCAAAAACATAGTAATACATGCACAATTAATGTGCTTACAGTGAAGAATTTTTAAAACATTTTTAAATATTTAATTTTCATGGTTTAACAAAATCCTTAGCCATATCATGCATGCGGGTTTCAAAAGTTAGTCTTCTGCTTCTTGTTAGCATCCGTCTTAAATCCCTTCATTTCCTTGTTCCTGTATTACCTATATCACGAGCTAAAACAAGTCAACTATATACATAGTTGGTGAGTCATGACTGGTGACATTTAAAATAATAATCAAATCATATTTGCATTTGCATGTAAACTGGTTGTCAAATCAAGTGTCATAACGTCAAGTACTCGTTCGTCAATGATCCTAACGCGGTGTTTGTTAACATATACACTACTCTAGAGCCACTGGTGCAGATCCAGTGTTGAATGACACACATGGGGTCCACTATAGTGCTACACCAAATCCTATCTGTGACATTAACCGCAGCAACTCCACCGTAGTGAACAGTCGCTGGGAAATCCCTTGTCCCCATAGGGAATGGCCTGTATGCCGGAGTCGAATACCCGACCCCTTCCTGAAACCTTATCCTTATCCTTAGCTTCTAGAGCAAGGTATCTTTAATTCTCATGGATATGTCTGAACGCGTATATGCCCCGAGGTAGTTGTAAGTAGGTCTTACAGTTACAGCGACCCACCTCTTCCTCCTGCCTTGATTATTTGCCTCTAACCAACATCCATAACCTGATGTACCTAAGTATATGTAATGCTAGCTAAAAGGTACAGTTTATCTTACAGCAACACACATAAAAGTCCTTTAAATAAAATCCTAATAAAAGAGCTTGGATACATCCCCAAAACAATTAAGTAAAAAGAGGAGGTCAAGAGTTACCTGAATCATTTTACCGGTTTGTAAATCCTGAAGTAGTAGGTTCACCAAGTCCTTGTGGGTAAGGCTAATCACATACGCACAAACCTAGTGTATGACAAACATCTTAAGTTAAAACGTGAGCTTAGAAAGTGGTCCCATGACCTAATCTTGAATCCTTAATCTTGACTCTTAAGATATATTACCAAAATTAGAAATTTGGTAATAGTCATAATTATAACCGAGGATGATTCTCTTATGTGACACCTCGTAATTTCCAGGTCAGCTTTTAATTTAATTAAATGTTTATTTAATTAACATTTGCATATGTGGCACTAGAATTAGTTTAATTTAGTGTGACACGTTACATGTTAGTACAAACACAGTCGCCAACACGATAATTCAGTGAATTATCGAAGAAAGCACACACATGTCGAATAATTCACGAACGTTGGTGAACGTTGAACAAAACGAATAATTGAACACTAATTTGTTCACAATTGATCAAACATCGAGCAAATTAAGTTCCAACATCGACAAATGACGTGTTACAAATGAGAAACGGGCAAAAATCGAATCAAACGACTGAAATTGGGCTAATTGGGCTGAACCGGCCGGCTTCGCGGTACGCCAAGGGCCCTGGATTGAGCCTTGGCGGTACGCGAAGACCGATCATCTTCTAACTTGGTGGTATGCGCTGTGTTTCGGGAGGAAATCTAATTATAATATTCATCGCGGTACGCCAAGACCCCAAAGGGGCACTCTTGGCGGTACGCGAAGCTCCAAAATCGATGAAATCTTTATAAATCCACACAAAAATCATTTTTGCCATCTCTACTCATTTCCTCCGACTTCAGAAGCAACCAACTCGACCATACCCTTTCTAAACCTCCTGTTTTCATCTCTGGAAACCTACCAATGCCATCTTGAGCTCATTGGAGGTCTTGAAGCTTTGGAACATTGAAGGAAGTATTGTTGAAGCTTGTTCTCATCACTACCTATCGATTTGATCCTCCTTAGCCATCAACAGAGCTGTTGAGCTACTGTCTTAGCTGAACTTCAACATCTTCAAGCCTTGTGAGGTAGATTCATATGTTCTTTTGCACTTTCAACACCAATACATAAACATGCAAACCATAAAATCCACATGAAAGCTCTTAAACACCACATGCACGAATTCTTTCTTATATAAACCTATGTTTTATCATCTAGATGATCTATTTGAGTTATAATACTGAGCTATTAAGAATATTGGAGCCATTGTTGTATTATTTATGATTATGGCTATTGATGGTGACTTCTATGTAATATGCATGTGCAAATCTATGAAGTTGTGGCTGATTTTGATTATGTATGACTGATTATTTGAGTTATTGGAATGGTTACAACAGGTTTGGTAGTAATATGCGGTCATTTGATATAGATTTGTGCAATATTGCTAAAAATAGTAACTTTTGTGACAATAAATTATGCTGGATGGTGAGATTGATGATATAAACATGTTTAAATGATGATTTGTGGTAAATAATGACGATATTTGTATAGGAGATTTATTAGTATTGTTGAAATGATGATGTTTGGGATAGTTACTATAAATAGTAACTTTATTTGTGCAAAAAATGCATAGGGTAATGATTTAGTAAAATGAACATGTTCAAGAGATGTATTGTAGTTAGTAATGATGATACTAGCATGATTCATGTGTTAGATGTATTGACCGGATAATGTTAGTCATATGTTTCTATTTATAGAAACTTTAATTGAGGTTTTCATGAAATAGGATCATAGGTCTCGTTTGATTGATGATAAATGACTTAAAATGCTATAATATGATGCTAGGTAAAGTATTGTATGACTTTCTATGCTAAACACGACAAATATGGAAACTTTATATTTTTAGTAACATTAATTACTAAAAACGGTTTATGTGCTTATTTGATCGTATCTGACAACGTGTTAAATGTTAACTTGATCACTTAGGCTTAGCGAGCATGCTAGAACTATTAAAATGTGTTAAGTTGAAACTTACTAAAAATGGAAAGTTACTATAAATAGTAAGTTGTCCATTAACGTGACTTACGTGTTTACTGTGAATGATAAATGAACTCTAACAAACACAGTGTTCACCAACGGGTTGTGGAATCGACACGGTCAACAACGGGTCGTTGACTTTGACACGGTCAACCACGGTTGGAACACCCCGACCGATGGTGGAAATGTCGGGATGCCACGAGAGATGTTTAGATTGTTCATAAGCTCGTGGGCATCTAAATGTATCATCACATATCATTTAATTCTATTAAAGTGATTACACAAAAATTATGTTCGTCATGATTCAAATACAATAAATTACACAAAAGATATAGCTAAATTATTTAAAGCCTAGTCTTCAAAGATCCAGTTAATTTAGCTAAGTCCGAGGCCCTAAGTGATGATATTCCAAAAGATGTAGAGCTATCCTTTTCTACCTACTTCTCCTCATTCCCTGAAACATTTAGGAAATCAAGTGTCAACTACATACATAGTTGGTGAGTAATCATAAGTTTTACTTACTCCAAAAAAATATTAATAAATAGGTTTTAAGAATAACACGTGTGAACCTGTTACATAATCATCATGTGTCTACACACAAACAAACACACAAGATCAAATAATCCAAGTAATCAAAAGTAATCATCCAAATACATTCAATCAATCTCAACCAAACACAATAAATCAATAACCACCATTCACCATAATAAGTTTATCTAAATGTACTACGAAGGACCTTAGTCAACTCAATCAACAGTAAGAGGAATCATCGCGGAGGACCGTAGTCAACTCAATTAACTATATCCCAATATGCATAAGTGTCAATACTATACACTACAGAAGACCGCATTCAACTCAATCAACAGTGGAATCACCAAGGAGGGCCGAAGTCAACTCAATCAACGGCAATTCAATCATCACGGAGGACCGAAGTGAACTCAATCAACAATGACTCACAGAAGTTGTGATAATACCTCATCAATAGAATCTCAATGATAATCCTAGTTTCACACATGTTATATCCAAATCATAATAGTTTTGGTATACATGTTCCACCCTCGAGTTTTAAAAGTAAAAGATTTAAAAAGAGGGTTATGAGAACTCACATTGACTAAGCGGTTTGCTTAGTTCTTCAATAAGCGTGCATAAGAAAAGAAACTTTACTCGAATACTACAATTAAGATTTAACAATATGTTTGAGCTATAATTCCTTATTTGATTATTTTTTAAAAATATGAGTTGTTAACTGAGTTCGTGTAGTTACAGTCCCCCCTAGTTAATGTGTTATATCAATATAATGTATGTGCAATAATAAGTACTTGAAATACAGTGATGTTACAGTCCCTCCTAGTTGAGGGAATTTCATCTCAAAATTCAATTTGGAGCAACTATAGTAAATAAGTGTGGATACTTAAGTTTCATCTAATCTTCTCGTTCCCAGGTGAACTCGAGACCACGCTTCAACTCCCATCGTACTTTGACCATTGGGATCCAGCTGCGCTTGAGTTTCTTAACATCACGGTCCATCATCTCGACTGGTTTTTCAACAAAGTGCATAGTATCATCGATGTGAATATCATCGAGTGGTACCTGAAGATCCTGATCAGCTAAGCATTTCTTCAAATTGGACACGTGGAAGGTTGGATGCACATTACTGAGTTCAGGAGGCAGTTTCAACTTGCAGGTAACCTTCCCAATTCCTTCAAGAATCTTAAAAGGGCCAACGTAACGTGGATCAAGCTTACCTTTCTTCCTGAAACGTACAACTCCCTTCCATGGTGAGACCTTAAGTAATACCATATCATCAACTTGAAACTCTAAAGGTTAACGGCGTTTATCCGCTTAGCTCTTTTGTCGAATGCGAGCAACTAACAAATTGTCGCGGATCTGGTGAATCTTGTCAGTCATTTCTTGAATGATCTCGGGAGCTGTGATCTCTAAAGGTTAACGGCGTTTATCCGCGTAGCTCTTTTGTCGAATGCGAGCAACTAACAAATTGTCGCAGATCTGGTGAATCTTGTCAGTCATTTCTTGAATGATATCGGGACCTATGATATACGATTCACCGAACTCGGTCCAACAAATAGGTGACCGACATTTTCTACCATAAAGAGTCTCAAATGGCGCCATACCAATGCTCGCGTGATAACTTTTGCCATACGAGAACTCAACTAATGGTAAATGGCTTTCCCAATTGCCATTCAAATCGATGACACAAGCTCTTAGCATATCTTCTAGTGTCTGAATCGTCCACTCTGTCTCTCCATCTGTTTGAGGATGATAAGTCATGCTAAGATTCAATCGTGTTCCAAAAGCTTCATGCAATGATTCCCAAAATCGTGCCGTGAAACGAGCATCATGATCCGATATTATACTTAAGGGAATCCCATGTTGGCTAACAATCTCATCTACTTAGAAACGAGCTAATTTCCGCACAGGGTATGTTTCGCGTATCAGTAGGAAATGAGCCGATTTAGTTAACCGATCTATTATCACCCATATACTATTGTGACCACTTGCGTTTCGTCGGAGTTTGGTTATAAAATCTATAGAGATATTCTCCCACTTCCACATGGGTATTTCCGGTTGCACACACAATCCCGAAGGTCACTGGTGTTTAGCCTTGAATTTTGTAAAGTTAAGGCATTCGGCCACATATTCAGCTATATCCTTCTTCATTCCAGGCCACCAGTACAAGACTCTAAGGTCTTGGTACATTTTGTCACCACCTGGATGGATTGAGTAACGAGACTTATGTGCTTCATTCATAATCATCATCCTAAGATCATCTCTGTTTGGTATCCACAACCGATTTAAATAATACATCAAATCATCATCCTTTGCTTCCAATTGCATTCAGCGCGACAAGACATCTCATCATGCAGGCTGCCTTGAGCCAATGAGGTTTGTTGGGTTACCAGAATATCATTGTAGAGATTCACTATGGATTTGAACATGACTCTTGCGACTAAGCACATGTGCTACTACATTCGCTTTGCCAGGATGGTAGTGAATTTCACAGTCATAATCATTTAGCAGTTCAACCCATTTAATTAAATTTTTATTTAATTAGCATTTTTATATGTGGCACTAGAATTAGTTTAATTTAGTGTGAGACGTGGCTTGACAGTACAAACACAGTCACACAACAGGATAATTCGAGTAATTATTGGAAAATCGCACACACGCATCAGAAGTCACGAACGTTGGTGAACGTCACAACAATTAAGTACAAAAACACTTCACGGGTCAACTATGACTAATAATTGACGATTAGAGTTCAAACGATGCTAAAACAACGTGTTACAGTCGAGAAACGAGCGAAAACGAACTCAAACACTGAAATTGGGCCTATTAGGCTCATCCGGAGGCCCAGGCGCTACACCTGGAATCAACCTCTGACCTCTAGCGATGCGTGCGAGACGAGCAAAAACCAGGACGGATAAGGGCCATCCGCGCGCTACGCCTGGCGCCCGTGTTGCACATCAGGCGATGCGCCTCCTAGCCAGGATCGCAGAAAATCTTCTTGGTTGCCACAAACATCATTGCAATCCTATAACACTCATCATAACCGGTTCTAGATGCCACCATTCGAGTTTATCTGCAGCAAAACACCTACAAACACCTCTGAAACTCTCAAAGAACCCCAATTAACACCATAGTTGGAGCTTGGGTTGAGGATTCAAGCTTGGAGACATTGAAGGAAGCCATTATTGGAGCTTTTCACCACCATCACCATCATCTAGACGATTAGGAGAGGGATCCCAGAAGCTTAGGGAGCTGTTGATCAACCATCTTAACATCTTTGGAGCATTGGAAGGCAATCCCATAGTTATATTGCACATATAACACTCAAAGACCCACATGCAAGGCTCAAAGCTTGTATGCACACACTAGATCTACACATGCATGACTTTTAGATCTGGGTTTGATGCTATTTCTACTGATTTTGACCAACTATGATGATTTATGATGATCTATGATGTGTTTTATTGTTGAAAGTATGATTTGGGGTCATGAACCTAGGAGATGTTCATGAATACCTACATGCATACATGATCTATGGTTCTTTGAATGATTTTGAATATTGGTAAATGATATTTGATGATATATGGATGCATTTTATGATTTGTTATGCGTAAAATGGTCTTAAATGGCTTAAGTAACATAGTTACTATTTATAGCAACTTTATTTCGCAAGAACTTGCTAAAAGATGATATTAGGTGAATTATGTAGTTAAAATGATGTGTTATTGTCACTAATGATGTTATTAACAACTATTATGCCTTAACTTGGTTAATAGTGCTTTATATGAAAACCTACTAATTTTAGAAACTTTGTTATTAGAATTCATGAACTAGGAATCTCAATACATGACTTCTATATGCTAAATGGTCTATCATGATGTAATATGACTATTGTGTAATAGATATTGTGACTATTGATGTCAAACATGCCAAAACTAGAAAATTTCCATATTAGGAAACTTTAATGATTAAAAAGGAGCTATGTTATTATTGGATCGCATATGACAACGTGCTATGTGTTAACATGATCACGTAGGACTAATGAGCATGCTAAAATCTTTAAAACAATAAGTGTTGTGGACTTTCTAAAAATGGAAACTTACTATAAATAGTAAGTTTTCCATAAACACAAACTGTGTATTTTGCACATAATGAGCACAAACAAGAATGTTACACAAGTTACCACCAACACACGGTTCACCAACAAGTCGTTGACTTGACACTGCCAAACACGGTCAACCACGATCAAAAACGGACAAGCACGGTCAATGTGGACCGACATGGACTAACATAAGAACCAAGGGTTGTTGAGCACAAAAACGAGAACGAACACGAACACGGTCACTTACACGAACTCAAGTAAGCTATATGATATATGTAACCGGTGAACAAGTCACCTGCGGCGTACCGGAGCTTACGCTATCACTTTCTGACTTCACTAAGGTGAGTTTACGACCCCTCTTTAACTCTTTTACAAGCTTTTCTTATAGGGGGAGAATACTTTTTGAATCGAGTCAAACATTTATACTTGTACAAACATATTGTGTATGTTGGTTTATTAGACAAACATAAGTGTTGTAATCGTAACAAGCCCTCGCAAAGTCTTACAGTTAATGCACAAACAACAAGGTGAGTTTGAATAGATCTGTTTG
Source organism: Mikania micrantha (assembly GCA_009363875.1). Classification (NCBI taxonomy): domain Eukaryota; kingdom Viridiplantae; phylum Streptophyta; class Magnoliopsida; order Asterales; family Asteraceae; genus Mikania; species Mikania micrantha. The sequence continues at coordinate 16,763,999 of CM018695.1, forward strand.
GGTGTGACGAACCCCACGTGGCACAATATTGACTGGAGGTTGGGACATGTGAAATCTTGACCTATCGTGCCATTCTTATTACGAGACATGGCGGAGGCAATGACTAACAAGTCTAGTTCAGTAGTGACGCACTGACACTTGGAGCCTAGGGCTCGGGACTAACATTTGATAAACAGCATGACACATGACAAACATTTTTGATTATTATATATGTATATCGAAACCTGTGAATTCACCAACCTATGTGTTGACACTTTTTTCTTAAACATGTATTCTCAGGTAACTGACAGGCACATGAAACATGAATGCACTTCAGGAATGAGCATAGGATTTTTTGCATTGATTTCATGTCATTTAAACAAACAATTTTTATTTATGTTATATGTATGAAACATGTAGTGTCTGGCAAATCATTTTCCGCTGCATAACTTATGTATTTCCGCTGCTTTATTTTATAAACTGTTTGGTTGTGTTTATGACAAACATTGTATTTTGAAACGCATATAGAGCTGCTATATATGACCATGAGCTGTGATTCTGGCCACATCACACCCATGTGGACTGATGCCACACGTGGGAATTTGGGGTGTGACAGACTGGTCTCAGAGCCCTTGGGTATAGAGAACTAGGTTTGCATGTACTAAACATAAACCATATCCATTGCTCAACATTAGACACTATACCTAGACATTGCACAATAATATGTTATTATTATTGTTATCTGTTACATATTGAATCAAGATTACAGGATGGGCAACAACGGGGATGGAAGGATGTAACATCAGTGCTGGAAACGTAACCGGAACAATGATCGCAACAGTAAGATGAACAGTAAACAGGTGCAAACTCTACGTATTTCATGGTATGTCATTATCATTTCATGTTTATCATAGAACTACTTCGGATTCATTTCAGAAACGTAACTCAGAACTATGGTTTAACAGTCAGAATCTAATCTGACAACACAGAACTATTATGCGAATTGTATTTAGGACTTTATTATGTATAAACGTATGTGAGATTGAACAAAACCAAACGATAACGAATGTCGTAATGCGAATGTTGAACTAACGGAGTATTCGTGTGAGTGATGATTCGCACGAATATATCGGTGAGTTTAACATTCAGAACGATGTCCAATAAATAGAAAATTAAATCGAAAAGTATAGTTGTCGTCTTATTCGTACGGGTGACGATCCGAACGAATACGCGCGAAAACCGTATAATTCGATTAAACCGTAAAATTAAAGGTTTTTGAAATGCTAAAAATAAATGAAAGATATCTAGTTAATTTATTAGGAATTACCACCTAAAATAATTTAGAAAACTTTATTTTTAGGGATCGTAATGTTTCGTTATGAGAGAAACCGAAACCGACGCGTACGCACGAAACCGCGCGAAACCGAGCGAAACTTAACTAACCCGAACAAACCTGAACGTTTAAAAACCATAAAAAGACACTAAATTTGTTGGACTAAAAGAACCAATGAGCCTGATCAGAAAAACCTCTAAGTCTCACAATACACACAACAACTGAAGAAGAACACAACAGCTGATATTCACTTTGAAGAGTTACAAGATCTGAAGTTATTCACAACAGCTGAAGTGTTAGTCTTCAGATGTTGTGATGTTAATTTTTGTCTTCAGTAGTTTTCTTTCAATATTTGTAAAAGTCTGATGAGTATTTTACTCATCAGATGTTGAAGTTTAATTTCAGTAGTTTTAGTTCTTCAGTAGTTGTAAGAGGTTGTCTTCAGTAGTTGTAAACATCCTCAGTAGTTTTGGTTATTTCAGTTGTTATCTTTTGTCTGTTAGGTGTCAACATCATGTGACATCATCAGACGTCACTGTTTCTATATAAGGGCAGTTGACATATTGTATCTGTAACGAAGTTAGTGCGAATTGAATGAGATTATTCCATTTGCAGAATTCTCTTTCTATAACAACTTGTGCTTTACTGTTCTATTAGATTAACTTTGTTCTTGCTAATTTTGAGCTAATTCATCGTTGAATTCCGCTGCTATAACCTAATATTGATCAAATGAGAACATCTGATCCTACAAAATTCCATTTGAATTTTCATAAAAACCCTTCTCTCTCTCCAAAACCATTCATCTCTCTCTACCTTTCCTCTCACTAAAACATCCATATCTCTCTCAAATCTGCACCAAATTGGGTGTTTTTTGTCCAAACGGGAAACGCGTAGATCGTGAAGAGACGAAGAAATAGAACTTTGAATGGCCAAAAACGAGGTAGAAATGAGTGAGAAATCACTGATTTACTGAAACATGTACTATTCATCTTCTTCTTCGACCCAACTGAACTTTGCAGCTAATTTTCGACCTTTAAACCTCTAGGACCTGCACTAAATCAACTTGGAGAGCTAAGGAACATCCTATATTGAAGACTGGGTGACTGGAACAACGGATTTGTGGTAAAACCGAACAAAATGTGATTTTTTTTCTTGCTGGAACACTGTTCCGAACACAGCAGGTGTTCAGTCCATTTTGGAGATGCAAAACCCTTAGGATATGTACTAAACAAACTAGGATGTTAAGGATTCCATTATATTGATGTATGGGTCAGTTTAAATTCGATTTGGGGCTGTGTATAGCAATTTCGATGACATAAGGGCTGCACTAGGGGCTGGCCGATGCTGATGGTATCGGCAGATTCTGCCCAGCCAGTTCCTTTGTATTTTTAACATAGAAAACGTTCAAGTTAACTCAGGAAACTTTCCAGCATACTAGTTCAATATGTTAGGAACAACTTTCATCAAGACAAGTTTCATTGGTTCGGACTTTAAATTGGTCAAAACAGTGTCCTGAGTCAGAAGGTACTGAATGGAACACTGATTTTATACCAGCTGTTTGAATACTCACTTGGACGAATTAGAAAGCTTATAAATAATGGATAAAAAGCTAACATCCCAAACTTGATCATGAAGCTTTAGTTTGCTCAATTTGGAGTTCCTATGATCAAGTTATGACCTGTAAAAGTCGGGACAGCCTACTGCCCGATTTCCAGATTTTGGGTAGTTTAAGAAATCTTAGGTTTTGACATGTTTTGCAAGCTACCAGCTATGTGGTATGTGTTTATGCATAATTTCAAACAAAAATAACTATATGAACATTCAGATATGGTGGTTTAGGTTCTTGTTACCTTTGTTTAAGTTAGGTGATTGGGTGTTAACCGATTTTTAAAACCATGGATATTAAGATTTTACTAACACCAAGACTTTCTAAACTCTTTGGACCCATAACATATGTTTTAACCATCAAGCGGGATTAAAACACTTGGGATTTCAATAATCAAAACAAAGAGACATGATAATTTATGTTAAGTTAAAAAGGGTTGTTACATGGCTATAGGTTTCAAAAGAACTAAAGAACGTCAAGGTAAGATCAATGGGAATTCAATAAGACAAACTAAGTATGGGTTGTTCGACCTTATGTTGTCAACATGCAATCCATAGAAAATTCATGTCATGGTTAAACAATTGAGAATATTCAAATAGAATGAATTTAATTAATAGCTAATTGTTATATTTTTATAAATGGTATTGGTTTTGTTTAAAGTTTATATAGTTATGAAAGTTAGTTTTATTATAACTGATTGGGATTTGGTTGTAAAATAGACAATATAAATTGTCTGGATTTGAACTAAAAACAAAGGAAACTCTGCCCGATTTTCGTAAAAATTTAAAAGTAAGTTGTTATTAACTAACGGATAAGGGATTCATAGAGGGTATGTAACATAGAATAATTAAAGAAAATCTTAGTAACACATTAGCAAGTATATAGGACACGTAGTCGCACACCGAGACCTAAACCCTATATACGTTAACTATAAATACTTATAGTATTCAAATCGTAATAAATCAACACAGGTGCTGAAGATACTTAATTTACAACAAACGAGCACGCATTATTTTCTTGGTTGAAACATAAGAGCTACAACACAGGTGAGTACATTGCCCCTTTTCTAAACATTTTTGTTTTCAAACGCGGGGCTGAGAAGCATGCGTAAACCTTTTTATTTAAATTGTTTTACGTAAATGCTTTTATTTATTATTTGCTTATTATATATGCTTGTTTATTCTCCTGGACTCCTGTCTAGGTAATTGCTATACAGAATTAACTAACAAGTTAATTAATTACTCTTTTGAGTAATACCTTAATTCTAAACTCTAAACAAACCCTTAGTCCCTCAAGTTCAAATTCAAGAATCTAAATTCAAAGTGAAATCAACAGAACTAAAGCTAAAGATCAAATGCAATGGAATCTAATCCAGTGTGTGATCAGTAAACTAAGGATCCTAATCAGGAATCTATAATTATTGTGGAAATCATGGAATTCAAAAGATCAGAATCAAGAAGATCATAACCGTGTGTGAATCATTGAAATAATGAAATCATTAAGATCTAATGAAATCATTAATTGCTTAAATTAAGGTGGATGTCAGTTGTATGTAAATCAAGACCACGTGTAACACACGGAAAGTCCCGGCATAAATAGTAGACTCTTGTAGTCAAGCTATATGGGCATAACTTAAACGATTAAAAAAAATCAAGAGAATCAAAGAAGATCAAGAATCAAAGGATATCCTTAAAGTCTCGGCATGTACAGTAGACCAATGGGTCAAGCTGATATGGGCATCATTAAAGTCCCGACACATACAGGTAGACTCATTGTGGGTCATGCCTTATATGGGCCACGTGTGAGAGGGTACAACTTGGACAACCACAAACAACTAAGTCTAATTGATTGAGTCAAATAAGGCCCAATCATCATGTCTTAGTTGTATTTAAATGCTTTATTATTAATTTAATTAAACATTTAATATTATATTTCTACAAGTGTTTTGGGTAATCATGTAGACATGGTGAACTCAGGAAATCAGAGGTATTTCAAATTGTGGAAATCAAATTCTAAAATGGAAGTGGGTGGTAGGTAAGACGCTTAATTATCATTAACAACAATGTCCCATGTGGCTTAGTATGTGGTGGGATGGCGTCTGGGCGGGTTGTAGGCTCGACCCTTTCGTATGCCCTATATATAAGCATACCGAGTTGGATAATACAGGTGATGTTAATGAGGTTAAGGTTGTTACCGAAGAGATTGGTAAATGCTAATGTATACATGCTTTTAGAATTCTAAACAAAATGTTTGAAAATAAAATGGGAAATGAAACTGGAAGATAGGTAAAACGCTTAATTATTATTAACAACAATGTCCCATGTGGCTTAGTATGTGGTGGGATGGCGTCTGGGCGGGTTGTAGGCTCGAACCTTTCGTATGCCCTATAGATAAGCATACCGAGTTGGATGATACATGTGATGTTAATGAGGTTAGGGTTGTTACTAAAAGATTTGTGATAGGCTATTCTTTTGAAATGAAATTGAATGGTAGGTAAAATGCTTAATTATCATTAACACCAATGTCATATGTGGTTTAGTATGTAGTGGGATGGCGTCTGGGCGGGTTGTAGGCTCGACCTTGTCGTATGCCCTGTATATAAGCATACCGAGCTGGATATTATAGGTGATGTTAATGAGGTTAAGGTTGTTACCGAAATGGTTTGCAAAGCTATTTTTCAAAGACTAAACTATATGAACTCACCAACAATTGTGTTGACTTTGTTTTCTTTCATGCTTTCTCAGGTGATGTACAGGAGTAAGCTAAGGTTTCAGGAATGCATGCTAGGATGCCCAGTTAGGGGACCTAGTAGTTTTTGGGAAGCACATCTTTTGTTGACTACTTTGAATCACTTTTGATATCTTGTACAGTTACAAGATAGTAGACTTATAATTCATTTGTGAGATTTACTTAGTTAAATTATCAAACGATGACAATTGTGATTTAACTTTGTAAACTCTAGTTTAATGTCATGATGCTTTAGTTATACTTAACATTGATGCTATGTAAACAATCTGATCATCACGATTATCACTTCCGATATCGCGCCCTGGGAACCTTCCGCTCGATGGGACACACGATCCGGCCCGCCGGCTCGGGTGTGACAGATTGGTATCAGAGCTCAAGATTATAGAGAATAATAGGTCATATACTTAAAACGGTTTGGCCTAGACTATAACTTAGGGACCTCATGTAGAGAAAGTAGGGCTTAAGAAATTATTTGCATATATTTTTTTTTGTATTTGATCATGAGTACTAATTAGTAACTCTTTTGTTAGGATCAGGATGCCACGAAGACAACAAAAAACATCACCCCCTCCTCCTCCACCAGAGACTGACCCGGCAGCCGTTGCACTCGCAACCCTAGTCACTGAACAACTGATGAAGGTTCTCCCAGGAATCATCACTCATGTCATGAACATTGATAAGAACACTCGATGTTACCCAAAGACAATCACGGGAACTGAAGAATTGGTGCAAGGTGAAACAAGCAAGGAGCGAAAGCGGTGTCGTTCTAAGAAATCAGGGGACCCTGTAATCTATACGGGGGCCATTCCACTTCGCCAAATGGCCGTTGCTCCGGAGCCAGAGGTTCATAAGGGGTATGCTGGAAAAGCTCCTCTTTGCACTAGCTGCCACTATCACCACCGTCCTGAAAACCCATGCAGACAATGCACCTGTTGCGGTAAGATGGGCCATTGGGATCATCAATGCAGATCTTCGATGGAATTAATATGTAAACAGTATGCTGGCAAGTTTCCTTTATGTGCCACGTGCGGTCTTCATCATGCTGAGAACAAACTGTGCAAACATTGCCTGAACTGCCGGAGGAAGGGACACTGGAGTCGTGATTGCAATAATCCCCCAACTCATAATCAGAACCCTGGGAACACTACATATCCCTCTTCCTCGACACAACAAGGATTGCTATGTGTGCGGAATGTTCGAACACATTGCACGAGACTGCCCCGTGAGGGTATCCTCATCAGATCATGCGCCTTCCAAGGAACTGATTACTTTACCAACTTCTGATGCATGTTTGGGGTGGAATAACCCCATAGGTATGCGTATTTCATTCTGCTATGTTAAATTATTTATTGGTTGTTAATTACAAATGCATATTCCGTTGTGATTTTAGAAATACTGAATCTAAGGAAACCGTATGCAAACTCGGTGCAAATAACATGATAGGAATAGTAACATAAGGAAGCCTTAGGTCAATTAAACGCTAAGTAAATAAATAAAGATAGGGTGATTCTTAATTACAGTTTAACTACTGTAATTAGGAAGAAAACCTTATCTAATTAGAGCACTAAAAGCCCATAGGAATTCAAAATGCCAAAGCTAGTGTGTAAGCTGTCACTTTCCACCTAGACCTCATAGATATTGAGTTACTTAGATAGAGAACCCCGGTTATAGAATGTTAGGAAGGATGAATGTTAGAACTGTACTGGAATCATGAGCTAAACTAGATAAGTAGACTAGGAGAAATCAGTTGCGAATACAATACAAAGATATGCCGGAGACAGCATTCCGAATGAGATATGGGCATTACGAGTTTTGGTGATGCCTTTTGGATTGACGAATGCACCCGTGGTTTTCATGGACCTCATGAACCGAGTGTGCAAGCCGTATCTGGATCAGTATTTCATTGAGACAATTTGAAACAAAGCCTGATGGAGTCATCTACTATCAGGATCGTATATGGATTCCTGCCGCTGATGAATTGAGAAGGCTTATCTTTGATGAAGCACACAAGGCAAAGTACTCATTACATCCGGGCACTGATAAAATGTACCAAGACTTATGGGGATTTTATTGATGGTCGGGAATGAAGAAAGACATAGCCGAGTACGTAGGTCGATGCCTTACATGTGATAAGGTAAAGGCAGAACACCAGAAGCCGTCAGGTCTACTGGAACAGACTGAGATTTCGCTTTGGAAGTGGGAACAAATAGCTATGGACTATGTTACCAAGCTACCCCGCACTTCCAATGGTCATGATACTATATGGGTTATCGTTGATCGATTAACCAAATCTGCTCATTTCTTGCCAAAGCGTGAGACCTGCACGATGGATAAACTGGCGAGACTATACATCAACGAGATAGTGGTACGTCATGGTGCACCATTACCTATCATTTCGGATGGAGACAGCAGATTCACATCATGGTTCTAGCAATCATTGCAGAAATCTCTAGGGACGCACTTAAATCTGAGTACCGCTTACCATCCACAAACGGACGGTCAGAGCGAATGTACGATACAGACCCTGGAGGACATGTAGAGAACCTGTGTATTTTGGATTTCGGTGGGAATTGGGACTCTCATTTGCCACTGATTGAATTCTTCTACAACAACAATTATCATAGTAGTATCGGTTGTGTACCGTTCGAGGCTCATTATGGCCAGAAATATCGGTCACCGAACTGTTGGACTGAAGTAGGAGATAATCGAACAACTATACCAGATCTTAGCCTAGAGACTACTGGCAAGATTGCTCAGATTCAACAAAGGCTACAGAAAACAAGGAGCAGACAGAAAACCTAAGCCTATAAACGGCGTAAGCCGTTGGAATTTCAAGTGGGAAACCGGGTCATGTTAAAGGTGTCCCCAAGGAAAAATGTTGTCCATTTTGAAAAGAAAGGCAAACTAGCACCACGATACGTGGGACCGTTCGAAATCATTGAACGAATTAGTCCTGTAGCGTATAGACTGAGATCATCAGATAAACTCAGTGGTGTGCATGACGTGTTTCATGTCTCGAACTTGAAGAAACGATTTACTAACGAATCGTTCGTCATACCAGTTGAAGAAATTCAATTGGAAGAACATTTACACTTTATCGAAGAACCTTTAGAGATTATGGATCGCAAGGTTAAACAACTAAGTCGAAGCCGTACTCCGATTGTTAAGATTAGTTGGAATTCAAAGTGCGGATCCGAGTTTACTTGGGAACGCGAAGATCACATGAAGTTCAAGTATCCCCACTATTTACAGAGGAAGCCATACCGGATAATAATTCTTAAATTTCGAGACGAAATTTCTCTAATAAGGGGAGACTGTAACATCAGTGCCGGAAACGTAACCGGAAAATGATCGCAACAGTAACATGAAGAGTAAACAGGTGCAAACTCTACGTATTTCATGGTATGTCATTATCATTTCATGTTTATCATAGAACTACTTCGGATTCATTTCAGAAACGTAACTCAGAGCTATGGTTTAACAGTCAGAATCAAATCTGACAACACAGAACTATTATGCGAATTGTATTTAGGACTTTATTATGTATAAGCGTATGTGAGATTGTACAAAACCAAACGATAACGGATATCATAATGCGAATGTTGAACTAACGGAGTATTCGTGTGAGTGATGATTCGCACGAATATATCGGTGAGTTTAACGTTCAGAACGATGTCCAAAAATTAGAAAATCAAATCGAAAAGTATAGTTGTCGTCTTATTCGTACGGGTGACGATCCGAACGAATACGCGCGAAAACCGTATAATTCGATTAAACCATAAAATTAAACGTTTTTGAAATGGTAAAAATAAATGAAAGATATCTAGTTAATTTATTAGGAATTACCCCCTAAAATAATTTAGAAAACTTTATTTTAAGGGATCGTAATGTTTCGTTATGAGAGAAACCGAAACCGACGCGTACGCGCGAAACCGAGCGAAACTTAAGTAACCCGAACAAACCTGAACCTTTAAAACCATAAAAAGACACTAAATTCCATTTGAATTTTCATAAAAACCCTTCTCTCTCTCCAAAACCGTTCATCTCTCTCTACCTTTCCTCTCACTAAAACATCCATATCTCTCTCAAATCTGCACCAAATTGGGTGTTTTTGGTGTCCAAACGACCGTAGAAACGCGTAGATCGTGAAGAGACGAATAAATAGAGCTTTGAATGGCCAAAAAAGAGGTAGAAACGAGTCAGAAATAACTGATTTACTGAAACATGTACGATTCATCTTCTTCTTCGACCCAACTGAACTTTGCAGCTAATTTTCGACCTTTAAACCTCTAGGACCTGCACTAAATCAACTTGGGGAGCTAAGGAACATCCTAGATGGAATAGTGGGTGACTAGAACAACGGATTTGAGGTAAAACTGAACAAAATGTGATTTTTTTTCTTGCTGGAACACTGTTCCGAACATAGCAGGTGTTCAGTCCATTTTGGAGCTGCAAAACCCTTAGGATATGTACTAAAACAAACTAGGATGTTAAGGATTCCATTATATTTATGTTTGGGTCAGTTTAAATTAGATTTGGGGCTGTGTATAGAAATTTCGATGACATAAGGGCTGCACTAGGGGTTGGACGATGCTGATGGTATCGGCAGATTCTGCGCAGCCAGTTCCTTTGTATTTTTAACATAGAAAACATTCAATTTAACTAACGAAAATTTCCATCATACTAGCTCAATATGTTAGGAACAACTTTCATCAAGACAAGTTTCATTGGTTTGGACTTTAAATGGTTCAAAACAGTGTCCTAAGTCAGAAGGTACTGAATGGAACACTGATTTTATACCAACTGTTTGAAGCCTCATTTGGACGAACTAGAAAGCTTATAAAAAATGGATAGAAATCTAACATCCCAAAATTGATCGTGAAGCTTTAGTTTGCTCGATTTGGAGTTCCTATGATCAAGTTATGACCTGTAGAAGTCGGGACAGCCTACTGCCCGATTTCCAGATTTTGGGTAGTTTAAGAAATCTTAGGTTTTGACATGTTTTGCAAGCTACCAGCTATGTGGTATGTGTTTATGCATAATTTCAAACAAAAATAACTATATGAACATTCAGATATGGTGGTTTAGGTTCTTGTTACCTTTGTTTAAGTTAGGTGATTGGGTGTTAACCGATTTTTAAAACCATGGATATTAAGATTTTTCTAACACCAAGACTTTCTAAACTCTTTTGACCCATAACATATGTTTTAACCATCAAGCGAGATTAAAACACTTTGGATTTCAATAATCAAAACAAAGAGACATGATAATTTATGTTAGGTTAAAAAGGGTTGTTACATGGCTATAGGTTTCAAAAGAACTAAAGAACGACAAGGTAAGATCAATGGGAATTCAATGAGACAAATTAAGTATGGGTTGTTCGACCTTATGTTGTCAACACGCAATCCATAGAAAATTCATGTCATGGTTAAACAATTGAGAATATTCAAATAGAATGAATTTAATTAATAGCTAATTGTTATATTTTTATAAATGGTATTGGTTTTGTTTAAAGTTTATATAGTTATGAAAGTTAGTTTTATTATAACTGATTGGGATTTGGTTGTAAAATAGACAATATAAATTGTCTGGATTTGGACTAAAAACAAAGGAAACTCTGCCCGATTTTCGTAAAAATTTAAAAGTAAGTTGTTATTAACTAACGAATAAGGGATTCATAGAGGGTATGTAACATAGAATAATTAAAGAAAATCTTAGTAACACATTAGCAAGTATATAGGACACGTAGTCGCACACCGAGACCTAAACCCTATATACGTTAACTATAAATACTTATAGTATTCGAATCGTAATAAATCAACACAGGTGCTGAAGATACTTAATTTACAACAAACGAGCGCGCATTATTTTCTTGGTTGAAACATAAGAGCTACAACACAGGTGAGTTCATTGCCCCTTTTCTAAACATTTTTGTTTTCAAACGCGGGGCTGAGAAGCATGCGTAAACCTTTTTATTTAAATTGTTTTACGTAAATGCTTTTATTTATTATTTGCTTATTATATATGCTTGTTTATACTCCTGGACTCCTGTCTAGGTAATTGCTATACAGAATTAACTAACAAGTTAATTAATTACTCTTTTGAGTAATACCTTAATTCTAAACTCTAAACAAACCCTTAGTCCCTCAAGTTCAAATTCAAGAATCTAAATTCAAAGTGAAATCAACAGAACTAAAGCTAAAGATCAAATGCAATGGAATCTAATCCAGTGTGTGATCAGTAAACTAAGGATCCTAATCAGGAATCTATAATTATTGTGGAAATCATGGAATTCAAAATATCAGAATCAAGAAGATCATAACCGTGTGTGAATCATTGAAATAATGAAATCATTAAGATCTAATGATATTATTAATTGCTTAAATTAAGGTGGATGTCAGTTGTATGTAAATCAAGACCATGTGTAACACACAGAAAGTCCCGGCATAAATAGTAGACTCTTGTAGTCAAGCTATATGGGCATAACTTAAACGATTAAACAAAATCAAGAGAATCAAAGAAGATCAAGAATCAAAGGATATCCTTAAAGTCCTGGCATGTACAGTAGACCAATGGGTCAAGCTGATATGGGCATCATTAAAGTCCCGACACATACAGGTAGACTCACTGTGGGTCACACCTAATATTGGCCACGTGTGAGAGGGTACAACTTGGACAACCATCAACAACTAAGACTAATTGATTAAGTCAAATAAGGCCCAATCATCATGTCTTAGTTGTATTTAAATGCTTTATTATTTATTTAATGAAACATTTAATATTATATTTCTACAAGTGTTCTGGGTAATCACGTAGACATGTTGAACTCAGGAAATCAGAGGTATTTCAAATTGTGGAAATCAAATTCTAAAATGGAAGTGGGTGGTAGGTAAGACGCTTAATTATCATTAACAACAATGTCCTATGTGGCCTAGTATGTGGTGGGATGGCGTCTGGGCGGGTTGTAGGCTCGACCCTTTCGTATGCCCTATATATAAGCATACCGAGTTGGATAATACAGGTGATGTTAATGAGGTTAAGGTTGTTACCGAAGAGATTGGTAAATGCTAATGTATACATGTTTTTAGAATTCTAAACGAAATGTTTGAAAATAAAATGGGAATGAAACTAGAAGATAGGTAAGACGCTTAATTATCATTAACAACAATGTCCCATGTGGCCTAGTATGTGGTGGGATGGCGTCTAGGCGGGTTGTAGGCTCGACCCTTTCGTATGCCCTATATATAAGCATACCGTGTTGGATGATACATGTGATGTTAATGAGGTTAGGGTTGTTACCTAAAAGATTTGTGATAGGCTATTCTTTTGAAATGAAATTTAATGGTAGGTAAAATGGGTAAAATGCTTAATTATCATTAACAACAATGTCATATGTGGTGGGATGGCGTCTGGGCGGGTTGTAGGCTCGACCCTGTCGTATGCCCTATATATAAGCATACCGAGCTGGATATTACAGGTGATGTTAATGAGGTTAAGGTTGTTACCGAAATGGTTTTCAAAGCTATTTTTCAAAGACTAAACTATATGAACTCACCAACCATTGTGTTGACTTTGTTTTCTTTCATGCTTTCTCAGGTGATGTACAGGAGTAAGCTAAGGTTTCAGGAATGCATGCTAGGATGCCCAGTTAGGGGACCTAGTAGTTTTTGGGAAGCACATATTTTGTTGACTACTTTGAATCACTTTTGATATCTTGTACGGTTACAAGATAATAGACTTATGATTAATTTGTGAGATTTACTTAGTTAAATTATCAAACAATGACAATTGTGATTTAACTTTGTAAACTCTATTTTAATGTCATGATGCTTTGTTATTCTTAACATTGATGCTATGTAAACAATCTGATCGTCACGATTATCACTTCCGATATCGCGCCCTGGGAACCTTCCACCCGACGGGACACACGATCCGGCCCGTCGGCTCGAGGTTTGACAAAGGAACCCGGGGAAACGCCCAGCCGAGCTTGAGTTGACTGAAGAGGTCAAGCAGAGGATACGGGACATCGTAGCCCGAGTGGACTATCAGGATTGTAAGAGAGCTCGACCATCGACCAGTACCAGATCATGGGATTAGTACCCCGCTACTGTGGCTACATGGGTCAGGGAGGAGAGCGTCCCACGTCTGCCATTGCTAGGAGATGCTTCTAGCGGACCCTCATTACTACCACTTGTAACATCACTGTATTTCAGGTTGTCCGTACATATGTACGATTCTACTGTTACAACCTGATATGATAAATATTAGCGTTAATTAATTATTGGATGATATATTTGATAATTGGTATACATATTGAGAACATATTATTATATGCATAAACCATGGGAAGTTTAGTTGAAACCCAACTAAATCTAACCAGAGAGTTTATCGCAGTTGAATACACGGATTGTGGATTTTGGTTTGGAATGGAAAGGATTTGGAGTTGGTTGTTGTATAGTTGCTAAACATAGTCAAGGACACATGGTCATGGTTTATCGAAATAGAGGTGGGACGGTGGCTGGGGCGGTTGCGACTGACCCCTATATATGCCCTATACATATGCATATTTCGGTCTATCACGGATGTGTCAGTGACTTGGTTTAATGGGTTTTGGATTGGGATTGATAATATTAAAGTTCATAAAATAATGGAAGTATATTTGGAATTGATCACGTGATGGTGAGGTTACGAACACAATTTAAACACGAATATTAACTCAGAAATATTAACTTAATAAATGTATTCGCGTTGGGTGACGATTCACACGAATATAATTATTAAGAAAAATATTCTGAAACGATATTCCATAAATCGTAAATCGAATCGAAATGCGATACGAGCGTCGGATTCGAAAAGGTGACGATCTTTACGAGTACGTACGTAAGTAACGCCTTTCGACGATATAATGAAATAATAACAAACGATATTAAATTAATAAATGGAAACTAATAACATTTATTAGGAATCACAACCTAAAACAAATCCAGACAAGTTGTTTAATATAATTAATTAAATTAACAAAAGTAAACGGAAGTGTTTTATTTAAACCGATTTAATTTAAAATCATTTGACTAAAACGAAACATATTTATTTAAGTGAGTTATGTTTTTAAATGTGTTTTACGTTAAAAACCGAGCATCTAAACATTTTTAACGCGATAAAAACGAGACCTAACACATGGGGAATACACGGGTTATTTATGAGGAAGATTACTTCCTCTTTCTCATTTAACAAAACACTCTCTCTCTCTAAAACAAACACACACACCCCCCCTCTCTCTCTCTCTAACTTCTCTGTACGATATCTCTCTCGTTACTCAACGGAATCGCAAGATCTTGGGGCTGAACCCAGCCTCACGAACCCTAGCAGCCCAGCCGAACCTTTCCTGGATGCCTAGCGAACCTGGCTCACAAGTAGGGTATCAGCCGAACCCTCCTCCCCTCCTTGGCAGCGAACCTGTTACCCATGGATACCCTGCTAAGGCCGAACCTATGCTAACCCACGAACCCAAGCTGAGGAAGCCGTGAGCCTAGCCGAACCTATGGTTAAACTTACGAGCTTAGCAGCGAACCTAAAATCTATGGGTTGGTCAAGGGTTGTTAAGAACTAAATACCTTATCTAAATGCTAAAAGTGAATAAGAAAAACAAGGTAGTGGCGTGTAACCATTCATGCATGAGAAATTTAAGGGATTGCCACCTTTTCTTGATAATATGGGCCTTGAAATATAATATTGTACCTAATGAAAATCTTTTGTGATAAAGACATGGATATAATTTTTATAATGTGAATTGGGTGTTATAACTATATCAACGTGGTCAACTAAGTTAGTCATGCATGTAGACATATGCAAAGGTGTGCACATATGTAAAAAGTTATTATCCTTACCACTTGTAAACCTTGTCACATTATTTAAAATCATCATATAATGGATAATTACAACTGACAAGTTTAAATTTTAATGATACGATGATGAGTGATTAAATATTAAAGGGTGATAAGATAACTTAGAATAAATAAACTAAGTTAATACAATACCATTGAGTTTAAAGTAAACTTGCATGGACCCTAACTTGATATGAAACGCACCTACTTATGAAGATGAAAAACACACTAATTACAGATATTTGAGCTGCTTTTGAGTTACATACGGGAGCGCGCCTTCTACACGAACACTGTTCTAAGGACTCAGGTGAGTTCTCATAACCTCCTTTTAAAACCGTTTTGTTTTTAAACTCGGAGGTGAAACATGTATACCCAATTAAATATTATTTTGATAACACATGGGTGACACCTGGATTATCAATATGATATTCATATGAATGGATTATTATTGCTTATTGATTGAGAGGGATTATTACTTATCCGTGAGTCATCGTTGGTTGAGTTGACTTAGGTCCTCCGTGATGATTGAGTTACTGTTGGTGAGCTGATTAACGTCCTCCTCAGAGACTCCACGGTTGGTTGAGTTGACTGCGGTCCTCCGCAGTGCACGTATTGACACTTATAGGAATATCGTTGGTTGAGTTGACCGGGGTCCTCCGCGATGATTCCGCCGTTCATTGAGTTGACTGAGGTTCTCCGCGGTAACTTATATTGATATTATTCTAATGACTGATGATTATTGAATGGATGTGATTAGTTGAATATATGTGGATAATTATATGTAATTATTGTATATGTGATTACTTGGATTGTTTGGATGTTGTGTCTGTTGGATTTTGGCAGTGTTGGATTATCTTGCAGGTGCACACGTGGATTTTCTAGGGGAAATTATAAACTTTCATATACCTATTTTTAAACTTTCATAAACATTTTTAATACATAGAAACTTATGTCGTAGTTGACACTTGATTTTCACATGTTTCAGGGAATGAAGACAAGTAGGGCTGGAAAGCTCTACCTTCTTTTGGGACATCGTCACGTAGGATCTTGGACTTAGCTAAATAACTGAAATTCTGAAGATTAGAATTTAGTTAGATAGCTAAATCTCTTTTGTATTTGATGTAACTAATTCATGATGAACATGATTTTTGTGTAATAAATTTGGTCGATTAAATGATATGTGATGATTTAAATTAGATGCGCACGCGCTTATGAACAATCTACACATCCCTCGTGGCATCCCGACGTTTCCGCCATCGGTCGGGGTGTTACAGATTGGTATCAGAGCCTGGGTTATAGGGAATTAGGTTACTAGAAATGGTTGACCTAGTCTATAACCGTAGGATACCCTAGTATGAAGCTATTTCATACACTAGTTATTATATTCAGGATTTCATGCTTATGTGTTTACTACATGTTATTTGAACTCCTGATATATATCTGCCATGCATATGATACTTGTTGATTATATTTGATTGACTGTGCTCGCATGATTCGATAAGGACATACACGTGGTGTATCGTAAAGGTGGTGGGACGGTGTTGGGGAGGTTGCGATCTACCCCTACATAAGCCCTATATATATATACCATTTACGGTACATTAGGTGGATGTCAGTATTGAAGAATAAGGGAACTACCCGTTCGGGAAACTAATTGCTTAGGAAATTAACTACCTAGGAACTTATCTACATTCGGAATTATTTGTTTGATCTAGGATCACCAGACAAGGACACACTCGTGGTATACTACAAAGGTGGTGGGACGGTGGCTGGGGCAGTTGTGACTGACCCCTACATATGCCCTATACATATACCATTTGTAGTATATCGGGGGTCTGTCAGTGTCAGTAACTTAGGATATTATTAGGAAGTGTTGGGAAAGTTGTTGATGGAGTGTTGTTTGGGAATTGGTTTGGATTTGACAGTTTGGATGATCATATATGATGAACACTTATATAATCACTTATGAACACACTTATTGGACACGTGGGGTGTATAGGATTAACGAACGATACAAACACTTGGTGATAGACTAGAGATTTGGAGGATGATATAGACACTTGGTGAGAATATGAACGCATAGTGATGATACAAACACTTAGTGATGGTATGAACACTTGATGAGAATAAATTATGGGGAGAATATGAACACTTAGTGACAATAAGAGCACTCAGTGATGATATGAACCCTCATTGATGATTATGGACAATGGGATTTAGTATGGATTTTAGTGAACTTAGACATTAGGGGAACTTTAATGTCAGGTGAACTTAGACATTAGGTGAACTTAGAAATAGGCAAACCTACATGTCGGGTGAACTTAGACATTAGACGAACCTAATTGTCCAAGGGAACTAGGGACCACTTCACTCAAAATTATCCAACCAAGGATAAGGTTTGTGAAGCAAAGTAATGGTAAGAGACATGATACACCCTAAATTCTAACAAGGGCATAATCGTGGTGCAATGCAACGATGGTGGGACGGTGTTGGGGAGGTTGCGATCTACCCATGCATATGCCCTATATATAAGCTTGTTGCATTGCATCGGGAGGTTGTCAGTGTTAGTATAGGGTGGGGAATGTTTGGTACTTAGGAATATTTGGCTAATATTAGATATGACCAACTAGGACATTTAGTATAATGTTAGAAAATTTATAATTGTTATGAGTTTAATGACAGATAGGAGAGAAATATAGTTCCTATATGTAATCCTAACTATTTAAATGAACTCATTTGACCATAGTTTGTATGACTTACGTTGTAAACGGTAGTAACATGTTTCTAATATCCTCAGAAACATGCCGCCACGCTGTCACAACGGAGATGATACGAACTCTGAAGATGCTAACGGCAATGCCAACTCTGGCATACAAGAGTTAGCAAACCTCATTTCTGGATTGGTGAATCAACTGACTCAAGCCAATCAATCTCTCAATCAAAACAGAGGTGGTGCAAACCCACCGGTCTATACATTCAAACACTTCAACTCCTGTAATCCACTGAAGTTTACAGGTTCTGAGACAGCCGCTGGTCTACTGCAGTGGTTTAAGAGCATGGAGAATACCTTCATCAACAGCGATTGCCCCGAGAACCTGAAAGTTCGTTATGCCACTAGTGTTTTCCAAAAGAGAGCACTAACTTGGTGGAATGGGGAGAAACGAACTAGGGGAGTTGATGCTGCCCTAGCACTGACATGGACGGAGGTCAAGAATCTAATGACCACTGAATTCTGTCCTCGAAGCGAGATGAGGAAGCTTGAGACAGAGTTCTAGGAACTCAAGCAAGACAGTGGCAAGAATGTTATCTACAATACCCGTTTTCACGAGTATAGTCTGCTTGTACCTCATCTTGTTACACCACTTGAGAGAGCTATTGAGAAGTACATCGACGGCCTGCCCATGCAGATCCAAGACACTGTTTACGGAAGCAACCCCAAAACACTGGAGGCTGCAATCCGTCTATCTGCTACACTCACCGATAATCATGTTAACGCTGGAACACTCACGAGAAAGGGGACCAATAAGACTGAGGTGAAGACTGTTGCAAGGAAACTAAGACCGAAGTCAACCGAAGCTGCTAGTTCATCAAAAAGTAGCAACAGGAAGCGGAAGGCTAGGAGTTATGATGTTACCACTCCAGTCACTCAACAGTCCTCCAATAATTCCAACACTAGAATTTTGGAGCTGTTCCGCAATGCAATACTTGCAGATATCACCACATGCCTAACTTGCCGTGCCGTATTTGCAACAACTATGGCAAGTACGGTCATTTTTCTAACATTTGTCGGGGTGCACCCCAAGCACAAAGGATGCAACCTGCTCCGCTTGCACTGCCCCTCCGCAAGCTCAACCAGTTCAAGCTGTACCCGTTCGCCAGGTACCTGTACAGGCAAGAGCCTGTTACGAGTGTGGAGAAGTGGTTCATTTCAGGAATCAATGCCCAAGATTAACTGGAAATAATCAAAGGGTGGCAAGAGGCAGAGCATTTCAATTGAAAGCTCCAGCTGCTCAAGCCAACCAGGACGTGGTCAACGGTACATTTCTGATCAACAACTCTTATGCATCTGTCTTATTTGATTCTGGTGCCGATAGGAGTTTTGTTTCATGTGATTTTGAATGGATGCTTGGTAGAACACGTACACACTTAGATAAACCGTTTAACGAGGAGGTGGCTGACGGAAACACTATTGATATTGACATTGTTATTATTGGATGTACTGTGAACTTAAGTGATCACGTTTTCCCAATTGATCTTATACCTATGCACCTTGGTAGCTTCGATGTTATCATAGGCATGGATTGGTTAGCTACCCACAAAGCGGAAATCATTTGCCATGAGAAATACATTTGTATTCCCTTACCTTCGGGTGAAACTTTAAGAGTTTTTGGGGAAACTTCTAATAAAGGTCTTAAGCTGATGTCATGCACTAAAGCACACAAGTACCTTAGAAAGAAGTGTATAGCATTCTTAGCTCATATTGTGGAGAAAAAGGAAAAAGGAAAGAGCATCGAAGACGTTCCTGTAATCAGAGATTTTCCTGAAGTATTTCCAGATGATTTGCCGGGACTTCCACCAGAACGTCAAGTAGAATTTCGAATTGACTTAGTACCTGGTGCGAACCCTATCGCCAAAGCTCCTTACAGACTTGCGCCTTCGGAGTTGCAAGAATTGGCGAGCCAACTGCAAGAACTGACGGATAAAGGATTTATTCGCCCGAGCCATTCGCCATGGGGTGCACCGGTCCTGTTTGTTAAGAAGAAGGATGGGTCATTCCGAATGTGCATCGACTACCGCGAATTAAACAAACTCACAATTAAGAATCGATATCCACTGCCGCGCATCGATGATCTCTTCGATCAGCTTAAAGGCTCAGCATGGTTTTCAAAGATCGATCTTAGGTCTGGGTATCATCAGCTTCGCGTACATGATGATGATATTCCAATGACGGCGTTCAGAACAAGATATGACCATTATGAATTTCTGGTAATGCCTTTCGGCCTTACCAATGCACCGGCGGTTTTCATGGACCTCATGAACCGTGTTTGCAGGCCATACTTGGATAAATTTGTGATTGTATTCATTGAAGATATTTTAATATACTCGAAGACCAAGAAAGAACACGAGAAACACCTTAAGTTGGTTTTGGAGATCCTGAGAGAAGAGCGACTGTATGCCAAATTCTCTAAATGTGAATTTTGGCTTAAGGAAGTTCAATTCTTGGGGCACCTAGTCAATGAAAATGGTGTTCACGTGGATCCTACAAAGATTGATGCGGTGAAGAATTGAAGTACACCGAAGACACCGACGGAGATTCGATCATTTCTTGGACTAGCCGGTTAGTATCGGCGGTTTATTTCGAACTTCTCCAGGATTGCTGTCCCTCTCACTTCTTTGACTCAGAAGAATAAACCTTATGAGTGGGGACCGAAGCAAGAAGAGGCATTTCAGACTTTAAAACAGAAACTTTGTGATGCTCCTGTCTTGACATTGCCAGATGGAAATGATGATTTTGTGGTTTACTACGATGCATCCAACCTAGGTCTTGGGTGTGTCCTCATGCAACGGGGAAAGGTTGTGGCATATGCATCGAGACAGCTGAAGATTCATGAGAAGAACTACACTACACACGACTTGGAACTTGATGCAGTCGTGTTTGATTTGAAGATATGGAGACATTATCTTTATGGCACTAAGTGTGTAGTCTTTACAGACCATAAAATTTTACAGGATATTCTCAATCAGAAGGAACTTAACATGAGACAACGGAGATGGGTTGAACAGTTGAATGATTATGATTGTGAAATTCGCTACCACCCTGGCAAAGTGAATGTAGTAGCAGATGCGCTTAGTCACAAGAGTCATGTTCAAATCCATAGTGTCCGAGTGCACACTAATCTTCGTAAAGATGCTCTCACAGCCCAACAACACTCATTGTCTTTAGATAACTTGAAAAATGAGATGTCTTGTGGGGCTGAGTTACTATTGGAAACTAAAGATGATGGTTTGATGTATTACTTGAATCGGTTGTGGATACCGAACCGGGATGATCTTAGGGTGATAATTATGGATGAAGCTCATAAGTCTCGTTACTCAATCCATCCGGGTGCCGATAAGATGTATCAAGACCTTAGAGCCTTGTACTGGTGTCCTGGAATGAAGAAGGACATTGCTGAGTATGTGTCTAAATGCCTGAAATGTGCTAAAATCAAGGCAGAACACCAGCGACCTTTGGGATTGTTAATACAACCAGAAATACCAATGTGGAAGTGGGAGAATATCTCTATGGATTTCATTACTAAACTCCCATGAACCGCAAACAGTAAGGATAGTATCTGGGTGATAGTTGATAGATTAACAAAGTTGGCTCACTTCTTACCGATACGCGAGACATACCCTGTGTGGAAATTAGCTCGTATCTATATTGATGAGATCGTTAGCCGACATGGAATTCCCTTAAGCATAATATCGGATCATGATACTCGTTTCACGGCACGATTTTGGGAATCACTTCATGAAGCTTTTGGAACAAGATTGGATCTGAGCACCGCCTATCATCCTCAAATGGATGGACAGACTGAGCGAACGATTCAGACACTTGAAGACATGTTGAGAGCTTGTGTCATCGACTTCGGTGGCAATTGGGATAGCCATTTACCATTGGTTGAGTTCTCGTATAACAACAGTTATCACGCGAGCATTGGTATGGCGCCGTTTGAAGCTCTCTATGGCTGAAAATGTCGGTCACCTATTTGTTGGACCGAGGTCGGCGAATCGCAGATCACTGGTCCCGAGATTATTCAAGAGACGACTGACAAGATTCGTCAGATTCGTGACAATCTGTTAGCTGCTCGCAGTCGACAAAAGAGCTACGCGGATAAACAACGAAAACCTTTGGAGTTTGAAGTTAATGATATGGTATTACTTAAAGTATCACCCTGGAAAGGAGTGGTACGATTCGGGAAGAAGGGTAAGCTTGCTCCACGATATGTTGGCCCTTTTAAGATTCTTGAACGGATCGGGAAGGCTGTCTACAAGTTGGAACTTCCTCCTAAACTTAGCAACGTGCACCAAACGTTTCACGTGTCCAATTTAAGAAAGTGCTTAGCTGATCAGGATCTTCAGGTACCACTCGACGATATTCGCGTCGATGATACCATGCATTTTGTTGAAAAACCAGTTGAGATAATGGATCGTGAGGTTAAAAAGCTCAAACGCAGTAGAATTCCAATTGTCAAAGTACATTGGGAGTCGAAGCGTGGTCTGGAATTCACCTGGAAACAAGAAGATCAGATGAAGCTTAAGTACCCACATTTATTCACTACGGTCACTCCAAGTTGAATTTCGGGACGAAATTCCCTTAACTAGGGGAGACTGAAACGTCACTGTATTTCAGGTTGTCCGTACATATGTACGATTCTACTGTACAACCTGATATGATAAATATAAATGTTAATTAATTATTGGATGATATATTTGATAATTGGTATACATATTGAGAACATATTATTATATGCATAAACCATGGGAAGTTTAGTTGAAACCCAACTAAATCGAACCAGAGAGTTTATCGCGGTTGAATACACGGATTGTGGATTTTGGTATGGAATGGAAAGGATTTGGAGTTGGTTGTTGTATGGTTGCTAAACATAGTCAAGGACACATTGTCATGGTTTATCGAAATAGCGGTGGGACGGTGGCTGGGGCGGTTGCGACTGACCCCTGCATATGCCCTACACATATGCATATTTCGGTCTATCACGGATGTGTCAGTGACTTGGTTTAGTGGGTTTTGGATTGGGATTGATAATATTAAAGTTCATAAAATAATGGAAGTATAATTGGAATTGATCACACGATGGTGAGGTTACGAACACAATTTAAACACGAATATTAACTCAGAAATATTAACTTAATAAATGTATTCGCGTGGGTGACGATTCACACGAATATAATTATTAAGAAAAATATTCTGAAACGATATTCCATAAATCGTAAATCGAATCGAAATGCGATACGAGCGTCGTATTCGAAAAGGTGACGATCTTTACGAATACGTACGTAAGTAAAGCGTTTCGACGAAATAATGAAATAATAACAAACGATATTAAATTAATAAATGGAAACTAATAACATTTATTAGGAATCACAACCTAAAACAAATCCGGACAAGTTGTTTAATATAATTAATTAAATTAACAAAACGGAAGTGTTTTATTTAAACCGATTTAATTTAAAATCATTTGACTAAGACGAAACATATTTATTTAAGTGAGTTATGTTTTTAAATGTGTTTTACGTTAAAAACCGAGCATCTAAGCATTTTTAACACGATAAACCTAACACACGGGGAATACACGGGTTATTTATGAGGAAGATTACTTCTTCTTTCTCATTTAACAAAACACTCTCTTTCTAAAACACACACGCACGCACCCCCTCTCTCTCTAACTTCTCTCTACGATATCTCTCTCGTTACTCAACGGAATCGCAAGATCTAGGTGTCCACGCGTTCGTGTGATCGAGGGGAACAAGGGATACGAAGAAACCCAGCTGTTGGTCACGATTAGAAGGTAAGAGGCCCATTTACTTTTCGGTTTTTGTTAAAGAACTTCATGAGTACATGGTTGTCAACTCTTAAACGATTTTAGGGTTTTGTATGGGTAAATCGGTGGGGTAGTGAACTGTGGAAGCTATAGGAGAACTTGTAAACACCTAGGGCTCGATGGGAGTGATGATGAACAGCAACCTCGTGTGGTTGGCCGAACTCGTCGCGAACCTGTGAGGTTCGCTCAGGGTCAGCCGAACCTGCATGGGATCAACTAAGTATGCACAGCTCCCCGAACCCTCCTGGCATCACGAACCTTCAAGGGCGGGAAACAAGGGGTGGCCGAACCTTGGGCCTAGGCGAACCTACCCCTAGCTACGAACCTTGGCATGTCACGAACAGGAGTTGGCCGAACCATGCAGACTACCGAACCCATAGATAGAGCCGAACCCTAGTGGGGCTGAACCCAGCCTCACGAACCCTAGCAGCCCAGCCGAAACTTTCCTGGGTGCCTAGCGAACCTGGCTCACAAGTAGGGTATCAGCCGAACCCTCCTCCCCTCCTTGGCAACGAACCTGTTACCCATGGATACCCTGCTAAGGCCGAACCTATGCTAACCCACGAACCCTAGCTGAGGAAGCCGTGAGCCTAGCCGAACCTATGGTTAAACTTACGAGCATAGCAGCGAACCTAAAATCTATGGGTTGGTCAAGGGTTGTTAAGAACTAAATACCTTAGCTAAATGCTAAAAGTGAATAAGAAAAACAAGGTAGTGGGGTGTAACCATGCATGCATGAGAAATTTAAGGGATTGCCACCTTTTCTTGATAATATGGGCCTTGAAATATAATATTGTACCTAATGACTGATGATTATTGAATGGATGTGATTAGTTGAATATATGTGGATAATTATATGTAATTATTGTATATGTGATTACTTGGATTGTTTGGATGTTGTGTCTGTTGGATTTTGGCAGTGTTGGATTATCTTGCAGGTGCACACGTGGATTTTCTAGGGGAAATTATAAACTTTCATATACCTATCTTTAAACTTTCATAAACATTTTTAATACATAAAAACTTATGATTTCTCACCAACTACCTCGTAGTTGACACTTGATTTTCACATGTTTCAGGGAATGAAGACAAGTAAGTAGGGCTGGATAGCTCTACCTTCTTTTGGGACATCGTCACGTAGGATCTTGGACTTAGCTAAATAACTGAAATTCTGAAGATTAGAATTTAGTTAGATAGCTAAATCTCTTTTGTATTTGATGTAACTAATTCATGATGAACATGATTTTTGTGTAATTAATTTGGTCGATTAAATGATATGTGATGATTTATATTAGATGCCCATGAGCATATGAACAATCTACACATCCCTCGTGGCATCCCGACGTTTCCGCCATCGGTCGGGGTGTTACACCACTTGGCATGCCCATGGAGCAGGCATTCGCCGCACTTGTCTCGAGGTATGCCCTTGAGTCCCGACTGTTATACGAGCTGGCTGAGGAGGTCAGAATCCTCCGTGAAGATAACCGATGCCTCCAGGAACGTGTTGATTACCTACAGGATGAGTTGGCTTATACCGACCGAGTACATGAGGTTTTGGTCGGTATGACCAAATACTCGATGCGACAGCAGGAGGAGATGGCGGCCGAGATCACAGATATCCGTGTGAGGACTGGACAGTTAAAGGAGCAGCAGGGGACTATCGCTGCAGTGGTACACGAGCACAGTGGAAGACTAGTGACGGTGGAGGTCGTGTCCGAGGAGAACACGGCCCAGATCCAGGCTAGCGACGCCATGGTGAACGTCTGGGCGGTGCAGTTCATTGTGGAGCCGGAGCCAGAGGATGAGCCTCAGTTCGAGGTGGAAGACCACGAGGAGGGAGACTTCGATAAGGATCCAGAGGGGGACCCTGAGGAGGAGCAGGACGACGGACCTGCCGACAGTGGAGATTCACACTCCAGGATCATCTCAGATTAGCTAGATCATGTTATTTCAGTTTACTTTATTTTCTTGTACGCCTAGATGGGCGGGATGTGCTCAAATGAATCATGATACTTTTATTTTGTTTTGAAAGCTATTGTACTCAAAAGATGTCAGTTAATGTAATGATATTTTGGCTTTATCATTTATGTACTTTATTTAGTATGCATACTGACTCAACATCTAACACCATTGACTACTAACATAACATCTACTTTATATAGAACTAACAATATGGTTGGACGGGGAACACACTCGCGAGCACATAAGAGACAGATCGGCGCGGCAACCATTAAGAGGATGGTTGACCAGCGGGTCAACAAGGTGATTGACAAGTATGAGGCAAGTCGCCTACATAGTGAGACCAGTTGAACGAACAATGGTACAAACATTTGTTTAACCCCACTAACATAGTATAGCAAACACGATCACTAACACACAACTTTGTCTACTGACAAATAGGACCCCAAGGCAACACTAACAAGGGGTGCTCATTCAAAACCTTTCTGAGTTGTCACCCTCACACCTTCAAGGGAACTGAAAGAGCTGTTGAAATGCTCCGCTGGATAGAGAAGTCGGAATCAGTCTTCTCAATGCGTGAGTGTGCGGATGAAAACCGGGTCAAGTTTGCGACCGGTACTCTCGAGGGATTGGGCCTCACATGGTGGAACACCCATGTTCAGACACTGGGTCTGGACGGCACTAACTCCATGACTTGGGAAGATTTCACCAGGATGTTACAAGAAGAATACTACCCGAGGAATGAAATCAAAACGCTGGAGGAAGAATTCTAGGTTCACAAGATGGTGGGCTCAGAGATCAAACAGTACTGCACACGGTTCCATGAACTGTGCAAACTGTGCCTGGGGATGGTGACCCTCGAATATAAAAAGATCGAGCAGTTCATCAGTGGGCTGTTCGAACAGATTTAGAGCATGATCACAGCCTCTGACCCGACACAGATCCAACCTACCATCAGACTGGCACATAAACTGACTGATCAAGCCATGGCCCAAGGAAAGCTGCCCAAACGAGGTGAACATCTGAAACCTCAAGAAAGCCACAAGCGCAAGTGAGAGCCCAGTCACCACCAGTCTCATTCCTCACACCAGCAACAACAAAGATCTGGACCAGCTAGAGCTTTCACTGCAACCCAACCTGATGTCAAAGGGAAGGGTGTGTACGAGGGAAAATACCCTCTATGTAACCGATGTTCATACCACCACTTTGGGCAATGCGAGAGGTACCGTTTCCTAAAGTGCGGACGACATGGCCACATGGCCAAGGATTGCAGAACCAAACTACCCAACAACAACCCCAACCACAACCAGAACAACAACAACAGAACACTCTCAAGGGGTGTTACGAATGTGAGAAACCGGGGCACATGCGGAGGGATTGCCCGTAGTTGAAAAAGGTCGGGGGAGGTGCAGCCAAGGGTCGTGCATTCATGATAGGCTCAGGGGAAGCCAAGGATGACCCGAACATCGTTACCGGTACGTTTCTTTTAAATAATGTCTATGCAAGCATATTATTTGATACCGGTGCCGATAGGAGTTTCCTATTTAGTGAATTTAGCAAATTACTTGATATCACACCAACACCACTAGACTATAAGTATGCCGTAGAGTTAGCCGACTGCAAACTAATTGAGACACAGCACGTCTTTCGAGCATGCATCATGGTTTTGGCGGATCACGAGCTCGAAATCGACTTGATGCTGGTAACTCTCGGGAGCATCGATGTGATCGTTGGAATGGACTGGCTGTCCGCGAACCAAGCTGAGATCGTGTGCAATGAGAAGATCGTACGAGTTACGTTACCAAGCGGAGAACAAGTCTCAATTCAGGGAGAACCACGAGGAATACCACTGAACATCATGTCCTATATGAAGGCGAACAAGTACTTCCGGAAAGGGTACACTGCCATACTAGCCCTTGCTACAGAGCAACCGAAGAAAGAGAGGAAGATCGAAGACATCGCCGTAGTCCGCGACTTTCCTGAAGTATTTCCCGGGGATTTTCCTGGACTACCGCCGATGCGACAAATCGAGTTTCAGATATGCCTCACCCCAGGAGCTGCACCAATTGCTAAAGCTCCATACCGACTAGCACCGACAGAAATGCAAGAGTTGTCTAATCAGTTGCAGGAACTGTTAGACAAAGGACTTATCGGACTGAGCTTCTCACCGTGGGGAGCACCGGCCTTATTTGTGAAGAAGAAAGACATATCATTCCGTATGTGTATCGATTTACAGGGAGCTGAACAAGGTGACGATTAAGAATCGATACCCACTACCACGAATAGATGATCTGTTTGACCAGTTGCAAGGATCAAGCTACTATTCGAAGATCGATATGAGATCGGGCTACCATCAACTGAGGATACAGCAAGACGATATTCCTAAGACTGCCTTTAGGACCCGATACGGACACTATGAGTTTTTGGTCATGCCCTTCGGACTATCTAATGCGCCAGCTGTATTCATGGACCTCATGAATCGAGTGTGCCAGCCCTATCTTGATAAATTCGTAATAGTGTTCATTGACGACATCCTGATATACTCTAAGAATCAGGAGGAACATGCCGAACATCTAAGGCTTGTCTTGGAATTATTGAAGAACGAACAACTATACGCAAAGTTTTCCAAATGTGATTTTTGGATTCGTGAAGTCCAATTCCTTGGACACGTGGTTAACGAAAAGGGAATACACGTAGACCCAGCCAAGATCGAAGCCATCAAGAACTGGGAAGCTCCGAAGACTACAACCGAGGTGCGGCAATTCCTAGGTTTGGTAGGGTACTACCGACGATTCATCGAGGGATTCTCAAAAATCGCACAGTCACTGACTTCTCTGGCTCACAAGGACAAAACGTTCGATTGGGGAGAAAAATAGGAGTCTGCTTTCAACTTGTTGAAGCAAAAATTGTGCACTGCACCAATCCTATTGTCACACCCCGAGCCGGCGGGGTTGGATCGAAGTCCCCGTCGGGCGGAAGGTTCTCGGAGCGCAATATCATGAATGATAATCATGATGATCAGATTGTTTACACAGCATCAATGTTAAGAATAATTAAACACAATAAAACATTAACTAGGATTACAAAGTTAAATTACAAATATCAAGGTTTGGTAACTTAACTAAGTAAACCTATCCAAAAGAATCAAATATATCTATCTTGTATTTGTACAAGATATCAAAAAGAGATTCGTATTGATCTCAAAAGATGTGCTTCTTCAAAAGTCAACTAGGATCTATGTCTGGTCATCCTAGTATGCAATCCTGAATCTTAGCTTAATCATGTGCGTCACCTGAGAAAGCATTCAATAAAACAAGTCAACACAATGGTTGGTGAGTTCATGTTGTTTTTATGTAAAAATAGTTTGAAAAATCCTTTGAATGACAACCTTAACCTCATCATTAACCACCTATACCATCTGTTCCAGTATGCTTATATATAGGGCATATGTAGGGGACAAGCCCCAGCCACCGTCCCACCACATACCAAACCACATGGTATACTGTTCCTAATGATAATTAAGCGTTTCGTACTACATGTTTGATTCCATAACGTTTGATTCGTTGAATTCGATTACCCTGTAATTGTTTACCTTGATTCCCTGAATGACAACCTTAACCTCACTAACAACCACCTATGCTATTCAACCAAGTATGCTTATATATAGGGCATATGTAGGGGACAAGCCCCAGCCACCGTCCCACCACATACCGGGCTGCTTAACATATTGTTGTTAATGATAATTAAGCATTTCATTTCACTACTTTGATTCCATGACGTATGATTCTTAGCATTTGTTTTCCCCGCCAATGTTTACTTTGTTTTCCCCGAAATGACAACCTTAACCTCACTAACAACCACCTATGCTAGTCAACCAAGTATGCTTATATATAGGGCATATGTAGGGGACAAGCCCCAGCCACCGTCCCACCACAAACCGGGCTGCTTAACATATTGTTGTTAATGATAATTAAGCGTTTCACTCCACACTATTGATTCCACAACGAATAAGTATCAAGTTTAATAGGCACCATTATGGACAGCTGAAAACCCTAAGGAGTTCAGCATCCACCCATAATGATCCTATTTATGACTCGTGACATGTTTTGAGAGAGAAACCTTCAAGCTAACACAAAGTCAACCAGAAGAACTCCATCATTCTAGTCACTGATCATACCCATGGACGAATCAAGAAGAACACTGAATGACTAGTAGGGGTTGACACACAGGTCAACACGCGGCGGCCAATCAGTCTGTCTTACATGACTCTGACAAAGAAGAACACTGATGACTAGTAGGGGTTGACACACAGGTCAACACGCGGCGGCCAACAGTCTGTCTTACAATGTCCAAAAGTTTATGCATACAAGTCTAAAGCATTCACATTGTTTCACTGATGACTAGTAGGGGTTGACACACAGGTCAACACGCGGCGGTCAATCAGTCTTTTGTTTAAGCATCTCATGTTTCAAGCATTCAAGTGTTCAAGCATCCAAATGTATCAAGCATTTCAAGTGTTCATGTATCCCTAGTATATCATGCATTCAGGTATTCAAGTATCCCAAATGTATCAAGCATTCACGTGTTTAAAGTATTCTAAGTATAACAAGTATTCACGTGTTTTCAAGTATCTCAAGTGTACAAGTATTCACATGTTCTCAAGTATTTCAAGCATCTCGCGTATATAAGTATTTCTAAGCATATATGTTTCAAGTTAAGTTTAAGCAAATCGTTATATGTGTAAAGTAATTTAATACTTTACTAAAGGTGTAGAACATTAACTTTTCGAAATAATTGTATAACGCCTTAGTGTTTAGTTAAGTATTTTCAAAGCCTTAAGATTTTGTATATAGTTAAACATAGAGTTTATAAGTTAAACCTCAATCGTATAGTTTAAGCACATAGTTTATAACATAAGTATTTAGCTCCAAGTTTAAGTATCAAGTTTATAGTTTCTCTAAGTATACTAGTTTCCAGTTTGATCACAAAATGTTTGTATAATGTAAATAAGTATAAAGTAAATAGCATTTGCTATTTACACTATAGCCTTAGTCTTTGGTTTCCCACCCAAGCATTTCAAATTCAAGCATTAGTATAAGCTTTGTAAACATGTGTAAAAGCATTTAATAAACATTTCAATAATTGTTTAACATGCTTCTCAGTCCCGAAGTAAAACAAAAGGTTTGAAAAGGGACAAATGAACTCACCTGTGTTTGAAGCGGTTGACTAAGTTCTACGCAAGAATGCACGCGCTCTTTGTTGTGTTTGTAGTGGTATTCACGTTCCTGTATTGATTTCATGTTGTTTGTAAGTTATAAGTATAAGTCGTAACGATTTACGTGTGTGTAGGTGTTGGTGTTAGCCCTAAAGTTGGCTAACACTTTGAGTCTCGGTCTTTATTCGGCCCTGTTTATTTGTGAAGTATTTTGATAACACGTAACTACTAAATTTAGGTTAGCACACTTTGTTGTTGACTTTATGTTTCCCCTTGGACCATTTTTGTGGCAAAAAGTTCTAAGAGTAAAACTTAGATTTTTGTTATGTGTTAGTTATCCTTTGCATCTTGTCGCATAGTCTTGCATCATGATTGTTTCAATTATATCGCGTGGGCCGAATGAGTTGTCGTTGGGCTAAATGGAGTATTTGGGCCGTATGATTCACCGATGAACCAAACCTCAAACCCCTTAGGCCGGTTAATGGACCAAAAGGGTAAATTGGGCCGAACAAATGGCCATGTTATGATGTTGGGCCAAGGGTTTAATGATGTGTTAATTAATTGGGCTAACCATCCGATATTGGGCCAACTGTTTTACCCAAGTTGGATTGGGCCGCATGGAATAAAAGTGGGCCGAAACAAGTGGGTTGGGCCGGAAGTGGGCCTTGGGTATCCATGATGGCCAAACTAGTGTAGAATGGACCAAACCATCATCCTTTGGGCCTAGTAACACACATCCAATCTAATCAATGGCCCATGAACTGAAACGATGAGTGAGGTAAAGAAAAACGTTGGTCCTACTGAAATATTTCAATCGCAAACATGTTGTGGGCCAAATCATTTTGGGCCGGTTACTTGTCTAGCTAATTTCGAAACTAGGACCGAGTGAAGGAAAATGGGCCGGTTGTGGATGCGTATGGGCCGAACTAACAATTCAGTATTATGGGCGTATAATCACAAACAGCGAACCTCTTAACAGCAACAAAAGGTTCGGCATTTTCAATAAGGTTCGGCTCCAAGTTGACAAGGTTCGCTTCCTCTTCCTAGGTTCGCTCGAGTTAGGATGGTTCGGTAGGGTTTTCTGAATCACCAAGGTTCGCCCGCTCACAAGGGTAGCATGTAGGTTCGGGGCTAGGGACTGGCGAACCAATGGTTCGCCTGATGCATGCCAGGTTCGTTGTTCCTCTAGGGTTCGGCTAACACTCTTGCAGGTTCGGCCATGGTTTGCGGGTGATGACCAGCAGGTTCGCCAAGATAGGGTGTGGCCGAGATGCTAGGGTTCGGCAATGTAGGTGTTGATTCGGCTGGGATTCTGGGTTCGCGAGGCCTGGGGTTCGGTTGCGACCCAAGGTTCGGTGGTTGGTGGGCGCAACAGGGTTCGTGTGATGGGTGTGTGTGCAACAAGGTTCGGCCATTATCTTCCCACAGCTTAAAGGTTCGTCTCCTCCCAAATCCACGTACCTGTACATGTCCCTTGCTATCAGGAGGTTTCGAACCTGCTGTTTATCCATCTCCACGTTGTTGATACGTATAGCCCAGTCCTCGAAGGGTTAGTGGTTCGAATCCAAGACCCAACGATCGGTTGAGTGTGTGTGTGTTCAAAACAAGATAGAAAACCCTAATCTTAGTGATGTTTCGAGTTCCATACCTCACAAATGACCGGATAAAACTTCAGATCGGTTGTACTTCCGTGTAGGGGAAGTCAAGAGCTTCGCGTGGACACCAAGAATGCCTGATTTCGTCTCAAAACGAGTGAGATACGAAGGTTTGAAGGTTCAAAAATGGTGGTAAAATGTGAAATCCGGGAATTCAAGAAGAAGAAGAGAGACAGTGATGAAAAATGAAAATAATAGGCTCATTTGGCCTTTAAATACCCTGAGGGTATTCGGGTTCGTTTCGGTTGCTCGGTTTTCGTCTCCGTTGCATTTCCGGATCGTAACCCGCGCGTGTTTTGAAATAAAATTTAAAGACTTTGTTTTATTTGTTTGAAAGTTGGTTATTCAAAATAAATAGTATAAATATTATTTATTTGAATTATTTGTCGTAATTATTCTTATTTTTACGCGTTTCGTTATTTCTTTCGCGTAGTTTATTTTACGCGTCCTAGTTTAAAATAGTTTCGCTTTAGTTATTTATGATGAGTTTCAAAATTGTAAAACAGAAAATATTAAATTTCCTTAAATTTATTATCGTTCGAATCGTCGTTCGTTTTGTTTCATCAGAAAACGTCACTTACGCGCGTTTTCGTACAGAGCGCTAACTGTACGAACACGATCGTACGTTTCACTTTCTGATTTTGTTTTCTACTTTTCAGTCATCATTTTAGATTGTTAAACTTTCAGATCTATTCGTACAGATCGTCACCTATACGAATAGTTCGTCAGTTCAGCATTCCGTAACAACAACTGTTATTGTTTTGTTATGTTCAACCTCACGTACGTTTAAACCTAATAATACAAATAAAACATGTTTTCATCTGTTTACGATTGTCTGATGTGTTTCTGACTGTTTAAACCATGAGGTTTAAATCAGAATCTCATAAACAACGTTTCATAGTTTATGTTTAGCATCGAATGTTAATAACTTCTAAGTATTTTTCCTCGATTGTATCTGAGTTACTGTACAAGTTACTGTACAGATTACTGTTCCGGTAACGATTCCGGCACAGATGTTACACCTATCCCTACTGGAAGGAAGTGATGACTTCGTGGTGTACTGCGACGCCTCGAAACAAGGACTCGGTTGTGTGCTGATGCAACGCGAGAAGGTTATAGCATATGCATCACGACAATTAAAGGTGCACGATAAGAACTACACAACTCATGACCTAGAGTTGGGTGCCGTGGTGTTTGCCTTGAAGATATGGCGACACTACCTATACGGCACGAAATGTACCATCTTTACCAATCATAAGAGCCTATAACACATCTTGGATCGAAAAGGAGTTGAACATGAGACAACGAAGATGGGTTTAACTCATTGGCGATTATGATTGCGCAATCAAGTACCACCCTGGCAAGGAAAACGTAGTGGCTGACGCGCTAAGCCGGAAGGAGACAACAAAACGTGTGCGTGCACTACAACTCACGATCCATTCTGAGCTGCCACAACAGATCAAGAACGCTCAACAAGAAGCTCTGAAAGCTAAAAGCCTCATCCAAGAGTCCTTGCGGGGCATGGACAAACAATTAGAGGTAAAGACCGACGGAGCATACTACTATATGGATCGGATCTGGATTCCACACTACGGAAGGATGAGACACGTAGTGATGGATGAAGCTCACAAGAGCCGGTATTTGGTACACCCGAGCTCTGACAAAATGTACCATGATCTGAAGACGACCTACTGGTGGCCGAACATGAAGGCAGAGATCGCAAGTTATGTAAGTAAGTGTTTAACGTGCTCAAAGATCAAGGTTGAGAACCAAAAGCCATCAGGGCTACTACAACAACACGAGATACCAATGTGGAAATGGGAGCAAATTTCCATGGACTTCATAACTAAACTGCCTAAGATGGCAAGTGGTTGCGATACCATCTGGGTAATCGTAGACCGACTGACGAAGTCTGCACACTTTCCACACATCAAGGAGACCAACAAATTAGATACATTGACCCGCATTTGACAGAAGGAAGTGGTTACTAGGCATGGAGTACCAATCTCGATCATCTCTGACCACGACACTCGATTCACCTCTCATTTCTGGAAGTCCTTGCATAAGGCATTGGAAACGAGATTGGATATGAGTACCACTTACCACCCGCAGACTGATGGGCAGAGTGAATGAACTATACAAACTTTGGAGGACATGCTCCGCGCATGTGTCGTTGACTTTGGCAGTAGCTGGGAGACTCGTCTGCCGATAGTTGAGTTCTCGTACAACAACAGTTATCAAACAAGCATACAAGCTGCACCATTCGAGGCACTCTACGGACTTAAGTGCTGATCACCCATCTATGGTTCTTTGAATGATTTTGAATATTGTTAAATGATATTTGATGATATATGGATGCATGTTACGATTTGTTATGCGTAAAATGGTCTTAAATGGCTTAAGTAACATAGTTACTATTTATAGCAACTTTATTTCGCAAGAACTTGCTAAAAGATGATATTAGGTGAATAATGTAGTTAAAATGATGTGTTATTGTCACTAATGATGTTATTAACAACTATTATACCTTAACTTGGTTAATATTGCTTTATATGAAAACTTACTAATTTTAGAAACTTTGTTATTAGAATTCATGAACTAGGAATCTCAATACGTGACTTGTACATGCTAATGGTCTATCATGATGTAATATGACTATTGTGTAATAGATATTGTGACTATTGATGTCAAACATGCCAAAACTAGAAAATTTCCATATTAGGAAACTTTAATGATTAAAAAGGAGCTATGTTATTATTGGATAGGATATGACAACGTGCTACGTGTTAACATGATCACGTAGGACTAATAAGCATTCTAGAATCTTTAAAACAATAAGTGTTGTGGAATTTCTAAAAATGGAAACTTACTATAAATAGTAAGTTTTCCATAAACACGAATTGTGTATTTTGCACACAATGAGCACAAACAAGAATATTACTCAAGTTACAACCAACACACGGTTCA
Organism: Mikania micrantha; assembly: GCA_009363875.1. Classification (NCBI taxonomy): domain Eukaryota; kingdom Viridiplantae; phylum Streptophyta; class Magnoliopsida; order Asterales; family Asteraceae; genus Mikania; species Mikania micrantha. Next base: position 16,799,951 of record CM018695.1, read on the forward strand.
CCAACAGTCGTTGACTTGACACTGTCAAACACGGTCAACCACGATCAAACACGGACAAGCACGGTCAATGTGGACCGACATGGACTAACATAAGAACCAAGGGTTGTTGAGCACAAACACGAGAACGAACACGAACACGGTCACTTACACGAACTCAAGTAAGCTATATGATATAGGTAACCGGTGAACGAGTCACCTGCAGCGTACCGGAGCTTACGCTATCACTTTCTGGCTTCACTAAGGTGAGTTTACGGCCCCTCTTTAACTCTTTTACAAGCTTTTCAAATAGGGGGAGAATACTTGTTGAATCGAGTCAAACATTTATACTTGTAAGTTTATTCAATTCGCGGTAATCGATGCACATTCGGAATAACCCATCCTTCTTCTTGACAAATAAGACCGATGCACCCCATGGTGAATGGCTTGGGCGAATGAATCCTTTATCAGACAATTCTTGTAATTGACTCGCCAATTCTTGTAACTCCGAAGGTGCAAGTCTGTAAGGAGCTCTGGTGACTGGGTTCGCACCAGGTACTAATTCAATGTGAAATTCTACTTGACGCTCTGGTGGAATCCCCGGCAAATCATCTAAAAAAACTTAAGGAAAATATCGTACCACTGGAACATATTGAATGCTTTTGCTTTGCTCCTTCTTCTCCACCACATGTGCTAAAAATGCTATGCATTTCTTCCTAAGGCATTTGTGTGCGTTGGTGCATGACATTAGACTAAGTACTTTACTAGGGGTTTCCCCGAAAACTCTTCGAGTTTAACCCGAAGGTAAGGGAATACGAATGAATTTCTCATGACAAGATATTTCCGCTTTGTGGGTGGCTAACCAATCCATGCCTATGATAACATCAAAGCTAACAAGTTGCATAGGTATGAGATCAATCGGGAAAACGTGATCATTTAAGTTCACCGTACATCCAATGATAATAATGTCAATATCGATAGTGTTTCCATCAGCCACCTCCATGTTGAATGGTTTGTCTAATTGAGTACGTGTTCTACCAAGTATACATTCAAACTCATATGAAACAAAACTTCTATCAGCACCAGACTCAAACAAAATTGACGCATAAGTGTTGTTAATCAGAAATGTACCATTAACAACATCCTGGTTGGCTTGAGCTGCTGGAGTGTTCAATTGAAAAGCTCTGCCTCTTGCCACCCTCTGGTTGTTACCCGTCAGTCTTGGGAACTGGTTTCTGAAAGGGCCAACATCACCGCACTCATAACAGGCTCTTGCTTGTACAGGTGCAGCTTGAAATGGTATGACTTGTAGTGCTTGTGTGTGTGGAGCAGGTAATGTAAGCAGTGCAGGTTGAATCCGTTACACTTGTGGTGCACTCCTACATAATTTGGCATAGTGACCATACTTACCTCAATTGTTGCAAATGTGGCAAGGTAGGTTTGGAATGTGATAATATCTGCAGAAATTACATTGTGGAATTACCTCAACATAAGGCCTGGTGTTGAAGTTGTTTGATTATTTTTTAGTAGCCTGAGCAACTGGAGTAATAACAGCAAACCTTTTGGTCTTTTGCTTTCGACTGCTGCTTTTGGACGAGCTAGCTGGTTCAGTCTTGACTTTAGTTGAAGTTCTTTGGCAGCTGTCTTTGTTTCAGTCTTCTTTCCTCCCTTTCACGTAAGTGTTCCGGCCTTCGCATGATTATCCGTCATTGTAGCAGACAAACGGATAACTGCTTCAAGAGTGGTAGGGTTGCTACCAAAGATTGTGTCTTGAATCTGCATGGGTAGACCGCCGATGTATTTCTCTATTGCTCTCTCCAACGGAGTCACCAGATTAAGCGCTAATGACCTTAGCTCATGAAAGCAAGAATTTATCAAGTTCTCACTGCTGTCTTGCTTGAGTTCCCAGAACTCGGCTTCATTTTCCTCATCTCATTGCGAGGACAGAACTCTGTGGTCATCAGAGTCTTAACTTCAGTCCAAGTCATTGCTAGGGCTGAATCAACTCCCCTAGTTCGCTTCTCGCCATTCCACCATGTTAGTGCTCTCTTTTGGAAAACACTCATGGCATAGTGCACCTTCAAATTCTCAGGACAGTCAATGTTATTGAAGGTGTTTTCGATACTCTCAAACCACTACAATAGCCCAGTGGCTCCTTCAGCACCCGTGAATTTCGATGGGCTACAGGGGTTAAAGTGTCACACCCCAGCCTTCCCATGTCCGAGGGCGCGACGTGACTGTCAGGATCGCAGTCTCTAGTCATAGAGTTGTGAGACCTACATGTCTGGTTGCATACGTACATCCAATAACTTGGATAAAACGGTTTGTAAAATCAGAGTTGCGAAAGTTAATATATAAAAATCTCAAGGAGCAGTTTGAATTCAGAAATTGCGGAAGCGTTCTTGAAACAGTTTTCAAAATAATGCAGAGTAATAGTTTTGCCGAAGCGGTTTAAGTTGTTTAGCAATTACATAACATAACAAAATGATACTGAATGTTTAATAGCCTAAGACGCTAAAATAGATGCATGGACTCCTTCCTAGCATCCCATTTCCTTGTGCGCATGCCTTAGTTACCTGAGAAAACATGCGAGTAAAAAGGGTCAACACAATGGTTGGTAAGAGCACAGGTTTTATATCAGCAATAAACATCATTCTTTAAAGTAAGAGTTTGGAGGTCTACATTTCATTACAATGCAATATCCATTGATAGCTAGTCAATATGTGTTATACCATATCCGGGTTCACAACCGAAGCTAACATGCTGGCTCCCACCATGTCCATCCAACAGACAATGGTAATGTTGTTTGGTTAACGTTGCACTGTTCCGACCTCCAGTAGGGATGGCCATATGGCGCCCAACAGTGGGGCTTGTCAGGCCCAAATAGTACTATTCAGAATTACCACGCTAAGCGCCACGCGCTATTAACGGTTCGAGATGTGTTTAATGAGGACTTATCAGTTTTGTGGATGAGTGCCACACATATGCATATACGCGATATTAGCATGTCCAAATGTAACCAAAAAGTATGTTTGTTCAAAACTGTTTGAATGCAATGTTTTCTCACCCAAAGGTAGAAAATAGAAAAAGGGGTCGCGAATGCTAGCAACCTGCTAGTGAGCACCTATAATCATATAGGTTGTGAGTATGTGTTCTGTGGTGTGTTGTATCCCATACAATTCCAAGTGTCTGTGTGCTCAACCGAGTGCGTGTGATGACTTCTGTTGACTCGACGAATCATTGGTGACACGTTTGTTGTGTTAAGTCTGTTTATGTGTCTTAATGCAAGTCAGACACCAACATCCATCCTATGACTCTAACCGTGATGCTTTCACATAAGTCAAGTTTCGTAAGTCATAATGTCTCCGTTTCAGGAGAGTTTCTATATTTAGAAAGTTTCTATTTTTGTAAAGTAATGTTATGAAATCCCATTTCATAAAATCTATACTTCTAATATGTTTATAAAAATACGTTTAAATACTTAAATCCTATTGTTTGCACATAAGTCACCATTTATGGCGTTTGCCCAAATAAAGTTTCCTAAAATAGTAAGTATACGTTCAAATGTCCGTTTTCAAAAATCAAAGCTTCCAATATGCTTAGAAATCATTTTTAAACATATTACAACAATCTAAAATCATAGAATTGCATCCGAACATCAAAACCCCTCTTTTGATTCCAAAAAGTTTCCATTTATGGTAAGTTTTACAAAAATCATGTTTTTCACCAAATCAAATACCCAAATGTGTTTCTAAACACTTCAATATGCATTTGACAACATCTAGACATGTCTAACATGTCTAGATCATCACAAATCCATCACATGCAACATAAAAGTTTCATTTTATGGCAAGTTTTATCAAATCCACACAGTAACTTATCCAAAATCAAATCCAACATTCCTAGACTCTAAAATCAGTACATCTATATCAAAATAACTCAAGAACACCAACAAATTCGTACACAAGAGCCACATGGAGTTGCATGTAGTTGGATGTTCATGCATGTGGGTTTTCACCCTTTGCATGTTAGATCTAACCATAGATAAGTATAGGAGACTACCTTAGAAGCTCTTAGGTGACTCATTTTGAGTTAGATAGAGGTTGTAGAGCTCCTAATGTGGCTGGATTCGATCTTCTTGTTGATTAGTAGCTTCCAAGGCTTCCCTAGGCTCCAATTCTTCCAAACACCAATAGGTTGCTTCAATGTTGATTCCAGAGGGTTTGAGTGACGGTTCCAGCAGTTTTTGGTCGAGAGAGGAAGTAGAAACTCGGAGAAAATGTGAAAGAACCGAGTGGAAAGAGAATGGGGGTGTTTATATATTTTTTGTCTTTCTAGGGTCCCTCGTGTACCGCCTAGTGTGCTCGCATGGTCTAAAGGTGTACCGCCTGCCGATTTGGGAAGATTCAAATTTCCCGCCCAAGCCGTGCGTACCACCAAGGTCCGAGCTCTGGCCCTTGGTGTACCGCCTGGCCTGTTAGATGAGCCCAATTGCCCCATTTTAATCCTTTCGATTCGTTTTTCAATTATTTCACGCTTATAACTCATCATTTATCATCGTTTGGACTTTAATTACTATTCAATTATTTGTTAACCAACGTTCGTGAGACTCGTGTGTGTTTTGATAATTCCTCGAATTATCTTTATTCGTTTTGTGTTTGTGTTTTACGAAATGATCGCATGCTTGATTAATCATAATCAACATGTACTGCGCAATCCAATAATTCCCCAAATTATTGTTTTGTGTTTGTATTTGTGTTTGCCACACTTGGTCTCCATAATCAATGTGCAATGTACGATTCGATAGTTCCTCGAACTATCGTTTCGCAGTTGCTTGTGTTTAACTCATCCAATTAAACCAAATTAAATGAAATGCAACAAGTATAAATGTGAAATGCTAATTTGTAAGAGTTGCAATTTACCTGAAATTGTCGGGTGTCACATCATCCTCTGCTTAAAAGTGCAAACAGATGGGTTTCCACCTCCATTGTGCTGGTTGAGAGTATGGCTAGCTTGGTTTAGTTAAGTAACCAACCTAGTGATGAGATTTTCTAACTCTTGCATGCCAGTGTGGGCATTGTTATTGTTAGCATTATCGTTGTTGTTTGTATTTTCTTCGTTGCGACGGCGTGGCGGCATGTTCTGAGGATGATTAGAAACATGTTACTACTGTTTGCAACATAAATCATACAAACTATCGTAAAAATGAGTTCATTTTAACAGTTAGGATTACGTATATGGAACTATATATTTCTCCTATCTGTGCTCAAACTCATAATAAGGCAATAGTTCCTAATGTTATACTAAAGCATCATACCTAGGTCATATCTAATACTAACTAAATATTCCTAAATTTCAAACACCTTCCACCCTATACTAACACTGACAACCTCCCGATACAGTGCAACTAGTTTACATATAAGGCATACGTATATTTGACTGCAGTCGCATCATCCACCGTCCCACCACCGTTACAATGCACCACGATTATGCCTTTGTTAAAATTAGGGTATAACATATGTTTCCCACGTGTTCACTTCACAACCTTATCCTATGAAGGATAATTATGAGTGAAGTGTATTCAAGTTCTCTTTCACAACTAGGTTCACTTAATGTTTAAGTTCACCTGACATCTAGGTTCACCTATTTTCTAAGTTCACCTAATGTCTAAGTTCACCTAAGTGTGACCATATCATCACTAAGGGTTCATATCATTACTAAGTGTTCATATCATCACCAAGTGTTCATATCTTCCCTTCAATATATATATATATCCATAAAGAGTATTCATAAATGAGCAAACCCGTGTTTTCCATAATAAGTCGATCCAATCCTTTCCAACAACAGTTTCCAACATATCCTAGCTATTCTCCTTAATTCCCGACACTAACAGACCCCCAATATACCACAAATGGTTTTTGTATAGGGCATACGTAGGAATCATTCGCAACCTATCCAGCCGCCAGCCCACCACCTTTGTGACATACTATGAGTGTGTCCTTGTCTGGTGATTAAGGATCAATCAATCCTAAATAAATATTTCCCTTCTTCCTCAACACTAACATCCACCCAATGTACTGTAAATGGTATATGTGTAGGTCATACATAGAATTCAGTCGCAACAGCTTTAGCCGCCAGCCCACCACCTTTACAATACATCACGAGTATGTCCTTTTCAAGTAGTCAAGGCTCAATCAATCACATAAAGCAACAATTAATAAGTAGCATGTATCACCTATTATATAACAGTTATCATGTAACATATATCATATATAGTAGGATTGCAGTTAACATGTAATAAACATATAAACACAAAATCCTGAATATAGTAACTAGTGTATGAAGTAATTCATACTAGGGTATCCTATGGTTATAGACTAGGTTATCCATTTCTCGTAACCTAGTTCCCTATAACCCAGGCTCTGATACCAATCTGTAACACCCTGACCGATGGCGTAAACATCGGGATGCCACGAGGGATGTGTAGATTCTTCATAAGCTCGTGGGCATCTAAATGTATCGTCACATATCATTTAATTCAATTAAAGTAATTACACAAAAATCATGTTCGTCATGATTCAAAAACAATAAATTAGACAAAAGATATAGCTAAATTAACTAAACCCTAGTCTTTAGAGATCCACTTAATTTAGCTAAGTTTGAGGCCCTAAGTGAAGATATTCCAAAAGATGTAGAGCTATCCTTTTTTACTTACTTCTCCTCATTCCTAAAACATGTAGAAAATCAACTGTCAACTACATATGTAGTTGTTGAGTAATCATAAGTTTTACTTACTCCAAAAAAATATTTATAAAAAGGTTTTAAGAATAACACGTGTCAACCTGTAACATAATAATCATCTGTCTATGCACAAACAAACACACCAGACCAAATAATCCAAGTAAGCACAACTAATCATCCAAACACATTCAATCAATCTCAACCAAACACAATAAATCAATCACCAACATTCACCATAATAAATTTATCTCAATGTACTGCGGAGAACCTTAGTCACCTCAATCAACAGTAGGAGGAATCGTCGCGGAGGATCGCAGTAAACTCAATCAACGATATCCCAATATGCATAAGTGTCAATATTGTACACTGCGGAGGACCGCAGTTAACTCAATCGACAGTGGAATAACCGAGGAGGACCGAAGTCAACTCAATCAACGGCAATTCAATCATCACGGAGGACCGAAATCCACTCAATCAACAATGACTCATAGGAGTTGTGAAAATTCCTCATCAATGGCATCTTAATGATAATATCTCAATGATAATCCAAGTTTCACACATGTTATATCCAAATCATAATAGCTTTGGTATACATGTTCCACCCCCGAGTTTTAAAAGTAAAAGATTTAAAAAGGGGGTTATGAGAACTCTCATTGACTAAGCGGTTTGATTAGTTCTTCGGTAAGCGGGGGTAAGAAAGGAAACATTACTCGAATCCTACAATAAATATTTAACAATATGTTTGAGCTATAATTCCTTATTTGATTATTCTTTTTAAATCTGAGTTGTTAACTGAGTTCGTGTAGTGAGAATGACTCATTCTTGTGATATTCAAAAGAATGACTGTTGCTAATGGCCATTCACAAGAATGAGGCATGCTAATGGCCATTCATACGAATGAGCCATGCTACAAGCCATTCACACGAATGACTCATGCTAATGGCCATTCACACGAATGAATGGCTCGTTCTTACGAGCCATTCGCCCGAAATGGGTTTCAGCCATGGCAGATGGCGATTTCGAGTTTTAGTCGAAATCAATGATGGTTTTCAGTGTGTATATGTGCGAAAACTCGTTTAGAAGGTGTATGGGTCGAAAGTGGTGTTTAAAACCGGCTAAAGCCTCGGTTTTGTCGGGTTTGTAGAAAACCCTAAAAACCGAAATAAAACACGTAAATCTAGCTCGTTTGAGCTCGTTTTTTCGTGGGTTTATGATCTACAAGAGTGGAGAAGTGTTTTGGAACAAGAATCAACGAAAATGGTGAAGAAACGAGTGAAATATGGTAGAGAAAAATTCTAGAGAGAGATCTGGATTTGAACTTAGAGAGAGAGGTAGAGTAGGCTTGTGAAAAGTGAGGAAAAAGGAATATTTCTTCCTTTTTATAGCCCGGGTCAAATACGAATGCTCGGTTACGATTATTTACTCGTTAACAATTTTAATTCGATCGGTTTTACGTAAATTATTTTTAAATTACGAAACGTTTAATAAAATAATTTATTTAAAATCGTTTAAGGTGTTTATTCCTAGTAAACGTTTTAAGTTCTATTTTTATTAATTTTAAGTATCGTATAATATTTATTTTGGTTATCTCGTCGGAATTCGTAACTCACGTTCATATCCATAAAGATCGTCACCTTTACGAATACAACGCTCGTATTGTATTCCAACTTTATTGATAAATTAAGGAATATTGTTTCGGAGTTATTAATCTTAATAAATGTGTTCATGCGAATCATGACCCACTCGAACACACTATTAAGTTAATCTTACCTGAAATAATATTCACGTTTTAAAGTAATATATGTGTCCTCACCATCGTTTAATGTTTCAATAAATTTATTATGTTATTTCATTTATTCCAAATCAACATACAAAAATTCTCCTCACTAAATTATAGCACTGACACATCCATGAGAGACCAAAATAAGCTTATGTAAAGGGCATACATAGGAGTCGGTCGCAACCTATCCAGCCGCCAGCCCACCACCATTTGTATAAACCATGACCATATGTCCTTGCCTCTATTTGGTGATAGAATTTTATACCTTTACTAAAACCAAAACAAAACCTTAGATTCGCCCTCACTAAATCATATCACTTACACATCCATGATAGACCGAAATAAGTTTATGTATAGGGCATACATAGGAGTCGGTCGCAACATATCCAGCCGCCGTCCCACCACCATTTCAATAAATCATTACCATGTGTCCTTGACTATGTTTAGTGACCAAACATTCAAGCTTTATCCAAAACCATAACTAACCTCAGATTCTCCTCACCAAATCTTAACACCGACATAATCATGATATACCGAAGAAAGTTTATGTATAGGGCATACGTAGGAGTGAGTCGCAACTTATCCAGCCGCCAGCCCACCACCTCTTCAATAGACAATGATTATGCCCTTGCCTATATTTGGTGATTTTAATATTACACTATTACCAATACCAATTAAACCCAATATAACATGCGTATTCAACTGCAATAGATACTGTGGTTCAGTCTAGTTGTATTCCAAACTAAACTTCCACATGGTTTATGCTCATTAATTATATGTTCTCATCAATATATACCAGTGATCATATCATCATTCAAAACCAAAGCATTCAATCATCATAATGTGTTCTATCAATATAAAGTATGTGCAATAATAAGTACTTGAAATACAGTGATGTTACAACGGTCAAACATGGTCAAACACAAACAAACATGGTCGAACATGGACAAACATAACAACCTAGGGTTGTTGAGAACGAACACGAACACGCACACAAACACGGACTTATAAATCCTATGTGATATAGGTAACCTGTTTCAGACGTGCCGGACAAATTAGTAGCTTACGCATTAATCACATAGGTGAGTTTACGGCCCCTCTTCAAACTGTTTTACAAACTTTTAAACTAGGGGACAATACATGTTGTGCGTCAAACTATATTTGTACGAACATATTGTGTATGTTGGTTTATTGGACAAACATTAAGTATTGTATCGTAACAAAGTCCTCACACAGTCTTACCGTTAATGTATTTACAACGAGGTGAGTTTAGATAGTACTATTGGGCGTGACGAACCCCACGCGGCTCCAATACTGACCCGAGGTCAGGACGCGTGTAATCTCAACCCATCGTCCATGTCATTACGATAGGCATAGCGGAGGCTAGAGCAAACAAGTCTAGTTCGGTAGAGACGCAACTGACGCTTGGAGCCTAGGGCTCGAAACAAACATTAATAAATAGCATGACGCATTACAAACAACTATTTTTTCTTACGTATGATTATCAGAACCTGTGAACTCACCAACCTATGTGTTGACACTTTTTCTTAACATGTATTCTCATGTAACGAGTTAGCTTGCACACCGAACAGGAATGCACCTAAGGGAAAGAGCACAGGACATTCATGCATTCTTATTGTGTCGTTTTGAAAAAAACAATTCTTATTTCATTATGTCGTATTAAACAATGTAGTGTCTAACGTTTTTACATTCCGCTGCATTTTGAACAACCTTATAATCCACTGATTTATATTGTTTATGATATTCCGCTACATGTTTTACAAATCAGTTTGGTTATTGTCATTATATCGAATGTGTTTTTCAACGCATATAGAGTCATTTTATATGACTAAGAGCTATGATTATGGCCTCGTCACGCCCAGCGGTCTGACACCGCAAGTGGGAATTTGGGGGGTGTGACATATTATTTTTAGGATACTTTTTTTTAAGTATAGTTTCATCCCTTCAAATCTTCTCTTAAAAGTCTCTTGAATCGTTTGTAAATCCTTTTACTTTTTCTTAAACATATTATATGTATAGGGTAAGGAATGGTTGTTAACCCACCTTAATTGAGGTAACCCATTAACCCAAGCAAAACTCGCTCAAATCTTTGAAAATTTTTTCATGGCCTTTTTTATACAAAAATAGGGGGCTCCATTTTTAAGTTTTTGCTAATTCACAAGCGTTTAGAAATTAAACCAAGTGTAAGTTTGTGTTACACTGCAAGTTATATTTATTTTTGCTCTAATTACACTGACGTAAGATCTTAAACGATGATGAATTAGCAAAAACTTAAAAAAGGAGCCCCATCTACTTTTGTATAAAAAAGGCCATGAAAAAAATTCAAAGATTTGGGCGAATTTTGTCATGGTTAATGGGTTACATCAATTAAGGTGGGTTATTATATGATCCCAATCATATATATATATAGTATTGTTCATACTAGACCGAGAGCATCTCGACTAGTCAAACATGGTTAATCAAGCAAATAATTACTTTACGACCATTAAACAAAGTAATGGTTTAAAGCAATAAATTTGGTTCATGGCAGTTTGACTTTTAAAGTCCTTGCACTAAAACATAATTTTTATAATTTGCATACTATCCTTGAGCTCGAGGGCTAAATTCCAACATTTTATGTTCAAGGGAACTTCTATAAACATTTTTGAACAAAATACACGTATGGTCGTTCTTAAGAATGCCCATTTTGCCCTTATGTACCCTAGTTTTCAACTAAAATTCTAATTTGAGTCAGTTAATCCATGAAATTCATAAGTTTATATTTTTCTAAGTGTACAATGATGATCAAGCTCAAATCTTTACACAAGTTTAGATCTCTATCACAGAAGGGCAAGAGGTTTTTCTTAGGATAATTTTAAGTTCAAGTCTGACCTGAAGCATCAAAAAAATAAGACGGTTGAAATTTTCATCATAAGTGGGTTCAAATTCTAATAATGTTGGTACATAACAATTTATATAAACATAAAGTTAAACGCTTAATTTAAAAATTTATAAATATAACTATTCTAAAATAAAGCTCAACTTAGAAATAATAATAATAATAATAATAATAATAATGAAAATTATCTTATAATAATGTTTCAATTTATAAGTTTTAATTTGCTATGTTTTGAAGATGATATAAAATCCAAATAACTAGATTTCTATTGTAAATAATAATAATAATAAAAATAAACGAATAATTTAAAATTTAAGAATATAAATGAACAAACATATTAAAAGATATTTACGAATGCAAATGAACAAACACGACCTATGTTCATTTTTGTTTATTTAATTAAACATATGAAACTTTTTTTTCATGCCTATTAATTCATTATATGAACTTAGGACCCTATTTTTATCAAAACTTTAATACAGTATACCTAAGTATAAAAAAAATAGGGCAAATGCATATATAAACTTATAAACTTCATAAATTATATATACCCGATTTAAAAAATAAATTACATACATCCCCTTATCTAACTTATTAAATTACATATATATCTCATTTTCTAAATTTTTAAATTACATATATTCCCTTTTTAAAAATGAAAATAATAAAAGAAGGGCATATACGTAATTTAATTTTTGACTAGGTATATATGTAATTAGAGTGATAAATGGTGGGTATATATAATTATGCCTAAAAAGATATATACAATAATAATCTTTGAATGTTTTCCTAAATAACTCGTGTTAAAACTAGGGCTGTAAATAAACCAAATGTAATCGAACAATTCATGAACTGTGTGACAGGAATTTGTTTATTTTTGTTCATTTAATAAAAGAATGAACATGAACATAAACAAGAAATTTCATTCGTTTAGTTAAATGAACGAACATGAACATATGTCTTTTTCATTCATTTGTGTTCGTAAACGTCCGGTAATGTGTTCATTTATTATGTTTATTCGTTCAAAAGTGTAATCGAACAATTCATGATCTGTGTGACGAGAAATTTGTTTATTTTTGTTCATTTAATAAAAGAATGAACATGAATATAAACAAGAAATTTCATTCGTTTAGTTAAATAAACGAACATGAACATATGTATTTTTCATTCATTTGTGTTCGTAAACGTCTGGTAATGTCTTCATTTATTATATTTATTCGTTAAAAATGTTTTATTATTTTAATTCTTTATAGTTTATACCTTAACATTTAAAATAAAAATCTAGTCATTTGAAACTTGTTTCTTTTTTAAAAACATAGTAATTTGAAACTAAGACATGTGAAACATTAGTTTAGAGTAATTTAAATTAAAATTAGAGTAAATTACGGTTTTGGCCCCTGTGGGTTAAGTGTTTTAACTATTTCGGCCCAAAATAGAATATTCTAATAATTCAACCCCAGTGGTTTAGACAACTAACGTTTTTGGCCCCCAACTATAGTTAGGTTTTGGGCAAAAACTGTTTAAAAGTTAAGTTTGAGGAGTCAAAATCTAAACCAAAGGGGTTGAGAATTTATAAAAGATTTTATTTTGGACCAAAATAGTTAAAAACACTTAAACCATAGTGGCCAAAACTGTAATTTACTCTTAACATTATTATGTCTTACTTTTGATTTGTATTAGAATAATTATTTTCTTTTGTTTATGTCTAATGTTTAACTTCATATTTATGTTAAATGATTATGTCTAATGCTTGTAAGTGAAATTTTTTATTTTAATCTTTTAAATAGGAGTAAATTACGGTTTTAGCCCCCGTGGTTTAAGTGTTTTAACTATTTTGACCCAAAATAAAATCTTTTATCAATTAAGCCCATATGGTTTAAACAACTAATGTTTTTGGCTCCCAATCATAGTTAGGTTTGAGGGCCAAAACCGTTATAATAGTTAGATTTGTGGGGCCAAACAGTTAGTTGTTTAAACCACAAGGGTTGTATTGATAGAAGATTCTATTTTGGTTTGAAATAGTTAAAAAACAGTTAAACTATGGGGGTCAGAACCGTAATTTACTCTTTAAATAATATATGTCCATTTGTGTTCGTGAATAAGTTCAATTCCTTATAGACAAAAATTTTTGGTCGGTTAGTGCTAGTGAACCATTCATGAATAAGTGAAAAGTTAAACAAATGAACACAAACTAGGCTTCGTTCATGTCTGTTTGATTTGTTTACAATCTTAGTTAAAACACTTTTATAATTTTTAAATGCTTCTTAATCAATTGTGTCTTCAGGGACTACAACACATGATTTTTCAAGAAACGAACATCATATTATGGCCTTAACTGAAACCAATTTATCAAAGTCAAATGCTCCTTTTTTTAAGTTTACCTTGTATACAAATATCATCAATCAAATAGATATCATTAACAGGGTTAGACAGCCCGCGTTTTCTTTAAAGCTACTTTTGAAATCAATATAATCTGGACTCTATCTAAGCTTAGAGACTTTAAATCCACTTAAAAGCTCTTAGGCAGGTAAAGCAACTGGTGCACAAACCAGGTTTTTTGAGAAATGGATCCACGAACGGAGAACCGGTTCTTGAATTTGAAATGTATACCCTATGGAATAAGTGTTGGAAAATTGATTTATTTGATTAATTATCAAATTTAATTTGAATTAAAATCAAGACTCTTCATATTACCCAATTAAATCAAGGCTTTTCAAATTACATGTATTGATGATATGTGTTAATTCAAGACCCTTGGTATCACCATATTGTAGTATAAATACAAGACAATTGGTGTCTTGTTTGTTGGTTGAAAAGAATACTACATAACATCTCACACAAACTTTGAAGAATTTCCAACCTTCTCAACTCTTCAAGCTCTCGCTTAAGAAATCTTTTGCAGGTGCAAGGTTAATCCCGACAGTACACATACTGTTTCGGTTGTTGTACCCTGGGAGACAGACGCGTTCGTCTTGAGAAGAGGCGCGAAATCTGTTTTAAGGGAAGCGTATTGAATACGTGCCTCAACCATAATCATCAACATGTTTATTCTATGTCAATGAAGAATAGGTGGAAAACATAAGCGTATTGAAGTATTTGTGACCGGCTCGTCAATATTCTTGATTGAAGACTCGCTATTCGGAGTACCCAACGAAGACATGCATCAAAACATGTTTCGTATATAAATTAGTAATTTATATTCTTTTATTTTAGTCTTGTAACCGGTAATGTACTAAATTATTTCTTACGAATAACGAGTGTATCGTTATTATGTATATTTTATTATTGTTTTATAATAAAAACGTGAACCCATATCCTACAATCTTAAAACAGACTTTCGTGAAAAACCTTATAAATAAGGATTTTGGGTTCATGAAAGTTAAATATAAACTAAGATTTTTGATAAAATCTTGTAAATATTTTTGAGAAATATTTAGTACGAGTTGGTCGGATTTTGTAATTGGAATACAATATTTAATCCGAATGCCGTGTTACAAGACATGTGATTTGATTCATTGTTTTGAATTCATGGGTTTCGATTGTGAATTGAACCATGGAACAATTTTTTGTTCGTTTCCAAATGATTTTTGAACGTTTTTTTTTTCTAATAATTGTATTAGAAAAATGTGGCTTTGTAAACACATACAAAGTGTTTGTGAACACTTGTTTTTTCTTCTAAAATGTTTGTTAGAAGTTTACTACTTTTTAGCAAATTATTATCGTTTACGAAAACATTTACATTTTCTAACAAGCATGTTAGATGTAATTATTGTTTTTGGTAAACATTGGTTTGAACATTTAAAGTTTTCTAACCGACGTGTTAGAAACAAGGTGATTTTGAAACCGTTTATTGGTTATGAACATTTAACTTATATTTCTAATGAGCGTGTTAGAAAATATAATGTTGATTAAAATAATAAATATTATAACGAACACATTAGAAAACATTGTGTTTTAAAAAGTTCTTATGCATTTATATTTCTAACAAACATGTTAGAATCGAGAGTGTTTGTGTAACACTTTATTTATTTTATAACAAGCGTGTTATAAAATACTATTTGCAAAGTAATAAGTTTTTAACGATTTTTGTAATCGTTTATTTTCTAACAAGTGTGTTAGAATTAGTTTATTTGGTATAAACATAATAAGCATTATAACGATTTTGGTAATCGTTTATTTTCTAACAATTGTGTTAGAATTAGTTTATTTTGTATAAACATACTAAGATTTATAACGATTTTGGTAATCGTTTATTTTTTTTTTTAACAAAGTCTTAAAACCAGTTTATTTTATAAAAAAAAAAAAGCTTTCTAACGGTTCGGGAAATCATTTATTTCTAACAAGCGTGGTAGAACTGAATTATTTTATAATTTGAAAGGCTTTAGAAAAGATTTGTGTAATCGTTTCGTTTCCAACAGAAGTGTTAGAACCGGTTTGTTATATAATAATAAAAAACTTTGAAAATTTTGTTGTTTATTTTCAAACGAGCATAGTAGAAACTGGTTTGTCATAAAAATGTTAATTTTAACCGGTTAGTTTTCATGACGAGTTAAAAGTATGTTTAGATAAAAATGTTTAAGTAAACATTTTAATAAGATTGCTTTATGTAAGCAATTTTTAATGCTCTAACGTAAACGTTAGATACGATTTTTATAATCGACTAAATTCTAATATGATTATTAGAAAATGTTTATGTTATAAACAATAAATTGTTTTATGTAAACAATTTAATTATGTTACATGAAAGGTAGATACGATTTGTGTAATCGTTTTATTTTGAACAGATTAATGACTGTTTGATTTAAAGTTTCAAAACGAAACAACTAAAGAATGAAGATGCTATTGGGAACATTTTTGATTTATCCCAAAGGACACGTGTCATTGCATATCGAGGATGATTCCTAATGAAATGTGCAACCATTTATGCATCTTCTGATCTAGATGACATTGAAATGTCAGATACCGAAAGTGTTCAAGATAGTAACACTATATGACTTGGTGTTTAGAATTCATCTATGTGCCTTTTTAAACCATTACAAATAAACATTTGTTTTAGTGCGTTGGTTGTGTTCAATATCTTAAGATAACACATGCGTTTATGCACAATAATCACTATAACATATGAAAGAGATATATGTTATAGTTAACTATATTAATAAATTCTGTGGAATTTACTATAAAGTGATGATGACATATAGATGCTTCTATTGCTTTCATTGTGTTTGAAATTATGTGGATTATGTGTCTACTAACTTAGAAGAGCATCCTAAATACATAGCATGAGATACAACAAATTTGAAATTAATTTGTTGTATGTCATAATGAAACATGACTTTCTATTGAAGGAGGACTTCAAAACATGTCAAATGACGATGTCATTTGAGATGATTTTGGTAGACGTTGAAAGTGTTGAAGAAATAACACTTTAAGATTTGATGTTTAGCTATCATTCTTGTACCCGTTTAAAATATATTGTGTGTTATATTTTATTATAAATGTTCAACTATGGCTTAAGTTTATTTATTTATTTTTAAATAAACAAGTTGATCTAGAAATAATAAAATGATATATGGTAAATAATATTTAAATTTTGGAGAATTTAAATTTTTCTAGTCTAATAAAGATACATATTTAAACGGAAATTACAAGTGGTGACTTGCACGAACACAATGAGCGGGTTATGATATTGACTTATATATGTTGTAAGTCTCATATCAAATATCAATGTAATATGGTGAGTGTATTAAAGCAAAATACACAAGAACGAAGGATGTCGTCTAAAATATGTTGAGAGCATCAACATGGAAATTCATAAGTGTATTTTGATTACTATAACATATGAAATAAATATATGTTATTATTGTAAATAATTTTAATAAATTTTGCACATTTATTAAAGATACTTACAATAGTGATGGTCTTGTAGATTATGCTACAACCATTAACGTTATTGAAACTATGTGGAGGATTTATCCTTTAATTTGGGAGAGTATCCTAATATATAGTTTCATTGAAACAACCATATAAATGTATAAATCACTTTAGACACATGGGATGTCATATTGTTGAGTATTAATCTTGTTGATTATATCTCAAGAGTCTAGTGATTTTATACAAATAGCATACATCATATGTTGATGAATGTGTTCACCAAAGTGACTTGAGTTAAGACATATGTTTAAGTTCTTAAGATTAAATGGTGAAGCCTTAGAGATTAAAGGCAAATAAGTTATGATCCTAGATAATGGATGAAGTTAAATATAGTTATGAGTTTTTCTTAAACCAAGGGTTTAAAAATCTCATTATTCTTGTCTAAACTAAGATATGAATGTTTGTAGAGATAATGTGTTATCTCTAGGAGCTGTGATTGATCAGAATGATGCATCTTCTGTTCACATGCTAATATTTTAGTTTAAAGCATGCTAGACTAATACATGTTAATTTAGATGCTCTGCAGAGATTAAATTAACTTTAAACATTCAATATATGTGATGACATGAGAATGAGTTTCGGTTCATATAAGGAGAACTCATGGAGTAATATGTATGGATGAACTTAGTGACACAATGATGTATATATGTTTGATATTTTATCACATGTGTAAAAGTCATCAAAATATAAATTGCTCAAACTTAATCAAAGTGCAAGCAATATGGGGGAATGTGTCATTTACAAAACAACCCTCTAGAGTTTGTAAGAGATAGTATTTGAGAAGTTTCTCAATCTCTTGTGGAAAAGGAGAACTTTTCATAGCACGATTTTAATAATTGGAAAATGGTTATCCAATAAGACTCAAATGTGGGGGTTGCTTGCACTTGAGACTTGTATGTTGAAATATTTTGTAATAAGGATTTTAGTAATCCAAATAAATATTGCAAATTTGTGACCAAGTGGGGGTACACGCTGGTTATACGGAGTCAATCAAGTTTATTGAACTCAAATGTCAATTGGTAAAATTCAAATTGTAGTTAGATATTTGAAAAAGCTTACCAAAGGCATGGTGAAACGTGTTTAGCCTTGAAATGAGTTTCAAATCATTCTAAAGACATGGTTATATAACTTGATCCAAGTTGAGATCACTGGTTATAGTCTTATAAATTGAAAAGGGGGCTAGTATGACTTGTAAGTCAAGAACACGTTATAACAACTTATCTCAATTGTAAATTATCGTTGTTGACTTTGTGAAGTCAAAGATAATGTTTTGGATCCAATAACATGAGATATTAAGTTGAGGAATGTGACTAAAGCCTATGTAAAGAGATATTTGAAGGAAACCTAACCTTGTTGATTGGAGATCCCATAATCTAGGTTCAATAGGACAACTAATTCATATATCTAGGGTGGTCACTGTGGGGGCATAGTTATACAATGGATGTATAAGCTAATATATATATGTTGATATATATCCTCCTAAACTGTAAAATGGTGTTTAAATACATCCTAGTCCATTCCTATAACAATCAGTGACATTGTTGTGTGAGGTTAAGTATAATATATGGTTAATGATTTGTGTAAATCATGATAACCAAAATGCTTTTAATGATTGTAGACAAATCACCTATGTTAGAGAGAAGTGGGGTCGCTTCGAATGGAATTATGGGCATAATTCCTAGAGCTCTCGCAGAACCAGGATAGTGTTCCATGACCATAACGGACACGACAATGAGGGGTTAACCAGACCAGGAAGAGTATTGTGTGAAGTGTAATAACGTCTACGTAAAAAGGGGTTTAGTTCAAGGACATTGCGTCTACTAACCGCTAGGAGACCAAGTATACTTCACAAAGGAAAGTTCAAAGGGAATACTTACTTCTCCTGCAATACTCAACCGCTGAAATTGTGTCTTAACACTTGAGTGTATGAGTTGATTTTTATTCATGTGGGGGATTGTTGGAAAATTGATTTATTTGATTAATTATCAAATTTTATTTGAATTAAAATCAACACTCTTCATATTACCCAATTAAATCAAGGCTTTTCAAATTACATGTATTGATGATATGTGTTAATTCAAGACCCTTGGTATCACCATATTGTAGTATAAATACAAGACAATTGGTGTCTTGTTTGTTGGTTGAAAAGAATACTACATAACATCTCACACAAACTTTGAAGAATTTCCAACGTTCTCAACTCTTCAAGCTCTCGCTTAAGAAATCTTTTTCAGGTGCAAGGTTAATCCCGACAGTACACATACTGTTTCAGTTGTTGTACCCTGGGAGACAGACGCGTTCGTCTTGAGAAGAGGCGCGAAATCTGTTTTAAGGGAAGCGTATTGAATACGTGCCTCAACCATAATCATCAACATGTTTATTCTATGTCAGTGAAGAATAGGTGGAAAACATAAGCGTATTGAAGTATTTGTGACCGGCTTGTCAATATTGTTGATTGAAGACTCGCTATTTGGAGTACCCAACGAAGACATGCATCAAAACATGTTTCGTATATAAATTAGTAATTTATATTCTTTTATTTTAGTCTTGTAACCGGTAATGTACTAAATTATTTCTTACGAATAACGAGTGTATCGTTATTATGTATATTTTATTATTGTTTTATAATAAAAACGTGAACCCATATCCTACAATAAGTTCGGTTTGGGCCAGGTTCGAAACCAGAATTAGGGAACCGGCAATGGATTTTCAACAAAAAAAATTATTTAATTATAACAGCATAAAAAAATAAAAACAACCAAAATTATTTTTTTGTTTATATTTAATAACTTCACAAACAAAATAACTACAAAAAACAACAAATAAACAACCACAATCGTTGTAAGTCCTATTGCGAATGAGTATTGTCATCATAGGTAAGTTTGTCGTCAGATATACCGGGAGATAGTCCTTCTGCCACCCCTCATCATGTACTTTTTATTCAAGTAATATTTCATCTTCGAGGTTTGTTGCGTCTTGAATATGATCAAGCATGTCCAAGTGATCTTTTAAGCACATACATATCTCTACCGATTCTCGAGTTAGTCTTGTTTTTGGCAACGATGAAACCCTACTAGTAAGAGAAAAATCATATTTCAAAGTTACTGTATATACTTTGACAGTTAATAATCAAGAGTCATGGTAGATAGAATTGGATAGTTTGCCTCATGTTTATTTCATCAAGTCTTAAGATCTAAATTGTGATAATTCTTGATTTGAAAATTAAGTTGACATAAAATTCATTTTACTATACCTCCTGGTCTCGCTTGAAAGGTTTCACCTTTTTGTTGTTTCATTACGAACTATATTTCATATAGAAAGAAGTGAGTCTCGTATTTTGTTGACACTTGAAGTCAATATGCTCGGCCCATACATAAGTTTATGTTAGACCCATATATATTTAAATATAACTTATACATAAATTTCAAATTTAATTAAAATATCATTTTGGTTTTAGTTGAATAATTTGGATCATATTTATACATATCCAAATTGTCATATATTTCTTCTATCAAACATTCAACCTTCATAAAATTTAAAATTGGGTCTAAAACAACAACAAAAGTAAACATGGGTGATAACTCTTTGATGTATTTTATACATTTTTATTTCATTGGTTTTTATCATTGTGCAAACATTTAGTTTATATATGACATTTTACATTGTAATTCCGAAAATACCAAACAACTAGTGGAATAATATATTCTAAATAATTTTGTAGTAACAGTTTCGAATTCATCAAGAAAATAAGTTAGATATTGAATATTTTCCCAATACTCATCCAAAAAGTCATCTATCAAACCACTTTCGTAAAGATTAATTTGCACAAAAAAATTTGAAGTAACATAGAGTTCCACCCGTACTGGAATGTGACCAACAGAAGATGCAATGTGAGACATTGTATAATACAAAACTAGAAAATACAAAGAGAGCATTTTTTGCATAATAAGAGCGTTTAAATATGAAGAGAGTAAAACGAACATAAAGAGCGTGTGTTTTTGCATTTGATTTTCGTTTTAAAGTGTGGCACTTAATAAATTCATCTCACGTCTACTTATAGAGAGTTAAAGGGCTAAAAAAACCCAACTAGAAATCAGGTTCCAACAACTCAAAACCAATCCTGCAGCTAAAAACTGATCTAATAGCTAGAACAGATTAGGAACTAGTTTTTTTTGCCCGGTAAGAATCCGTTCTGGGTAAGAAGTTGTAATAAAATTTATATTCAGAATTGGTTAGAAACCGACACGTTAAATTAAGTACAAGTCAGTTCTAGTGTGTATCAGTTTGAAATTGGTTCAGTTCAAGGTAGAACTTTTGGTTTTCGGTTTTAAAACATGTTCTTTATAATCATCTATAGATTAGAATAAGGTTTAACTTCTTCTCTCTCCATCACTTTCATTGTCTTCAATCACTCAGAGTTGGAATCTTTGAAAGAGGCAGAGAAATAATTGAGAAAAAAAAAATTGGGGTTCACATTTGAACCAATAAGAAATGGAAACATATACCACCACTTCCACTCCTAATGACTTCTCTCTTATCATTCAAAGATCAAAAGCCACTGAAAATCTGGAGAACAATATCTTTACTTTTATCCTTTTTCTACTCCAACTGCTGGCAACAAACAAGTCATTGTTGTAACTTCAAAAGGGTAGTGGTCAAGATTTGAGTTCTACTAGCAAAGATCTCAAGTAATCCAACTTTCATTGGTCTTCAATCTTTTAACTTTATTAAAAGCTATCTGTTCATCTCAAAAATGCATTTTATCAGTATTTCATAACCATACAGGACTGAACGGCCGAAGTAATTGGACAAAAAACCAGTTTGGTTAGCTTAGTTGAACAATTATTCATGGGAACCGGCAAACCGATGAGTCGGACCAGTGAAGCGTGCAGTTGGGCTAGTGAACCGCACTGGTTTGCCAGCTTTCAATTTTTTCTATAATAAATTACATATATAAATTTTATAATATTTATCACGTTTTTTGGTTTTTAAATCCAGTTCAACCAATCTGACCTAGTGAAAGTGTGAGACAGTGAAACTATCGTTTTGATGTCCAATATGGTTTTGAAAACATTGCATTTTATGTCATCCCTCTTAGTTCACCAAACATGTTAAAGTACAAAAAATGAGTCTCACCACTAGGAAGAAAAAAATTGCTTGGACAAACATGTTTACATTTGCACAAAACCTCTAGGTTCATCTCATTTTGTGTGTTTAGAAACCAACCAACGATTAAAAAGGGTCGACATAAATAGGTGACTCATTTTTATAGTTAGTTGCATATTTTACGCTATTCATATGATTATTCAATGGAGAGTTTGTTATTGTTTATTTATTTAATAAATAAAAGAACATATAAAAAATGTTAGTTCACTTAATTAAACAAAAATGAACATATGTCTTATTTGTTCTTCATGTTAACGAACATTTTTTTTCATGTATATTTGTTTATGGGTTACGCTAAATATACCCCCCTTTGTATTTTTTTTACTTGTCGTACCCCCTCCTTAAGTTTTTTAAATATATACAAGTAAACCTTATGTTTTTAATTAACTAAAAAGATCCATAAACCTTTAAATAAAAACATGAGGGACTGTTTTTACAAAACTCAAACATCACGGAATCATTATCATCATCAATTCATCGTTTAAAAATCAAATAAATACGAAATCTAAGCTTAAATAACCATAGTCGAACTCAAACTCAAAGTCTATTAAAACGAGCATAAAACTCAAAATTAATTGAACCCAAACAATCCTTTAACCTCTGCGAAACTCTCTGTGTAAACAAAAGCTATTCACAATCTCAACACAAATCAAGAAAAAGGCATGTAAGAACCCGACGGTTCGACTTCGGTTCATCAAGCAACGAACATGAATTAGTTAGCTAAGGTAGGTGTTTCATATACAATTACACTCGTTTTTGTTCGAGGAACGAAAGCCCTATGTTTGTAACAACAATCGGGCCTCAGTTCAATCGAATTTGAACAAAGAGGAACTAGGGTTCATACAAATAAATCTGATTTTGGATGAATTTAATTTTATATTTTGTATAGGGTATGCCAAGTAAGAGGGGATACGTTTAGTAGAATTTAAAGTAAAAATAATATTTGGTGTATTTTGGTTGTGTTATATAGTTGAAGGGTTGATTATAACAAATTTATATTTAATATTTTAGGGGAGGGGGTATGACAAGTTCAAAAGAGGGGTACATTTAGCCACACCCTTGTTTGTTCACATTCGTTCATTTACATCCAGAAATGTTTTTTTTTTTTTGTTTATATATGTTAATTATCATTTAGTGTTTTTTTTTATTATAATTAAGGCTCATGCTAACCCAACCATGTGAACTTTAAATTTGTTTTAGATTAGCCAACTATGATAAACTCGGCATCCTTAGTTATTTTTGTTTATGTTGATTAAAAAGTTATTTTGTGAATTGTTCATTTGTACTATTAATTAACAAACACGAATATAACTAGTTTCTAACAAAATAAACACAAAAAAGAAAACCATGTTCAATAATATATTCATTTTTTATCATTTATTCATTTAAAGTTTAAAGAACAAACAAAAACATGTCATGTTTGTGTTCTTTAAGTTCATTTACAAGCATGTGCAGAATGCAACTAAGATGTCTAACTAAATGTGTATGGTTAGACATAGACGTTGGGAAAAAAACGATCTTTGAACCAGGGTATGACTTTTACCATTTTTTTATGGTTAGAACACATCCGAATCCGATTCAAACCGCCAGTTCCTACCAAGGTATACCCGACCTAACAAAACAGGTTTTGCAACATGTGTGAACCTTTTGAAAGCCAAAATCAAAATCTAGCCATTGGTGACCGAGTTCTAGCTGTTTCTAGCCCCTTTTTTGGGGATTTTTTGGAGATTAACATAATATAAATAGTTGTGATATGATTTGGTTTGGTACCAAAATTGAAACCGCATGATGTAAAAAAAGTTCTCATTACGCTTGTTTTACTCCCTTTATTATGTTAAACACTTCACTATGCTCGTTTTACTCTCTATTTCATATTTTTAATATTCTATTACACAAAAGCTCACTCTACATCTAATGTTGGTCAATGTTCCAATATCAAGTCAACCATTGTTTGTGTTCTTACGCATAATAGGAAGATAAAAATATGAAGTAACTGTGATTAGTTGAGATAAGTGATGAGTCCCAAAAGGTTTATTGCAAATTTTGGGGTCTACTTTTATCAAAAGAATCAAACTCGAGTTTGAAGAATAACAACCATTTTGCAAGACATTGAAAAATGGCCCAAAAACCTTACAAACACAAATGGCCAGTGATGGATAAATTTTTCATTGCGACATAGATATGGTTCGTGATCGAATGACATAGTTCATGATTCAAGTAGCGATGTTGTTCGAACAATTCGATAACCCTCACTTGACACACATGATTTGAGAGACACTTCAACTAGGAGTGTAAAAGAGCCGAGTCGTGCCAAGCCCAAACTTGTAAGAGCTCGACTTGTTATGACTCAAGCTCGACTTGTTAAGTGGTTTATTTTCAAAGCTCAAGCTCATCATTAGAAAATTTTAAAGCTTGCACTCTGCTCAACTCAAGTTGTTTAAGACTTAATAATTAAATAACTTGCTTTAATTATTAGTTTAAAATATATTAATAATTATATTTTTCAAATATAACAATAAGTATATGATTTAAACATCTTTATCATAACTTTATGTATAAAAATTATGAATTCAACAGAAATACATGTAATAATTTAAATACTAATTATATATATATGTAAAGCTCGCTTAGGGTAGAGAGTTGACTCGAGCTTGATATGTGATACTTGAGCTCGGGATCGATAACCAAACGAGCTGTATTTTCAGGGTTGGGCTCATTTAGGCTGAGCTTGTTAGAGCTATTTACCAATCCAATCCCGAGTAGCTTACAAGTTGGTTTGATTTGTTTACACTCATAGCTTCAAACTTGTTACAACCATGTAATTCGTAGAACGCCAAAGTGTTATTATTTAAAATTATGGAATAAAGAAAAATATTTTATTTTTTGAAAATTTAAGTACATGTGTAAACTCGACTACTAGCATTTGGTGTGCTCCACATGATTTACCCAAATAGTACATTTGCATCACCACCCATTCAATAAATCTCATTTCATGGCAAATGATGAAACGTAAAATTGCTTTTGAACTTTACTCGAGTTATGCATGAGATTGACACATTATTTGGGTCACGTGGTTCTCATTTTCATCATTGTACATAGGAGCAACGCTAACCATACATTGAACCATATAGTTAACTATGTACCCAAGGAGATGAGTGTGACACTATGACCGATGACGGAATCATCGGGTCGGCATGAACTGTAAATTGTTCAAAAGTACATGGTATTAAAATGTAAGTAATTCAAACATTGCATTTAATTAAATTCAATTCAAACAAATTCAAAATATACAAGACATAGTCAAATAATTCAAAACCTAATCTATTACACTAATTAATGCTTAATCAAATTACCTAGGTCCAAGTTTTTATAGCATTCCTAGTTTGTGTTTTCACCTTAAACATGTTTAATATAATGAGTCAACTATAAAGTTTGTGAGCATTCACAGGTTTTAAGTGCACACCAAAAATAGTTGCACTACAGATAAAATGTCATTTACTAGCACACATTTTCAGCGACATTTAATTTTTATGCAACAACTAAACGATTTAGTAGCAGTTTGAGTGTATCACATTTGTTTGACCCATACTTTTAGTGTCACTTTCTATTTATGTCTTTAAATTATATTTTCAGTGACACTTTTAATATGTCACACTGAATTAACATGTATTTTTATGACATTTAACTTGTGCCACTAAATCATTTTAACATGTTTCACACTTATCAATTTATTATTTTCTCTCAAAATTCATTCCCTCCTAAAATTCTCTAAAACAAATTTTAATAAACTTAATTCCATCCTAAGTTTACCATTTCCTAAAAATTACCTATACTTGTTACTACCCTAATCAGCATTCACGAATGAAATACAGCCCTACTTCACAACGAAAATCAAGACATCAGGCTCAACAACATTCAACCGACTCTTGTGTCCTTCGATTAGGGTTCTCTAACATTGACGACTCTTCTTTCATAACCCGGACACTCACGATTCTTGTTTCATAAACCGACATTCACGACATCAGAATCCTCGACTCTTGTGTCGTCCGATCAGGGATCTCTAACATTCATGACTCTTGTTTCATAACCCGACATTCACGACTCTTGTTTCATAAACCGACATTCACGACATCAAAATCCTCGATTCTTGTGTCCTACGATCGCTACTCTGACAATGTCGTCGTGTGCCCTTCTTTCTTACTCATGTATGAATAGAAGACTAGAGAAACATTTTAATTTGTTCTAATTAGGGGGTTTTGTTTTTATGTGTTGCCTACAGGATTGAAGGTCAAGCAAATCAAAGGTTTGTTCACTTGAAGCTTTTATTGTTTGCTTGAAGCTTTTATTGTTCTCTTGATTTCATTTTTGATTTCATGATCAGAATTCGTGATAGTTATGTGAGTAATGTGTATGAGTGCATATGTAATTAGGGTTTTGTGTGCAACAAAAACTTCTAACTTTTTTTTCCAATTGAATTTACGTTCAAGAATTTGCACATGTATGCAAACTAAAGTTGTTGATTGTCTTCTGCCATAATGGTTCTATTTGTGATTGAAAAATTCCTATTCTTATGCTTTAATCTAAAATTTTTGTTTTAGAGACTTCTCATGCATTCATTTTTCACAATCAAGTGCTTTAGAATTAGCTGAGAAGAATATATTAATGTGTAAACTAATTATAACCACAATTGAATCCTTTGGACGACTAATTTTTCAAATCTTGTTGACATTGCAGTTTAGGTAAATTATTTTTAGTTTATTAAGTCCAAATCTTGTAGTTTTAACCTTTTTAATGACTTGAATATCAATATATGTGTGTGTATTATACACACATACGGGGAGACCTTTTAATATGCATAAGTTATTAATGCTTTTTATATGGTTAATCTTGGTACAGTTGATATCATGAGAAGTTTTCGAATAAGTCATATGATAGAGAAATTTTCATCAATGATTAAATTATGTGTGATGTGCAAATATTTGAAAATCGAAAGATGTTGCTTATTACATTGCTTTTGACATTTGTTGTATTATGTTTCGAGTCAATGTAACGCCTCGATCCCAGACTCTCGAGATGACCCCACTAACAACGATTGGAATTACTCTAGAACACAAAGTTATACAGAGTTAAAAGGCAACAAAATTTAAAAAAAAAACTTGAACTTATTTTATTAATAGGTATATAAATCCAAGAAAAACTACAATATAGTATGTTCAAACTAAGCCGGTACAAAATTCTTAGACAAGCCTTCATTATGTCAGTTATGCCTTAGCCTTCCCTTTGCTACATGAGACATTATTCATTCCTGATATGCATACTCAAACAAGTCAGTTAAAACTAGTGAGTTTTAAGTTTTACAAATTATAGTCCAGACCCTTACATACATATATACAAGTTCACCAAATCATTATGAATACCTCGTACAATATCAGAAATAACCACAATAATATCATCTATGCATTCCCTACTAAAGAACTGCCCAGAGGTCGCGCACCCTCTGAAGTGATCGTCACCACTTATTCGGGCTCAATTATAACCCGTCGTAATAGTCTTATTCTAAGTTGCGCTTAATACAAAGGCTATTATAGTGGTTTGAAAACCATTTATACAGCTTTATTCAAAAACATTTTCACTACTATATGATGTACCAGCATCACAACACTAAAGTGCTGCCCAACCGCATCCAGAAATTAAAACCATATTTTCTGCTCGATCGCATCCGAGACTTTCAAAATCATTTATTGCTCAATCACTTTTGAGACTGGAAACATTTTTTGCCCAACCACAGCGGGGTTAAAAGGTTTCACAAAATAATTTTATAGCATGCATATCAGCTCAAAATGATAAAGCATTTAAAATAGGGCTACAAAGAGCTCACTTGACTTGTATAATACTCTGATATAACCTCGATCCTCTAGCTTGATTCCACGTAACCGTTTTTCTAATATCACAAATATACTAGTGAAATCATTACATAAGCAATAACACATTTGGGTTCTAATCAAGTAGCACAATAACTTATGTTAAGTTATCCTTTATACGAGTGTTTGGCTCATTTCATTAACCACAAAGTATTATGTACATAAACATGCATATATATTTCTTTAACATGTTATCATAGCCTGTGGATAAGCCTTGTGTTACTTCGTGAACTTAACTTACTAAACGAAAGCGTTCAGACTTACCTCTTGATAAACGAGCAGAGCTTCGATTAATGTTCTGATAGGGTTCCAAGCGTAATTAGACCTTCCTACTACTTATATAACTTTCATGTCGCCTTAGATCCTTTTCGATGCTCCCATTGCACTTTAACATGTTTGACGACTTTTTATGTAATCTTCTTATTGGCCGGTCAAGTATTTCTACAGGTCTTTCGACATAATTCAACTTATCGCCAAATTCAATATCGTCCAAAGGTATATGTGAGGTCTCGTCTGCCAAACATTTTCGCAAATGTGATACATGAAAGGTTGGATGTATTCCATTTGATTCTTAAAGTAGATCCAATTGATAGGCAACTTCTCCTACTTGGGCCAATTTTTGAAAAGGTCCTACATACCTTGGACTTAATTTGCCCTTTTTTCGAAATCAGATAATTCCCTTCCATGGCGAGACCTTTAACAAAACATACTCTCCCACTTGGAATTCAATCGGTCTTTGCCTTTTGTAAAGATAAATTATAAGTTGGATTACATAAATTGTTATTTAATGAACAAAGCTAAAACTCACTCATTGTGCTGGCTTTTGTGTGCATGTTAGTTTGACATGTACACACAAGAGAAAGGACTAGTATCGTCCTCACTTAAGCCACTTGGTATATTTCAATAATTTGGGCATTTGTTTAATGAACAATCATACATATTTTGGTTTTAGTCGCAACTAAAAAAGTTTTAATTCGATGGTTGTAAAATATTATATTACTATTATATTGCTTTAATATGTTATGGTTTTCGGATCAAGAATTATGTAAATTATTTATAAATTAAACAAGTAAGATTTCTGAGAAGTTTAAGGCCTTATAAGATCAATCAATGAAATGATTTCCTTGAATTATCAATTTTATATATTTTGCTTATGATTATATATAAAATCATAATCTTATCCTGACAGATTACATTTAAATCTAACTCAACTTCTTGACATTTTTAAAATTGCCGCTATAAAATTACTGAAGGTTTGTTATCCTACTAATTGTTTGGTACTATCAAAATTGTATTTAATGATGAAAAACATAAAATAACTTTGAAAATAAAAACCAAATATTTGAAGAAATAATAATTCCAATAAAAAAAGTTTTATAGCATAGTTCAAAGACCTATCACCCGTATTTACTTGCACCACCGCTTTAAACCTGTTTTTGAATGTTGCATGAGATGAATGTTTGATAGATGAAGTATATTTTTATTTGGATATGCAAGAAGAAGATCCAAATTATCAACCGAAGCAAAAATGAGTTTCCAACTTATTTAAGTTTTATGTATGATTTTTAATTAAATATATATGGGCTTAACATTAGCATACATACAAGATCAAGGACATCAAGTTAAAGTGGTAGCAAACCACAAGATCGGTTTCTTTTTCTTAATTAAATATTGTTCATAATGAAATGATAAAATAACAAAAGAGTAACGCCCCTTCATACAAGCACTTAAGGTATAGTGGAACAAATTTTATGTCCATTTTTCAATCCGATAATTATCACAATTAAGATCTTTTAGGCTAGTGGAAAGAAAAGAAATCTGACTTTCTGATTCTAGCCACTATGTCCTATGATTTACTTCTATGGTATCTTCGAAATTCACTTTTTCTTAGCGACATGTTTTATTTTTACAAAGATTAAGACTTACTCCGGAGTTGGTAATTATATGTATTTGCTTAAAAGATCACATGGGCACGATTGATCGAATTGAAAGTGTATTAAGTATGAAAAAAAAAAAAAAAAAAAAGCTTGAAACAAAAGTACACGATAAGGTGGAGGAAGATTATCTCCCAATTCATCTCCCGATATATCCTATAAAAAAAACTCGCTTATGATGGCAATACTCCTATGCAATAGAACTTACCACGATTTTTTTGTTTGTTTTTTTTATTTTTATATTTATTTTGTTTGTAGACTTGTTAAAACATAAATAAAAAATGATGTTTATTTATATTTTGAATGTTATTATAAATAAATTAAAAAATAAAAACTAAAACCGATTTCAGAACCCGGATTTGGGCCCAAACCAGTTCAACCGGGTATGGTTTTCAAATTGAGCAACCGGTTCCGGTTTCTCTATAAAACCGGTTCCATTGAACCCGATGACTAGAAAAACAATTTCCAGACCGGTTCCAATTCCAGCCCAAAATGAGTCGGTTTTCAAGCAAGATGAAAACTTGTAATGCTTAAGGACAACAAAATGGTGAGGAAGCAAAGATAATTATCCTTTGGATATTCAAAACTATTCTTTGCACAAATGTAATTTAAAAAGAGGCAGGAAAAATAGCTCGCAACGGCTTATTTTGGATCCTGTAATACAACAGCAGCAACAGAGAGAACCTGATGCATTAATCTAGCTGGCAGAGTGAGTCTTCCTTGAAGCATAGGTTCGGTATGCTGCCAATGCAATTACAGCTGCAGCAGCACCAACTGCAAATTTGTAATAATTTCGACCCGGTTATTATGAAGAGCCCGAGAAGATTTTTTTATAAAATATTTTAAAATAAACAGATCAAGGGGATTTAAGGTTGCCCAAATTGTAATTATGTTGTATCATACTCCCATCCCTAGATAACTATTGCAATAATATTTGACAAACTATTGAAATTTATAAGTATATTTAATTGAGTTAATAGACATGTTTTGATTTCTGATATTTTTCAAAGTTAGTTGTTTATTTAACACGGTTATCCTTTTAAGTAACCAACTCATTTGCCCATGTGTCATATGCATTTAAGTGCAATTAAACAATCAATCATACCCATAAAATCTCAGTATGGCTATTTGTAGGATCTGGAGAGGGTGGTATGCGTTTAAATGCGAGCGAGTATCAAATTTTTACCAGAGGCAAGCATGAGGGAGCGATTAACAATGTGACGATATTGCTTCATGTTTCTTCCATATTCGGTTTCAGGGACACTTAAATGACAACGTTCAGCTGCATTTACGATTCTCCAAAAAATATTATTCATCTCTCGTTTCTTTACGCTTATACGAATGGGTGCATCTATTTTTAGTTCCTGACAGATCTAGAGAAAAACGGTGGCTTGAATTGAATGTGATGTTCACAGTAAGATAATTTTTAAAAAATGTAGCAACGAAGGTAATTATTACCGCTTCTGAATCTCTGATTGCCATCGGGTAAGAATCCAAGTCATCCTTAGCAGCAACAAATAGGCATGGCACACAATAACCAGTGTCTTCACCTCGCCTAGCTACATCCATAAGAAATTCTGATGCTCTTTTTAAGGAATATTCATCTGAACTGTAAAAAGCAAACAACCAATATGTCACCCTAGACTAGATGTGGTAATTTTTCATGGATTGATTCAGGTTTTGTTTTATTTGTACCGGTTAAACGGATTTTATTTAATTTTAATGCATATAAGAGTGTGCCCATTGGTTGATTTAGCCCTCTCTTTGTGGAGGGGACTTAGTGACATGACCTCAAGGTCACAGATCAACAATCTTACCAGTTACTCTAAGGACACTTCCTAAACCATTCTATTCAACTAGGATTATTGTTGTCATAATATTGTTTTGTAGTCATAACCAACACATTAATATTGATTTAACAAACTGAACAATTTGCTAGCGCCATTTCAACCCGAAATTGTTTTAATGTGTCACCCAACATGCAACCCGTCTATCTTGTCATCTCCGCTAAAGATAGTTTACAACACGAGGGGGAATAAGAAGAATCGATATTGATAAAAAATAAAAGAAAACATTTTTTATTAGGCTCCCCTAAAGCTATAAGAACTATCATATGTTGACATCCTGTAGGATCACAAGGGCAGAATACAGATTCAAAACACTATCAGTCAATTTTATTACCTCAATGTAAAGGTGACCATTTCAATCCAATTATATGGAAACAAGTCAACCTGGTAGGATTTTATTAATAACAGGTCACAATGGGTAAACATTAGAAGTAGCTAAACATAAAAGCAATCAGCTAGGTTTGTATTTCAATTATAATAAGTCACTTTGTTCAAATAAAGATTATAATTGTTTTATTGATAAAGGTTTGTGTTAAGTTGAAATGAAGAATAGAGAGAATTGTCCAATTTCAGATTACCATTTCATTACTGTTAAGTTTGTTTAATGCAGGTAATCTTTACTAACTTTCAGTTAGTTATGAATTATTAACACTAATGTTATAAATTGCAATTTATCGTAACAATACTTCCCCTCTAAAAAAATTCTTGTCCTCAAGAAGTAAATTGAAAAATCTGGAAAGCGTAACTGGAAATCTGAAGCATCTTCCCATGTTGCATCATCCATAGAATAATCTTCCAATGAACTAGAAATTCAACAGTAGCAGCATTTCCTTTCTTAGCCAACTTCCTATCAAGAATTGCCAAAGGTTGTAATAGAACTAGAGTTGGTTCAGGTAATGGCCATATTGTACTAGTAAATCCCTGAGCTTCTTTTAGTAACGAAGCATGGAAAAGAGGATGTATTTGAGCTGTAGGAGGTAATCCAATTTACACGCAGTCTTACCAATCCTTTGAATTACCTTAAAAGGACCGAAGTAACAAGGGCTCAATTAAGATTAACGATGCACACGAAGAGAATTCTGCACATATTCTGCACATATGGGTGTAATTTAAGAAACACCAACATCCCTACTTCAAATTGACGATCCGAACGCTTCAAATCAGCTTGTTGTTTCATCCTGTTAGAAGCCCTATTCAAAGAATGCTTTAAAATCTCTGTAAGCTCTTGCCTTTCTTGCATAAAATCTTGAACCGCAGCAACAGTGGATGGAGGAGGAACAATAGGATTATGTAAAGGTGGAACAACTCCATAAAGTGCTTGATATGGAGTCATTCGAATTGCTGAATGCCATGTAGTATTATACCAAAATTGAGCCATTGACAACCACTTATACCAAGATTGAGGTTTTCCCATAGTCAGACAAAGCAAATAGGTTTCAAGGCATCTATTGAGAACTCTGTCTGACCATCCGTTTGTGGATGGTGAGCTACACATTGCCAATGTAATACCTTGCAAATGCATTAATTCTTGCCAAAAACGACTTAAAAATAATCGGTCTCTACCAGAAACAATTGTGGAAGGACAACCATGCATTTTAAAAACAGTATCCATAAACACTTGAGCCACTTGTTTTGCCGTGTAAGGATGTTTAAGTGCCAGGAAGTGAGCAAACTTAGTAAGTCGATCAACCATCACTAAGATGGTATCACGCTATTGGGAAGGAGGCAAACCAGTGATAAAATCCATTGAATTATCCGTAAATAAGACGTTGGAGTGGGCAAAGGTTGAAGTAATCCCGGAGATGCCAGTGTCTCATATTTGGCACGTTGACACACATCACAATTCTTAACAAAAACTTTAATATGTTTAGAAAGACCTTTCCAATAAAAAAGAGACTTAACTCTATGAATTGTTGGACAAACCCCAGAATGGCCGCTAGTTGGTGAAGAACGACAAGCATAATATCATGGCGCAGCTGAGAATCATTCCCCGCACATAATCTGGATTTCCTTTTAAGATATTGCCCATCCAAAGCGCAATGTTTAATCACTTGACCTTGTTGTAAAGATTGAAATATAGAAAGTAAGTGGGAATCTTGAGTCCAACTTGCAACAAAGTGTTCTAACAAAATAGGCTGCACAACTGATAAGGTCATGTTGAATAAAGTTGCCCCATGAATTCTAGATAAAGCATCTGCATCTACGTTATCTACTCCCTTATTATTACACAATATCATAGGAATATCCCAACATTTTAGTTAACCAAGTCTGTTGTAAAGGAGTAGTAATGGTTTGATCCAGTAAATGCTTAAAACTTCGCTGATCAGTTTTTATGATAAAATGATTTACTATCAAATAGTGATGCCATTGTTTAACAGCCATTAAAATAGCTAGCATCTCTTTTTCATAAACAGAAGAAGTAATTGTTTTGTATACAAAGCTTTACTAATGTAAGCAATGGGATGGTGACCTTGCATCAACACTGCTCCCAAACCCTTAGACGATGCACCAGTCTCAACCACCAAAGGTTGAGTAAAATAAGGAAGTGCCAATACTGGTGCAGTACTTAAAGCATTTTTGAGCTGTTCAAAAGAATACTGAGCTGATTCAGACCATAAGAAATCTGTCAAAGGTTTAGCAATAGAACCAAAGGACTAAATAAAGCACCTATAGTAGCCAGCAAGGCCTAAAAAACCTCTCAATTGTTTAACTGGCTTAGGAATTGGCCAATGAACCACAGCTTCAATTTTCTTTGAATCCGTAGCAACTCCTTCTTTAGAAATTATATGGCCAAGATACTCCACTTTAGAACCATCAAAGTTGCACTTAGAAAGCTTGGCCATCAAATGATGTTGACACATAATAGACAAAACCTCTCTTAGATCAGACAAATGGGAATCCAAATCACGACTATAAACTCTCATATCGTCAAAGAATATGAGAACTTTTTTTCGGATCAAACTCTTAAATGTGCTCCTCATTAAAGATTGGAAAGTTGCTGGAGCATTCGTCAACCCAAAGAGTAAAACCAGAACTCAAACAACCCTTGATGAGTTCTAAATGCAGTTTTATCAACGTCTCTTTCATGCATTCGAATTTGATGATAACCAGGTCGTAAATCTAGTTTAGAAAAAATTGCAGAGCCTCCTAACTCATCCAATAACTCCTCAATGAGTGGAATGGGGTACCTATTTTTAACCATAGCCTCATTTAACTTGCTGTAATCCACGCAAAACCTCCAAGAATCGTCTTTTTTTAACCAAGACTACGGGAGAGGCAAATGAATTACTACTTTCTCTAATAATTCCTGATTGCAACATTTCTTCTGTTAACTGCTCAATGATATTCTTTCGAAGCATAGGATACCGATAAGGTCTTTGATTAATGGTAATAGAGTCATCTTTAAGAACTATTTGATGATCCCACTGTCTATTAGGAGGTAATTCTTTAATATCAGAAAAAACATCTTCGAATTCCTGTAAGAGAGGAACAATTGTAGGATCCAATGAATCAATTAGACATGTGCTTCATGTTGAAATCGTTGACTGCCTTTCATTTGCAAACTAAGCAGTTGTGCTTGAGCAATCGTTCCTGAATAAGCTAATAAAACATCCATTACAAAGAGACATTTTATTAAACTCTGCCCCTTTCAATTCAAAGATTTGATCTCCCATCATGAATTTCATGGTTAAAGTTTGAAAATTCCACACAATGTCATGCAAAGTTTGCAACCATTGAACACCTAATACCATATCATAATTATGTAGAGGAAATAACAACACATCTGCCTTGAACCATTTCCCTTGCATGATCTATTGAAAATTATGACACAATTTTACACATGACAATTGACTACCATTAGCAATTGTGACTTTCATATCTTTAATTTCTTTAAAAGGACATTGCATTTTAGAAGCTAATGCCTCATTTAAAAAATTGTGAGTTGATCCCGAATCAACTAAAATGTGCAACTGTTTAGTGCCAACTACTCCAGTTATCTTCATTGTAGAAAATGATGGAATACCCGTAATAGCTTGCAAAGAAATATGTGGTTGTTCATTAGAAAATAAAACTGATTCCAAATGATCTTCACTTGATTCCAATTCTCCATTATCCACCTCTGTCACAAATATTTGTTTAGAACTGCACTTATGTGCTGGTGTAAACTTTTCTGAACACCAAAAGCACTCCCCTTTTGCCCTTTTATCATCCATTTCCTTACTAGTTAACCTTTAATGGTTATTAGTTTTAGTGACAGCAGATGTTAGTGGTGCTGAAGGTAATAAGGGTAATCTAGCTGCACCAAAAGGAGTACAAATCTTATTCAAAACAAGAGAGGGCTTTGCATTAACTGTTGAAGAATTAGAGGGTACTATATGGATCGGATTATTGGTTAAAGTTGAATTATGAATTCTAGCCAAAGAATAAGCCTCCTTGAGAGTCTGAGGTTTAAACAATCTAAGAACACCCCCAATTTCAGGCTTCAACCCATGAATAAAGATGCATATAGCATAATTCTCAGTAATAGTTACCTTATTAAGTAGAGCATCAAATTGATCACAAAAATCCTTCAATTCTCCTGTATGCTTGAGTGAAATTAACTCTTTCATTGCATTTTCTATAAAAGATTCTACATATATGCTTATGATAGATTGCTTATAATCCCTCCATGTCAGCTCATTAATAGTAACTCCTCTTATGATAGATTGCTTATAATCCCTGCAATTCTTAATTTCAATAATTCAGGAGTTTCATCCACAAGGAAGAAGTGTTCTACCTTATAGATCCACACATCAACATCACTACCATCAAACTTAGGAAATCCCAACTTGCAAAATCGACTATTAAATCTTCCATATCGAACTTCTTCATTTGCTTCTGTAAAAAATGAATATTTGTTACCAACATTGTTGTTGCTAGTGGAGTTGAATCGATAAGACATGATCTGAAAGCTTCGAACCAAATCTTCCATGGTTGTCTTAATTTCAGCATTGGACGACCCATCTTAATTTCAGCATTGGACGACCTAATTTCTTCTACAGATGAACTAAGATGCTGTAAAGAACGTTTGTGATCTTTCACCATCTTTCCATTTCTTGATTTCGTGTATCGGTCGCCATTGTTGAACCCTAGCGCTGCGAAGTCACCATCGCCGGAAGGAGCGTATAGCTCTGATACCACTGTTAAGGGGAAAAGAAGAATAGAGAGAATTTTCCAATTTCATATTACCATTTCATTAGTCATTACTGATATGTTTGTTTAATACAGGTAATCTTAACTAACTTTTAGTTAGTTTTGAATTATTAACACTAATGACCCTTCTAAAATTCATCAAATACAGAATAGAACTAAAAATGCTAACTATCGTTTGTTACAAGAATGTTAGGAATTTGGAAATGGGAAAAAGACATTAATACTTAATAGTTTTGTCAGTACAAAAAAGTCACCTATCTTGACCTACACCCTTTTGGCCTGTTACTCAACCTGCATTTTTTCCAGCCGAACAAAGAAGAAATGGAACACGGTCTCACAAAGGACAAAAATATGCAGGTGTTGTGTTACTACCCGTACTTATAGCAAGGATTTTTCATGTTCGATTTGACACATGCATTTGAAACCATATACTTGTAGGCAGTATTCAAAAACAAATCCTTGTAAGTAGTAATTTCATCAATCCACTAGATTGCAACAAGTGAGTTTATAAACATGTTTTTTCTTTAATCTTTTTCTGTGTTAGAACAGACATTGAGTCTTATTAATGCATTATATGAAGCTCACCTGTCATAAACGAAAACAGCTACATCGCAGGCAGCCAAGGACTCCTTACTAGATAGAAACTGTTTGACATCATCTTCTAGGATTTCATGCAATATAAGAGTCTTCTTAGTTGCCTGAAAAACTCACATGGCCAAATAGACAACCCAAAAGAGATGTTTAATATTTTATATGTATATTATATGTTAGCAGAAGCTATTAGTGATATAGAAAAGTTGTAGAGAAGTTCGTTTTGACCCAATTACTAATGGAGGTTTACTTTATTGCTACCGGGTAACAATAAATAATTGGTTTAAAAGGAAAATAGTAAAGTGGGTCAAAAGCAAACCTTGTGAAACTTCCAACACCAAACCAGATTATGGTTGATAACAGGAACTAGGTGGAGTCGGTAACCTCTGTATGGGAGGTGGAGGAAATTAAGTCTATCTATCCTAGAAAATAGGAATTATTTTTAGTTTAAATTTAAAATTAATTAAATTCTTGTTAGTCAAGTTTGTTAGCCTAATAAATAGCATATGATTTCCCTGTAATCGTATTCAATTTTTTATTTCGAGTTGGTATTTAAAAAAAAAAAAAGAAGAAGAATCTTTTATTGAAAGTAAAATATGTATTTAAAGCTCTCCTGGTTCAACAAAGCTGGTATCTGAGCCTTGAAGACCAGGTTCCATTGGCGGCAGAGAGAAGCAAGTTATTTCGAGGGTAGATACATAGTGATCAGGTACATCAATCACCTGGAGGTGGCTGAATTCGTTTTTCGCTATTAATTGCAAAGATCAATCTGTCAATCATGACAGAATATGAGGTTGTTGGAGGAATCAAAAAGTTAAACAACGACTACAACACATGGTCGATGTGTTTGTTGTCGTATTTTCAAGTTCAATAGCTATGGAAAATCATGAATGGTGCAGACACTCGTGCACCCAAAATTGAAACGAATGGACCAATTCATAAGTAAAGGGTGGCTGAAAGTCAAGAGAGCCATATTCATCCTAAAAACTACAGTGGAGGACATGCTTGAGTATTTCTGATACAAATTCAATATGAACACACGCTTTGTGACGCAAAACGAATGGAAATCTGATTGATAATGAACAAAAATGAAAACAGAGATGATGAATCACCCCAAAAGTTACAATTCTCGCTGTAAACACAGGAGCCTCTCTCTCTCTCT
Organism: Mikania micrantha; assembly: GCA_009363875.1. Taxonomy (NCBI): domain Eukaryota; kingdom Viridiplantae; phylum Streptophyta; class Magnoliopsida; order Asterales; family Asteraceae; genus Mikania; species Mikania micrantha. The sequence goes on from CM018695.1 coordinate 16,839,092, forward strand.
CAACACAAGAGCCTCAACAATAACAAACCCTATTCCCCCCCTACGTCTCTCTGCTTACTATTTAATAACCCCCACTATTGCAATAACAAGGTTTATTACTTATTTCCCTATTTACCCTTTCTAGAATATTCCTGTAAAATAGCAGGTTTAGGTGTAATACATTTTTGCTCATCATTTGTATCAATTTCAAAGGAGTTTGGGATCTGTTAGCCAAACTTTTCTTTGATAAAAATGACACGAGGCTGCAGTTGCTTGAAGGTGAATTAATGTCCACCTCTCACAATGATCTATCTATTACTCGATAATTTTAGAAAATTAAAAGTATATGTCATGAAATCAGAGAGCTTGATGAAGAATCCTGGATTGTTGAAGCACATTTGAAGCGGATCATCATACACGATCTAAAACCCATGTATAGAAGTTTCATCGCAGCTGTCTAGGGATGGCTAACTCAACCTTCACTAGTTGAACTTGACAACTTGTTAACAGAATAACAGCATACGAAGCCTTATAGGCAAGTTTAGTAATGAGCATAACGGCCCTATTGTTCCGATCAGAGAGCTTGATGAAGATTCATGGATTGTTGAAGCACATTTGAAGCGGATCATCATACACGATCTAAAACCCATGTATAGAAGTTTCATCGCAGCTGTCTAGGGATGGCTAACTCAACCTTCACTAGTTGAACTTGAAAACTTGTTAACAGAATAACAGCATACGAAGCCTTAGCCAAACAATTGGCTCAAATGTCAATCAAAACAAAAACCAGTGATTGTGCTTTATTTGCAAGGAAGTACAACAAAAACCAAAAGGTCGATTAACAAACAAACAAACATACCCAGTAAATTTCTACCAATCAACAGGGATTGAGGGGGGGGGGGGGGGATGAAGGCAAACCTTACCTCTATCTCAATGAGATTAAGAAGTTGATTATGAAGAGCCACCCAATTCAGATATAACACAACTTTTATTTAATTATTATTATGAGAAAAAGGCGTAAAACCCAGTGACCAAAACAAGGATCAGAAACAAAGAACTTCTGAGAAAGAAAAGCAATCTAAGGGATCCAAAGGTAAACTCGTAACACATGAAACATGTTTTTCATATAGGTGTTACAAGTGCGGAAAATGAGGACACATTGTGAAAGATTGTCGATCAGAAGCCAAAGACAATGGGAACTCGGCTGAAACATAAGAGGGTTGGAATGTCAAAGCAAATGTCGCTCAAGATAAAGAAGCATATACCCTAACAACAAGGGGCCATATGGTTTTTGGTCCCGAAGATGTTCTAGTGTTTGAAAAGTTTGAGACGCCATCCGTTCTCTTGCTCTAAAGGCATATATGAGAAATTGAGAAAAGGTGTCTGTTTTTATCTACAAAAACAACGTAAGTCAAGAAAACAAAGAACAATCAAACAGTGGATTTATGGCATAAAAGACTTGATCACGTAGCTATGAAAAGCTTGAAATCATGATGGAAAAGCAACTAGGCGCCAGGCTACCAAAGCTGAAAGCAAACCAAGATGAAGTCTATTCAGGTTGTCAATTTGGCAAAGCACAACATTTTCCGTTTGAACAAGGCTACAGCTCCCCTCGAGTTGGTATGCACGAATGTGTGTGGATGCAAGCCAAGTCATTGAGTGATATGTAATATGTCATTATGTTTATTCATGATTTTTCACGTTTCCTTTGGGTATTTTTCATGAAGCCGAAAAGTGAAGCCTAATCAAAGTTTAATGAATTAAGAGTCAAAGCCGAGCAAGTAACAGGGTTTAAAATTAAAAATCCTCAGGTCTGATAATGGAAGAGAATATACGAGCTATGAGTTCAAAGAATTTCTATAACAGTGTAAGATAAGTTGACAGTTGACCTGCCCAAACAAGAAACAACAAAATGGTATCTTGGAACGGAAGAACCAACATTTGACTGAAGTTTCAGGATGTTGTTGGATGCACAATAAAAATGCACTAGGTAAATTTTGGCAGAATCTATAAAAACAGCAGCATAAGTGATTAACTGAACACCATCACAATGTCTGGAATACAAGTCACCTTTCAAGTAGCTATTTAAAAAGAAACCAAATGTGATTCAGTTGAGGGTACCTGGTTGTGTTTGCTACGTGTTCGTGCCAAGACACTTGAGAAAGAAACTAGACAAGAAAGCTGTAAGAATTATTTTTGTTGGCTATGATGAAGAACTCAAAGGGTGGAAGTGATGCGAGCTAAATATGGGCAAGTGTCAATATTTCCTGACACATTATATTCAACGAAAACTTGTCGTGGTGGTCTCTTGAGTCTTTAGAACCTGCTGTTACCAGACACAAAGGATTATAAGAAATATTAGAATCCTCAGATGTGAACCTTGAGTTTGATAAGGCTGTTAAACCACGGTGCAGTGAAGAATCTGATCAGCAGGTTTATGATCAATGGGACAAGGTTGCCTCACAAGCAGCCTCCAAATCAGCACCTATTTTGCGTCGTTCGAGCCAAGTAAGAAGGCAGAATCCTTGTTTTGTAAACACAACAGTAGCAGCAAACATAGAACTGACTGAAGAAGAAATTGAGGAACAAGATTCATATCATGAAGCCTGTGATAAAGAGTGGATTGAAGCAATGCAAGCTGAAGTTACAGCACAGATGCAAAATCAGACCTAGGAATTAGTTCCCAGACCTGAAGATGTGAAACGAGTGTCATGTAGATGGATGTACAAGGTCAAAAGGAAGGCCGATGGCTTGGTTGAAAGATTCAAGGCTCAATTCATGGCTAGAGGTTTCTCAATGGAATATAACCTAGACTATGATTAAACATTTAGTCCTGTGGCCAAGCTAATTTCAGTATGGGTGTTGATATAACTTGCAGCAAGTACAGTGTCAGCATTATAGCAGATTGATGTGAATAATGCCTTTTTGTATGGTGAGCTGGATCAACCAGCTGGGTTCGAAGATAAAACAAGATCTGGATATGTGTGCAAACTAAAAATAGCCTCGTATGGCCTAAAATAGTTTCCAAGAGCATGCTATGATAAGATCTCCGAATTTCTTGAGCACGACGACTTTGTTAGCACATCGGCAGATGCAAGCTTAATTGTGAAAATAAGAGGAACAAAAGTGGTAGTGGTGTTCGTTTATGTTGATGATTTGGTAATCAATGGAGGCTTGGTGGACAAGGGAGAACAGCTCAAAGAGAACCTTAACACCAGGTTCCATACGAAGGACTTAGGGAAACTGAAACATTTCCTTGGTGGCTTGGTCTAGAACTCAAGTATTAAGAAGAGATGTTGCTACCTCAACAAAAATACTCAACAGACAAGTTAGTAAAATTTGGCGTGTGGTATGCAAAACCAGAAGAAATTCCAGTCGATGTAAACATGAAGATTTATTCAGGCGAAGAAAAGGAACTGGAAGACCAGACTGAGAATAGAAAAATAACCGGCAGTCTTATCCACCTGATGCTGACCACGCCTGATATTGCCTTCATTGTGAGAATTCTACGCCAATATATGCATAATCCGAGAAAGCCTCATCTATGTATACCCATTGAGTGCTGAAGTATGTAAGAGGCACTCTTGGGTTCAGATATTGAGGTGCAGATTATGCAGGAGATCCATACTAGAAGGTCAACAACCGGGTATGTTTTCCTAATTGGTTCAAGTGTGTCTTGGAGCAGTAAAAGGCCTATGGTGCCATTATCGACAACCGAGGAAGAATATAGAGCTTTTTCAATGCAACTCAGGAGCTAGACTGGTTAGTAAGGCTAATGAAGGAGTTGAACCAAGATACCAAAAACTATATGTATCCCTAATAAATCATTTTTGATACATTTAGAGGAGTGCATGCATTAATAATACACTTTGGGAAAACATCAACTATTTTACCCAATCTTATTTTTTGCTAAATAAATTTATGCCTGAACCAGATGAGGTCAAACATAACCCAAATTGACCCATTTAAACAGTTCCAAAAAGCTCCAATTAATGTTATCTGGTTAGTAAGGCTAATGAAGGAGTTGAACCAAGATACCAAAACCTATATGTATCCCTAATAAATCATTTTTTAATACATTTAGAAGAGTGCATGCATTAATAATACACTTTGGGAAAACATCAACCATTTTACCCAATCTTATTTTTTGTTAAATAAATTTATGCCTGAACCAGATGAGGTCAAACATAACCCAAATTGACCCATTTAAACAGTTCCAAAAAGCTCCAATTAATGTTATCTGATCATCTCCTCAGGATATAACGACACATTAAATCAAAGGCAATAACAACAAAAAACTCCAAAAGAAATGTCATAATATCTACAAAGAAATTCTTTTATTTCTTTCTTTGAACAGACGAAAATAACAGTTTGGAAACTTGATATTGGAATAAAATAAAATGCTTTCATATTTAACACATTAATATTTACAAAAAACGCAAGAGATTAAGGCAAAAAGTGTTTAGACAAAACCCAGTCAGCTTCAACTCATACAAAAAATTACCTGTTTTGACCTATTATCCAACTATCCCCACCAGGTTATTTTTTCACCTCTATAAATTAATCAAGGCATGTGTCGTACTTTCAGTTTCCAATAAGCAAAAAATGGAACTTTGTAATGCGCTATTATCAACTACACTTTTAAAAAACACAAATTTTAAGTATAAACACTCACCCTTAGCTGATCAACAGCATTGACTGTATAAGATTGATAGCCACTTGAACCATGAGAGTTTTGGAAAGACCTGTAAGTAAACATGCATCCTAAGGTATAACAGGAATAAACGTTCTAAAGAAGTTTGTGGAGAAATTAAACTATAGTTAGAACATTTAACAAAACTTTTGAATAGCAAAAGCATTAGAGAAGCACCTTCCAACAAATGAATTTAATAGGGAAGACTTGCCCGCATTCTTGGGTCCAAACACAAAGCATTGGAAAACATGTCTGTCAGACTGTTGTTTTTTAACATCCAAGGTTCTTTTCCTAGTAGCACGGAGTGCTGTTGCTGGATCATTAGTATATCCCAGGTAAATTAGATAGGCCAAACTTTTTGCTGGATCAAGTAACGTCATTAGAGCCCACTGAAAATGTGATCTTATGTCAGTAGCCTCAAGCATACCCTTAGGTAAATATATAAATTTCATATAAACATCATTTAAAAACCGATAATCATTATAAAGATTTTCCACCAATAATATTTGGAAAGAATAGAAGGGAGAAGGTTGGTTAACAAAACAGGCAAGATTATAGTCCAGGTCGGGTGGCTTTAACAAAGCATAAGGAATGTCAGTAATAACATATATGTAGACATTTCCTGAAAGTGGTTTTCTTGCACAAACTTATTGATAATAGCAAGATTGAAAAATAAAACAAGTCATAATAACACATACACATCCATACTCTTGGGGACTGAACTAGTATCTGAGGTAAGGTATAATTTTATTCACATAATAAATCAAAACGCAGCACATATCAGATCCAGTAATTTACAACACAGCATAGTGACGGGTCTTCTATCTCATATATATATATATATAGTAATTAGCTTTTGTATTATGGATGATTGGATGAATATAGCAAATTGTCAATTACTCTCATTCAATAAAGCTGCATTTAATAAATGTATAGAAACTAGTGGTTTACCCCGCGTATTGCAGCGGTAATCTCGTATTGAACAGAAAATAACACAATATTCTACTCAATTAAAATTCTACAAAAAAAAAGTACTAAGTCATATCACTGTGTTGTTATGGGTATCTGATCACGGTGGTGGTAACGACATCATGAATATCAAATACATACCAAAAAACAGGTCATAATGGGTATTAGCTTGTCCTAAGACAATAAATTGAATCGTCGCAAAAGCAAGTGTTAATCGCAAATAATATGAAACATAAAATAAACAAATATTTAATCACTATTTTTTTTAATTAGTATCATTATATTAGAATTGGTATTGCCCCATTTGCGGTGCACACATATAATGTATATATGTGTGGGCCCTTAAGGGGCAAAAGTAAAAGTGCACTAATTTTAACGTTAATTTAATTATTTGTGAAAATAACGTTAAAATCATTGGGATGGTCAACTTCAAACGATAACTTTGAGCCGGGGACTCTTTTGGAGCAGCCTCTCTATCCCAATTGGGATAGGTGTAAGGTTTGTATCTATCCTTCCCCCCCAGACCCTACTGAAAAGTGGGAATATACTGGGTAAGGTTGTTGTTATTGTTATATTAGAATTGGTATTTAATAATTTTTTTAACTCCAGGGCATCTTCTCGACCGACGTGAGACCATATCCCCCAGATCAAATGAAACCGATAATCCATAAAGTCTCTCTCCTTCTCATGTTTGAACCTTTGAATTTTAATTATTTAACTTAAAAATGGTTACCAATTTTGTTTTCTTATAGTTGGAAAATTATGAAACCAAAAAAAAAAAAACTTGTCTAGGGCGAGATTCAAACACAGGGCAACGGGGAAGCATGCTACTTAAGCGACCAAAGATTTGCCATCTAATATGGCAGAACAATTGTTAACATTTCTCAAAGTATTAGATATTAATTTTAAAAAAAAATGATTAAAGAAATATTATTACTATTCACATCAAATGATTGCATTTAATGATTGCATTTGATGTTTGTGTATATAGTAATTAGAGTTAGATAAATATGTGTGTATCTAACATTTCAAACACAACAATGTCGATATAATAAATTATTATATTAATAATACTTGGTACACCATTTAGGTATAGTCAAGTATTGCATCCCACTTATGGTATATATACAGATGTAATCAGACTCACCTGAGAGAGAAACCCAGAAAGCCTTATATCCCCTAGTTCGGTTCTCTCCATACTATTCTTGTAAGGAGCTTCATCCCAAGGACTGAAAGGGAAACATTTATCAGGCAAGCATTAAAAATTAATAGCGTATAATTAGTCAATTGAGTGAGTCACAACAAAAGTATTTAATACAAAATCACTTGAGTTAGAACACTGGAATAGGAAGTGTTTGTGCTGATTTGCTTTCATAAGATTCATATTGCTTTTAGAAGATTCTGCTTATGGCATAGGCAACTTTGTGTAATAACTCCAAATAAGGACCAAGGACAGAATAGGAAAAGCCACTAATTCACTTGCTAGTGCTTGCCTTTTTTTGCATGTATATTCATGTGCTCACCAATTGAATAAATTTAAAGAAAAAAAATCGTGACAAACAAACATTTCAAAGATCATTTAATTGTTGACACATGAACCAATTAGTCCTATATGAATGGCTTTAGTCTTTAGTCGTAATCAGGAGAGACCTATCAGAAAAAACCGATGAATGCCACTAATTTCATATGCTAGGGATATCACACACATGCACCCGAACACACACATGAAAGCTAGTAAATCACACAAGGGTTCAAACTATAACATGGTTCGATCTAAGCTGACCTACATTCACGTGGATAACTAGGATATTCTTTGTTAAATGCTACAAAAGATTAATAGTACATGAGATCATTTAGAGAATAAAATTAGGTTAAACATCTATTGGAAAATAAAGGACTGATGAGCCATAACCACGGATCTCCTTTGTACATAACCACTGAGCCTAACCATAAAACCATAACCACTGAGCCTAACCACTGAAAGCATAACCACTGAGCCTAAACACTGAAATCATAACCACTGACCTTAATCACTGAAACCCCATAACCACTAAAGCCTATAACCGCGAATAATCACAACCACTGAAGACATAACAACTCGTGAATAAAATAACTTATGACAACCACTGATGCTGAAGAATAAAGCACAACCATTTCAGACTTTAGATCATTGTTAGGGCTATGAGTAGTTAGAATAAATGTATAAGTTGTTATGTATTTTTCCTTTCAGTTGTTGTATTTCGTTATATGTGGTTGTTTATTTTATATTTGGTGTCACAATCATAGTGACATAATCAATGATGTAATTATGGGTATTTATTCCCTGACATTCTCTGATTAATATGACGATGATTTTCTGAAAAATCTAAGAGAAACATTCTCTGTGAAATCATATGGACACACACGCCCACCTGAGAGCATAACTGGAGAGAGAGAGAGAGAGAGAGTAACTAAATCTAAATAATAATCGATCAACATAAAATATGACCTGAGCACTAGTTGTTTGAGCATCATCCCCCGATCCCAACAACATCTTAGGTAAATGTGCTTAGGTTCAACCACCCCTAAATTGCCCAAAAGAAAGTTCTCCTCCTAATAATCTCCCACTTAGAGTCTTTACATACTTTTAGGACATAGAAAAGCAAGATGTACATGACATGTGCATGTCGGATGAACCAAATCCTCATTGCTCATCTGCTATCATGATCCTGGTCATATTTTTGCAATCTGTCAATAGAAATTTATACTCTTCCTAGTTACCGCCGTTATCTTATGAACTAACCTAAAGGCACATTAAACATTCCATCAAGCTCCAACTCATAAGTCATGGCTGAAAATGCCCCAAACTTTTTATGTGTTCCTACCGGCTCCCATTGTAACAAACTATCGGATCCTAAGATGAAATGAGAACAAGTACCTATTGTAAGCAAGATCTCATCTGAAGAAACTTTAACAATTGTAACACTGGTTCTTTTAACCCAATGTTTTTTATATATCCTACCTAAATCACGAACCGTGATCCCACTGCCACAAAATCCTCTAATTTGTCTAAACCCTTTATCAAACTTTCCACTGCCATTCCTAAACTTAACCACATGACCCTGTTTATCCAACTGCCCAACAGAAATTAGCCATCTTTACAAGCTTGGAATTACGCTAACACTCTTTAAACTCCATAAACCGACTGAAGTTTTCAAATCAATGTCACCCATGCCCGTAACATCAAGAACTTCATTGTTAGATAATCACCTCTCCAAAGTCCACTAATTTCAAATTATTCAATGCTTCAATGTTGTGTGTAGCATAAACTGAAGCACCAGAATCCATAACCCTATAATCCACATTGCTTTGAACAATAAGAATTAAAGCATCATCATCTGTGTTGTATACTGCAATGTTAACTTCTTTCTTCAAATTAGGAAATTGATTCCTAAAATGTCATTCTTTCTTACTATTTTTGTTGGGCTGCAGAGGCTTCAGTTTCAACATACCACACCCTTCTCAGCCTTAGCATGATTCCTAAAATGTCATTCTTTCTTACTGTTTCAACCCTAGTTCTGGCGACCACAATGGTGGCAGTGGTAAGATAGGTTTTCATGTACATGTTATCGCATGATCCCTGATTAAGAGTCGTGACTCTAATATCACTTGCTAAGGATATCACGCACACGAACTGAAGTACACACACACACGAAAGCAAGTAAATAACATGAGGGTTAACGTGGTTCAATCTAATCCAAGTATCTAACCTACATCCACGAGGGTAAGTAGCAGGGGTGTTTTTTTACCCGAACCTGAAGAACCAACCCGAAAAAAAGCTACCCGAACCCGAAAATACCCAACCTGAGAAAGTCTATTACCCGAACCCGACAACTTAGAATGGTTCAGTCTTTGGGTACCAGTGGGTGTAGTTCGGGTAAACCCAAACTAGGATTTTAATTAGGGGTGGTTCCAAAGAAGTACAGGAGTTCAAGAGCAAAAAATTGATATTTTAGAGTATAAATTTATTGTATTCTAGAGTGATCCTTGTCCTCAAGTAGCATTCTTACTAGTAAAAGATTAACCATTCTTGGAGTACATGAGCATGAGCACAGAGTATCATTCCAGAACCAATGTAAGAAAGGATTTAGCATGGAGAACCAATGTAAGAAAGGATTTAGCATGGAATATTATAACTCGGTATATTGTGTTAAGACAATTATTTAAAGAATATTAAGCATTGTGTTAATTTATGTATACATGCAAGCTTGTATAACATTTTTTTGTACCTAATTTTGCTATTACTGAATTTGTCATCTTATGTTTAAAATTGACATTGTTCTTTTGTTTAATGTATTCTACTTGTAGATAGGGGTAAGGTGTGTCTTTATCCTTCCCCCCCCCCCCCAAGACCCCACTCTAAGTGGGATTTTACTGGGTACGCTTGTTGTTGTTTATGGTCTTAAGGTATTAAACTGCTATCATTATAATGGTCAAGTGTTCTAAAAAATGTGAGTGAGCCTCATCCCTCTAGTAACAGTAGTATGATTATTTTTTAAGTTATATAATGATGTTTTACTAAAGGATGAATGTAAGATTGTTATTATGTTTGAAAAATAGAATGTTAGTTATTCAAGTAGTACCCAAGAACCGTTTAACCCAACCCGATTAAACCCGAGAACCGATTAAACTTTAGTTATATGGTTTGGTTCTCGTTTCCAATTCCATATTAAAAAAAATCCGAATAACCCGACCCGAGCAACCCAAAACCCGATGAGCCAACCCAAACGACACCCTTAATAAGTAGGATATTCTTTATTAGTTAAAAGCAGATGAGCTCATTATATAGTGAATAAAATTAGGTTAAATGTCTAAGGCAAATGGGCTTGGGGCTGCTACCCTTAGACTGCCCAAAAAACAAGCCTTCAAAAGATCCTAAGTCCTAACATCACATAGTTAATATTAATTACTAAAGAAGGAATTTAATAATAACTGAAAATCCATCAGAACACATAACAAAAAATGGAAATCGGAAGGGAATAATATAAGGTAGTACACACTACTTATATACCAAACAGTAATTTGTTTTTCTTATTGCGGGATAAAACTAAAAGGCTAAAAGCCAAGGAGCTCATAACTAAGACATGTATATAGGAAAGTAATACAAAATGATGTCTTAATCATCGAAGCTTTGGGTTAAAGCAGCTAATTGCTGGCAAATTTCAACATGATTTGGTCAGTAGATTTGAGTTGTGTAATCATTTATATGCATTAGAAGAACTCATTAAGCATATTTTGCATTAATATATAACCCATAATGAATGAAACATAACACGAGTTCTAATAAGAATGGAAAATAAGAAAAAAAAAACCCACCCTCTGTGATAAAAGTTAAAGATAATTCATTGTAAAAAACGCAACACTCACCATTAGAGATTAAATCAATACAAATTTAAAGTTATAACACCAACCTTTCTGGTGCGGTTGAAAACAGCTCATCAAGCTCAGAATCTTGTAGAGCTCCATCCTAGCAGATGAAAACATTTATATATGACATATATGCATGTATATCAGCTAAAAATATCAGCATGTAACCTTCAGTTTGATGGCAAAGAATCATGAGTCATAATAATTGAATACAGTTCACAGCAAACTTTTAAGGACTATCTGTTGTGTAAAGCCCATATAACATTCCATAGGAACGGAACATCATGGCACATTAATTCTTATGTATCACTCTAAATTCTTGCAATGCATTTGTCCATATGATTATCTTTAAATATTTAGTTGGGTCCCACTTTTAAATATGTACATACACTGCAATTTATTTTATATAGTCTATGTTCATTGCGGGATTGATAGTAATTAACCGGATTAGAATTTTTATATGTAATTTTTCAAAATTTATATATATAACCAAATTTTCTATATAATTTTTAGAGTTAATTACACAGTTGGTTCTATAGTATGTTGATTTGGCACTAATGGTCCCTAATTTTGAGAAATTACACCAGTGGTCCGAACTCTTCGCAAAAATGTGACACAAGTGGTCCATGGGGTTGATAGTCGTCAGTTTTAGCCACAAGACAAAAGATAAAAGAATATTACATCTACAAACCGCTCCTACGATCAATTCATCTTCTCACTACCCACCTAGGGACAAATAAATGAGGAAGTGAAAGACCAAATGGATAGGAGCCACATTATTACAAGTTTCCAACTAGAGAATGCAAACTTTAATGCAAGTCTATGAGTACCTACTTGAGGAGAATGACCATTGTTTATAAGCCCTTTTAACATACAGAATTCACTAAGCATCGACTAATGCAATTATTAAGTAAAAATCCACAATATAGTAAATAATCAGTTAATAAGAACTAAGAATACAATGTGAGAGAAATACGTACATTATTAGAATCGAACAAACTAAAAATCCCCATAAGGAAGTCCAAAGCCTCGCTAGTCAACTCAATACTCTACATGGTTCAAACCAATGAAAGATTATTGACAATGTTAGATATTATATATGAATTAGAATATCAGCAAAAATGGAATGTATACAAGATGTTCATTGACAAGGCATTACATTTGTTGAAAGCCCAACCTTGTATATACTTACATAATGGGTCGTCTTTGATAAATAGGTGTGCAATACGCACGTATTTAAAGTAATCATCAAAATAATCTAATGCATGCAAATGTACTGAATAGAAGAACAACCCTCATCCAACATAACATCTTGGCAGGTCATTTCAGCAAAAATCACTGTTAAACACTATTTACAACTTCTGGTTCTAACAACTTTAATTTATCACCAATAACAACACAACTAGTTATTATGTACACATACAGATCTAAGTACGCACTTTCATGGGTACAGACTACCATTTTATTATGGAAACGTGATCTGTTCACATTTCCTTAAGAAATCGTATATTTGCAGAAGTCACATAAGAATTAAGAAGAAATGGGATTTCCCACAAACATGGTACTCCTTGTAATCAAAAATTTGGCATTGACCTCCTTAAACAAGTTTTCTGAACTCATAACCAAAAGTTTCTATAGACCAAGTGAGTCTTAGATAAAAAGAAAACAAAAAAAAAAAAGCAAATCCAAAAGAAAGCATCTGAATCTAAATAACCATTTTACTTGAGTTAATAGGAACATAACCTGGTCTGGAGCCTTTTTAGATGGAACTGGAAGATTTTCTTTACGGAGTTCAATGTCATCATTGTAACCAAATTTACGCAAGACCGTCCATGTTGTCTCAAGGCGACCTTTTTCAATAAATAGCGCATGAAGAAAAAGGAATCCTGTTAGAGTAAGCCCAAGGTCATTGACCCCTTCCGGAACCTTCTCCTGAACAACTCTCTTAACACCCACTATTTCAGCAGGTTGTAGAGGAGCATTGAAACACTTTACCTGTCATGAAAAAAGAAAGTAGCTGTTTATGTCTACACAAAAACAATATAACTCTTAATCTTGCTTTTAAAATGCGTGAGGTGCTCCAGGCGCGAGGCATGAGACTAGAACCTCATGTATGTGAGGCGTTACTCTATGTGCAACCAAATAAGCTTTTTGTATAACTAGCAACTACATCTCTCATATTTTCTACATATTCCCTGTTTATCATGTAAACCATTTATAATCTCTTTGTTTGGTTGGTTGTTTTTACATATCGCCCTCTTATATACCCCAACCATGACCAATGTCGACCAATATTGACCTAGATGTGCATGAGGTGCCACCTCAAGGCGCTAAGGTGTTATCTTGTGTGCACCTCACATCTTAGGTGCTATTTTTAAAACCAAGTTCTTAATTGCCGAATACGATCACTAAAAAGAGAATCTACACCTCATCATAAGAAGTATCAAACTTTCTTATTATGCAATATAACAAAAGAAAACTACCTGAAATTCGTTCAATTCACTATCATTTAAAGCACCGTCCATATCATGATCACAAAGAATAAATATCCTTTTTAGTGCTCTTATACATCGAGGTTTAAGAGTTTGAGACTCCTGATCAAACAAAGGGGCTGTCGGATGAAGCACTGCCTTTTGTGCATAGTAAAACACCTCAGGCACCTACAAAACTAGATGTAATAAGCTTGTGTATACTCATGCGAAAAAGTAAGACTAAAGCGGCAAGTCTAAACAAGATGCATCAAACAAAACTCAAGCATTCAAACTTCTCCAAATACAGGTGGGAATGATATAAGATAGAACATAGTCAACATACCACAAAAATGATCCTACTTTACTAGTAAAAAAAAGCTCAATCTGATGAAACTGTCTTTATGATAATGACATAGATATTTTCACAAAAAATTACACCAAAAGTAACATAAATACATGAGAGGCAACATATAAGGGTGTTGCATTTTTATTAGTGTAACTATATGGTTATTGCTAAACTTTATAAAGATCAGCACATTGCCTAGCGTCCTGATCGTTAAATGACCAATACATTTTTTTTTCTTGGAGGGTTTTCAAAAAAAGAAAGGGGATATATGAGACTATAACTTCAGATTTCATGAAACGGGAAGTAATTAATGCCCGGCATCAGCAATAAGTAGAACATTTGCGTTGTAACTAGTAAAATAACATGTTTGAGTAAAGGGAGGCCATAACACAGGTAGCATGACCTAATATAATCTAATTCTCTCTTTATAGAAATAATTACAACAACTATTAACCGTAAATATTTTAGAACATTTATTTAACATTAATTGAAGTTCCACATAATAAGATACCTGGACAAGGTTAGCTGCAGAACACTCTATACAAGTTTCAATCTCCCTAAATTGTTGCATGATTGGAGCCATCACCTGCTCTAGACTCACTGGATAGTGTTCATCACGCAAATCTAGCTTGCAACCAACCACGATCACCGGTGCCTTCACCTGTAGATATATACAATAAACATTAATGAAGTCTCACAATCTCCTTTCAAAACCAACTGAATGCATAATATAGCACAATTTTATGTATCATTGAATATGACTGGATAGACAACCTTCAGGCGACGAACTTCGGGAATCCAGAACGTCTGAAGGCGACTAAGCGTTTCTGGTTTATCACAAGCATAAGTAATCACTACCACATCAGCTCGATTCAGTTCTTCCTCTAGCTTAGCTTTACCTTCCAAACTACATTAACAATTCCGTTCAGAAAACTAATAAACAACCTCATAACTTAACCAATCAAATAAATAGATGATGAATAATAAAACAATCTAGACCTGGATGACGTGTCGATGATCGTGACGGGAACGGCATCTGGATAGTAATCCGCCGGAAGACGAGTAGGAGGAAGAACAGGAGAAACGTTTTCCGGAAAATTTTCCGATGCAGCTGCCGCGATCAGGCTTGATTTACCGGTGCCACGATCACCGACCACCACCACGCGAACCGTAGTCCGGCGACCAGGAATCTGTGCCCCCGCTACTGAACCACCGGACATTTAACAACTACGAAGGAAAAAATTCGCACGTAAGCTGCAAATTAACCACGTAAAACACTTTGTTTGATGAGATCTAAACAATTTAGCACAAACCTGTACGAAAAACACGAATGAATCGATTAATTTTGCAGAAGTAATCTCTTTTTGATCGATGATGATGTAAATAATTTATTGTTTGTAGAGCGGAAGAAATATGTTGATGGCGACACCTGTGAGGGTTGTATGAAATGCGTGACAAGTGACAAATCTCTTCGGATGCTAAAGTTGTTGACTATGGGAAAACAATAAACAAAGAAATCGTGGAAGAAAAAACAATTTCTTGTTTATTGATGTGCAACTTTATTAAAGGCCCATATTATATGTTATATTGATTTCTAATATCGATGCACATTTTTTATACGCGCTCTGTTCCCGAGTTTATTTAAGAAGAGAAAAGATAGGAAATTGAAGGAAAGGATAAACATTTTTTTCCCGAGTTTCATTTAACAAGGGAACAACATGTTGTGTTCCCGAATTTCATTTAAGAAGAGACTGGAAGGGAAGTGGATGCAAACCTAGGGAAAATTACCTAGTTTTCTTTCCTTCCAATTTGGAAGAAAAGAAATCTATTTTTTTCGTTTCCTTTCCTCTCATTTCTTTTTCATTCTTTTCTTTTATGTTCTCTCTTTTGATAAACTCAAGAACACAGCGTTAATATGTGACGAGGGATACAAATAGCGCTTCGTACGAGGGATACAACTAGCGCTTCGTGGCGGGACTGGTCATTTTTTAGTGAAATTTTCCGTTATTTTGATTACTTTCTGTAATATCTTAGCATAGGGATCAAATATTTTTATTATTATTAATTTGACAAAGAAAATAGGGTTAGTATGAGTCATTTAGGTGATGGTAAAAATAAAACATTTATTTTAGCATAGTATTAAACTAAGAAACCCCATATACACCTATTTAACCCCATATACACCTATTTAATCAAGTTAGTGAGTCGTTAAACAAAACGTGCAAAATAATTTTTTTAAAGTTTATGTGTATCGAGATGGTTAACAACAATTTTTATTTCTAAATAGGCCTCGCTGGTAGCGTAAAAACCAAAGTCACACATTATTGAGTCGTTAGATTTGGTCTCCTTCAAATAAACATGAATACATCATTTTAACAAAAATGATTCTAACGGTTCTAAACATAAAACGATCAACAAAATGAAATTTGAAACAATATTATATCAAATAGTACTGGTTGTATAAAAATTGAGACTATTTTATAGACAAGTTCGTTGTAAAATCGATAAAAAGCGAAAACGGCTAAGTTGCAGAGCAAATATGAGTTTGTTCTTCAGTTGTTTATTCACCGAAAGATTTCTCTCACTTTTTTCCGTCCGATGTGATCTAGAAGGGAGGAAGAAAAGAAGAGTTTAAAATATAAGTTTTAAAATCTTGAGAGTTAAAGTAACATTTTAAGAAGTTGGAGGTAAATTTAAAAAAAAAAAAATTAACCCATAAAAAGTTGCAGACGTCCAAACAATGTATTATTCTACATAGAATTCAAAATTTTAAATTACGTATAAAAATAAAAAAGTGATATCGTTTGCTTGTGTCGTGTTTACGAATCTCATTACATGTATTGTGTTGGCCTCACTAACATAATTAAATGCATAAAAGAAACATATAAAATTATGACAATTTGGTTATGAGGATCGAAACATAGCTAAATGAAAGTTATAAACAGTCTCAATGTTCTTTAGTCTGTTGTATGTCTCATTTGTCAAGGTATACAGTCAATAAAATAATATATTATAGTTGATAAATTTTAAACCTAAAAACATGAGGGGTTAAAGTGATTTTTTACACTGGCTGCAATTTGAAAACTTTTTTACCCACAAAAAAAGAGAGGGAGGAAGCAAGATTAGAACCCGTGTCAGATGTGTCCCACCGAGGAAAAAAAACCTATCCACCACCGACATTCACTTTTAAGAGATATATAATGTGTCCCTCACGTGTCATCTCTTTCCCCTCTCTTCTTAGACGTTCGGCATTGCGCACTTGAGAGCCAAAGCACGTGTGACGTGAAAAGGTGGCAGTCATACGGATGCATTGGAATCCAATGCATTTCCTTCACATGCACTTCATCAAGTGCGGTCCAAATGAAAAGAAAAGTGGGCCATAATCAATTTTTTTTAAAAAAAAAAAGACATATAACGGCATTATTTGAGGAAAAAAATTAATTCTTTTAAAACTCTAACATCTATTTTTTAAAAAAAACGGCTAGTTTTTTCCCCCTATAAATACCCACTCAAAGTAACTCATTTTTCACACCAAACTCTCATACAAACTTCTCTCAGTTTTTTCAACTTTCACACTCTCAACAATGGATCTAAGAGCCCCTTTTCGTTCACTCTTTTGTTAAACGACGACGACGACGATGTCCAGCAAAACCCACCCCAACAACCTTCATTCCCTCAGTTCTCACAAACACAACAGTTTTCTCAGTATTCACAACTACAACCGTTTCCTCAGTTTCACCAACAAGAACCTTCATTCCCTCAATTTGGTCAATTTCCTCCCATGCCACCGTTTTCTCAACCACAACCAGCTTTTGATGCTCAACAATGGCAACAATTTCTTCAATGGCAACAATATCAAAAAAAAAACATCCCAAATGCATCAAACTCAATTTCTACCAACTCGGGAACATGTGGAATCACCGTCAAAAGGAAAGGCCACAAAAAAGATGAAAAAACCAAGCAAGATGGCGAGTGAGAATGACGAGCAACCAACCAAGACGAGTCGTCAAAAGTGGCCACAAAGTGATGAGGTGTTGTTTGCACAAGCTATGATTTCAACTTCTGAGAATCCAATCACTAGCAACAACCAAAATGTAGATGCTTTTTGGAGTAAGATTGAAAAATACTACAATGAAAGTCAACCTTCAATTCTAAGAGATGCTCATAATCTAAGAAGTCACTGGCATATGTTTAAATCTAAGTTGAATAGATTTAATGAGTTGTTCTTACAAGTCAAGTCTCGTTATAGAAGTGGTTGATCAGAAGCCCAGTACATCCAAGAAGCTCGATAGTTGTACATTAACGATCCGTCCAACAAGACTTATGTTGCTTTCACGTATGAACATGTATGGAATGTTGTGAAAGAGAATGGTAAGTACAACTCTGCTAATCATATTCATGGCTTTCAGCCGCCTAAAAGAACAAAAACTAGCAGCTCGGGGGCGTATACGAGCTCTGCTTCTGATGCCAACTTTGGTGAGAATCCTGAAATCACAATATCACTTGAAGATATTGATAAAGAAGACTTTGAAGTTCAAATTCAGCAGGTTACTACAACACGTCCAATTGGGAGAGACAAGGCCAAAGCAAAAGCCAAAGCCAAAGCCAAATATAAGCTAAAAGACAAAGCAAGAATAGAGCCATCTGACTACGACATAAGGAAGCTCAAGCTCATTGATGAGATATCCTTGACCAATCGTGCTAAGAGTGAAGCAATTGAAAAATTCGAGCATAAAATCGATAAATTCTATGAAATTGAGAAAAAGAAGCTCGAAATGAAACAAAAAAATTGAGATGCAAGAGCGGCAAATACTGATGCAAGAGCAAATCCGCTAACATGAATCCATTTCAACTAGCTGAACACGAGGCAATGTGCGAGCAAATCCGCGAGAAATACAGATCCAATCGTCATGTTTAGATTAATTTATTGTTATGTCTATTTATGATTTATGTATTTTTATTTTTAATGCAATTTCTTTTTACGCAATGGAAGATTAATTTTTAGGAAAGTGTAGCACAACGGCTAGTTTTCTAACGGCTAGTTTTCCCAACGGCTAGTTTTTCAACGGCTAGTTTTCTCAACGGTTAGTTTTCTAACGACTAGTTTTCTCAACGGCTAGTTTTCTAACGGCTAGTTTTTTCCACCACTATAAATACCTATCTAGAACAGCCATTTTCAACACACACAAATTCCTTTTGCTCAAACACTTATCTATACAATTCAAAATGAGTTAAGATGATGAACAAGTCTCACAAAACATCCCAATGATTTTGTCTCAACACTTTCAAACTCTCATTTCCGATGATGTTGAAAAAATAACGATGCAGTTGTTTGCACTTGATGCTGAAGATGATGTTGATTCACAAGAAGGAAGTTCTTCTAGACAGAAGGGCAAACGAAAATACATAAATAGAGGCCGGAAGGATGGAGACACCCGTTTGTGGAACGATTACTTTGCTCTAGAGCCGGTGTACGATGAAAGCTTCTTTAGATGAAGGTTCCAGATGAGCCTACATCTTTTTAGTCGCATTGTTGAAGAAATCTCTAAACCAAAAAATTGTCAACATTTTAAATATTTCACACAAAGATATGATGCTATTGGTGTAAAATGTCTTTCACCAAGACAAAAATGTACAAGTGCCATTCGTCAGTTGGCTTATGGTGCATCAGCTGATCAATGTGATGAGTACATACGCATTGGTGAAAGCACTTCCATCGAATGTCTACACAAGTTTTGTAGGTCTATTGTTGAGGTTTTTGGACCACGATATCTTAGAAGGCCTAACCAAGATGACATTCAACGGTTGCTACAGCTGCATTCTGAAAAAACATGGGTTTGTTGGAATGCTTGGAAGCATAGATTGTATGCATTGGGGTTGGAGAAACTGCCCAACGGCTTGGAAAGTGCAATATACTCGAGGTGATCATGGTTATCCAACCATCATGCTAGAGGTTGTGGCATCACACGACCTTTGGATCTGGCATGCATTCTTTGGAGTGGCAGGTTCAAACAATGATATCCATGTTCTTAGTCAATCACCGGTATTCTATCAAATCTTGGAAGGGAATGCACCACAGTGTAACTTTACAGTGAACGGGCATGAGTACACGCAGGGATACTATCTTGCAGATGGCATTTACCCAGAATGGTCAACACTGGTAAAAAGTTTCGTTTATCCTCCAAACAATAATATTAAAATGCAATACTATAAGCGACGACAGGAGTCTTGTTGAAAGGATATTGAACGGGCATTTGGTGTCCTCCAAGCAAGGTGGACAATGATACGAGGCCCTGGAAGATCTACCAGCATACCAGTGTTGGGTGATATAATGCATGCATGTATCATTCTACATAATACGATTGTAGAAGATGAAGGTCATGCGATAACTAATTGGTCCCCCGAAGAACACGAGCCTGAACCATTAAGTTGTAATGAAGGTGCACCGGCTGAATTTGCAAACTATCTGCAGAGGTTTAAATCCTTACGAAGCAAAGATACTCATATCGCACTACGCAACTATCTTATGGAACATCTTTGGAATCTTAGGCAAGCTAATCAAGAGTAGATTTTATAGGAAAACTTAATTTTCGTCGTCTTGTTTTCTTTAAGTTTTTTTTATTATTTTTATTTTTAGGTGTAGCTTAATTTTAAGTATTTTTATTTTATTTTTTAGGAAAATGTAATTTCTTTTTATGTAATAACATTTTAATTTTAATTTATTTTTTTTTCTTTTTTAATTATTTAATTATATTTTATATTTATTTATTAAATATGTTTTTACATTAAAAAATCATTTGTTTAAAAGAAAAATAGAAAATGAAATGGTGATGTGGAAGAGAGAGAATGCATGTGGAAATGATGTGTTGGAGTTAAAAAGAGGAGAGAGAATGCATGTGGAAAGAAAGAATAAAATGTTGATGTGGCAGTGATGACTAGGACTGCATGTGGTAAATGCAGTCTTAGCATTGAGGGTAGTCTTAGTTTGTTTGGGTTTCTTAAGATGGTTACTTCACCTACACGAATTTTATTGTTTTGATTTGGGGTTTCAAATGTTTATTAGAGCATTTGTTGCAGTTTGCTTTTAGTTTGGGTTTGTTTCTTTTTGTTCAACATGGGTTACGATTTGTTCAATGTGTTGTAGCCTTGTAGGTCTTTGAAGCTACTTGCATATACGAAGGATTTAAGGGCCGCCCCCTTTTTTCGCCAGTGGTGTTATTTTTCGGACCGTAAGGTAAATTTTTTTTAAATGTTGGTTTCGCCCTCCTTAAAAAAAATTAAACCATTTCTCTTATTTTTTTTTACCTCATTTCCCTCCATCTCATTTTTTACCCCATTTCTCACAAATTACCTTTTTTCTTTTCTCATTTTCCTTAATCCCTAAATTACCCTTCGTGCCCTAATCCCCTGAAAATTGAATTCCCGTCCAACCTCCAACTCCAAGAATTCTAGCAATCCAGCCGGAATCCATCCCTTCCAAGTTCCAAGCGGCGACCAAGCAGCCCTCCTCGGCGAGTTCCGATCGGCGACCAAGCAGCTAGAGAGGAGACACTTTTGCTTAGACATTTAGTATTTATAATTGATGCCCCTAGTGTATTTATTTGTTATGATTTAGAATTGGTATGTTAATTGGTATTGTTTTGTTTGTCTAGAAATTTATGTTTTAGTTTTAGTTTGAATCAATATATTATGGGAAAGGTGAAAACAATTGACTTATTTTTCAAAAGAAATGTTATTGAAGAAGAAGGGATGCTACAAATCAAGATAAACGTAAAGAATCCTCAACTAGTGATGTGACACCCCGTATTTTCCAGGTCAGCTTTTATTTATTTAAATGTTTATTTAAATGATTTATGTACACGTGGCACTAAAATTAGATTAATTTAGTGTGACACGTGGCACGACAGTACGAACACCGGCACATGACTAGACAATTCGAGAAATTATCGACAAACAGCACACACGTGTCAAAACACACGAACGTTGGTGAACGTCTAACACATGGTGTAACACAACACTTGAGACCTCACGAAACACACACACATTGAACTTGGAGGTTCAAACGAGGCCAAACGATAGTTCGTAAGCGTGCAAACGGTGACGAACGGATCAAATCCATTAAAAAGGGCTTATTGGGCTCTCTGTGAACCCATCGCGGTACGCGATGGACCTCAAGAGACTCTATCGCGATACGCGACGAGTTTCAGGAGATTTGAATCCCGAATTACTTCGCGGTACGCGAAGAATCTTTTTGCCTGTTGACCGCGGTACGCGACGAGTGTCAGTCGACAATATCTTTATAAAACCAAGATCATGATGCCTAGTCTACCTTTTAACATCATTTCTCCGACTCTACACGCCATAACTCATCCAACTTCGTCTCCTACACCCCCTTACAGCCTCTTTCCACCATTGAAGACTATCTTGAAGCTCAAGAACTTGGAGGTTGAAGCCTAAAGTCCATCTAGGAGCTTGGAACTCACCACTACGACCTTGTGGCCACACATTCTCGCCAACCAGAAGCTTGAGAGGACCAGTGCTTATCATCTCAGGGGATTTTGAAGCCTTGGAAGGTAGTTCTTACATTTCTTATGGTTAAAATGCACTCTTCTCACCTCTACACACACATGCAATGCATGAATCACACATGCAAGCACATGTAGTGCACATGCAAGAGATTTTATTCTGGGTTTGTGGATTTAGATATGTTTCCTGATGATCTATGATGTTTAGATGATGAATTATGATGATCCATGTTGTTGTGTAAATGTAGAATGCATGATTTAGTCTTGAAATGGTGAAAACCCCACATGCATGTATGATCCATGGCATGTGGGATGATTTTTAATATTTAGGTATACTTCTTGATGATATTGGAGGATGATTACATGTTTAGATGATGTTGAAATGGTTGAAAATGCTATTTTTGATGAAACTTGCTAAATATAGTAACTTTTTAGTTACATCTCATTGATAAATGATGAATGATGAACATGCATGTATGTGGATTTGATATTAGGATGTTAGTATGATGATTAGAAGCTTAGGAATGTGATTTGGATAATGTTTATGGTCATATTTGGCATTATTACTATATTTAGTAACTTTTTGAGCCAAAGTATTGGTAGATAATGATTTGAACTATGTTGGTATGCTTAAATGATGTTAAATGACATATTATGATGATTGGAGACATAAAAATGGATTAAGAATGTTTAAATGGTCATTTTTATGCAAAAACTACAAAGTTACTATTTATAGTAACTTTATTTTCACAAAAACCAACTTATGAACGCTTTGAATGATTTGAGCATGCTAAGTGGTTTATTATGTTATAACATGATAATTAGATGCTAAGTTAGATGGTTTCCGAGATCGCGTATGCTAAAAATGGAAACTTTCCATTTTAGGAAACTTTTGTGTACTAACATGACGTAAACGGCTTATGTGAATTCGTATGATGATGTGTTATGTGTTAACATGATCACGTAGGACAAATGAGCATGCTAGAACTATAAAACCGTTATGCTTTGTGAACTTTCCATAAATGGAAACTTACTATAAATAGTAAGTTGTCCATAGACGCGACTTGCACGTTTTGCACACGACAAACACTTACACCGATTGTTACACGATTTACAACCGTCACACGGTTCACCAAGGGGTCGTTGACTTGACACGGTCAACTTTGGTCAAACACGGTCAAACATGGTCAAAGACGGTCATCGTAGACCAACACAGTCAAACACGGTCAATGTGGACCAACACGAGCAAACACGGTCATTATGGACCGACACGGAAAAACATGAACAACCAAGGGTTGTTGAGCACAAACACGAGCATTAACACGAACACTAGCACGGTCACTCACACAAACTCACGTACGGTATACAATATAGGTTACCGGTGACCGACGTGCGTACTACTCAGGGAGCTTACGCTTACTTCATCACACTATCGCTAAGGTGAGTTTACGGCCCCACTTTAACTCTTTTATAAACTTTTCAAATAGGGGGAGAATACTTGTTGAACTGAGTCAAACATTTATACTTGTAGAAACAAATTGTGTATGCTGGTTTATTAGACAAACATAAGTGTTGTACCGTAATTAAGCCCTCGCAAAGTCTTACCGTTAATGTATAAACAACGAGGTGAGTTTGAATAGATCTATTTGGGTGTGACGAGCCCCGCGTGGCGAAAATATTGACTGGAGGTCATAACACGTGAAATCTCGACCTATTTTGCTATGTTATTACGAGACATAGCGGAGGCAAGGACTAACAAGTCTAGTTTCGGTAGTGACGCACTGACACTTGGAGCCTAGGGCTCGGGACTAACATTCAATAAACAGTATGACACATGATTTACGAATTACTACCTATGTTTATCAAAACCTGTGAACTCACCAACCATTGTGTTGACACTTTTTCTTAAACTTGTATTCTCAGGTATTTAGCTGCGTATGGAACAGGATGCACACTTAAGGGCATGAGCATAGGATTGTATTTATTTTTGCCATGTTGCTTTGATCAAACAATTTCGACTTAAGATTCGTATTATTACAATGAAGTGTCTGACAATTGTATTTCCGCTGCATATTTTAACTTGTTATTTTCCGCTGCACAAAGATTGTATTTTCTGTTGCTTATCTATTTAAAACTATATGGTTGTATTTATGTCAGACAACGTACTTTGAAAACGCATATAGAGGAGTTCTATATAACTATGAGCTGTGATTCTGGCCACGTCACACCCACGTGGACTAACACCACAAGTGGGAATTTGGGGGTGTGACAAGTGAGTCCAAAAAACATGAAATTTACAAGAGCATGATATTTTTACATCCCCACTATCAAATAATAATGAAATGAATCTTAACCATCTAGAAAGAGATCCGGTTAAACGAATACAAATGTGGGATCATCCGGTTAATTTAAGGGAACAGGTAAGGCAATCTTATTTGAATTTATGACCTTACCAAATCCATTTTAAGGAGTATTAGGTTTTTTGATGATTAAGTTTTGTGGTATTAGGTTTTTTCCTCATTTGATTGCTTACAAATTAATGTTTAAAGGTTTTCTCATGTCATTTTCAGCTTGGCCATTTCGTATTTAATTAATTATTAATTATTTTTATCATTAATTTTAAATATATTTATAACTATTTTTTTCATATATAACATAATATATGCAATTATTATTATATTTTTCATAGTTTTATATATAAAGTAACTTTATATAAATACATGTGTTTAATAAAATAAAGAATTTATATATAAAAACTTGTTTAGACTCGTGAGGTCGATATCTAAAGCCCACGCTCAAGCTCATTCAAGCTTTGAACCGGCCAAATATCGAGCATCTCACGAGTTGGCTTCATTCATTTACACCTAATAGTATTTAAGATTTAGAAACCTTCTAAAAAATAAAAAGACATTACAAGCAAGATCATATGACCTAATTGTATTTCAATTGACTTTTTATGATTCCTAAAGGTGGTAGCTTCAAATAGCTTGAAGCTCATCCAATATTGGAAACAATAATTCTCAAATGGGATTATGTGGTTCTTGATTATCTTTATATGAATTTTTAAGATTTTGCTTATGAAGAGATATCTTAATTGCAAGCCAATTATAAAGAGCATGTGATAAGATTTGTTGATTACTTCATGATTTGATCCAGGTAGTAATAATGATCTAGCAAGGGGAAGACAGGTCAATCTCAAATGCATTGCTTCCGGTGTGATAAGCTCAGACACCTTGCTTTCTTGTGCCCACAAAGGCAATAACATGCTCGCACATAGCCTATTGATTTAGGCCATGTTTTTTACATTTTGAGGTTTAGAACCTATGTTTTGTTGTAATTCAGATGATTAAATTGTAAGACATGACGTAAAACCTTATTATTAATGCATGTAGAAGTCGTTCAATGTAAACAATGGCTGTAAAACCATCACACCTCGTGTGTTCCGCCTTGGTAGGGTGTGACATAATTCTTATATTAAACATATATAACTTATTTGAATAAATTTAAAAAAAAAACTTAAATGATAAAACATATTCTTTTATATGTGTGTGTGTGTGTTTGTGTGTGTATGTATGGATGTATGTATGTATACCTATTGAACAAACTACATAAAATGGTTTATAAAATTGTAAATAAATATATATACACACACATACATACACACATACACATTTAATATAAAGTTTGATTTTTATAAGTTCTTTAAATTAAATTATATAACTTTATTAATTTGTAAATGAATAAAAAGATTTTTATAAAATGCCACTAAGTCTTTAAATCTAAAATAGTAGGTTTTACAAATTAGAGGGGTTATAGTGGGAAATAATGAAAAATGGTGATAGGGTTAACCAAGTTTGATGATAAAAGTAAAAAATTATCATAAACGGAGGACTAGAACTATAAATACGAAGTTCTTCTTCCTGTTTCTTCTCCAGCCACGACCGAGACCATTTTCAACCAAATTTGAACCAAGTTCGACCAAAAAAATGCATGTAATCAATTCATTTGAATGCGGTAATGCATTTCTTACATGTTCACGACCAAAACCAAACCATTTAATTGAAAATTTAAACTTAGTTTATGCCATACACTATAACTGAACGAATTTTTGGAAATTATAACTCAAATTCGATTCAAATAAACACCAAAATCAAATTAACTTTACTCATAACTTTGCGACTTGTTTCCGAAACGAAAGGAATAAAAAACGAAGCTGAACTCCAAAGCTCTCAATCGAAGTCGTCGAACATCACGAACTAAATTCTATTCAAACTCAGCCAATTCGAAAGCAAACCAAGTAAGTAATATACTCAATCTACTCGGTTTTACATAGGGATCATTTGCCCTATTTTTTTTAACAACCTAGAATCAACAAATCGAGCTATTCGACCTAGGGTTCATATGGTTTGAACAAGCAAATGAGTTTGTGCATATGTATAACCAAAATGCTTCTGAATACAAATAAACCCACCTAGCCTAACAGTAAACCACAATGTTTGTTGTGGGATTGGTTGGGTGTTCGAATCCGGAAAAAGTCGTGTTTTTGTATCTTCCCCTCTTTCTTTTATTTTTCTTATTTTACTACTCAAATGAACTCCAAAAATTTTGAAAAAATTCCATAAATTCGAAAATAATAATTATAACATTCTGTAAAAATTTGGGAACTATTCATATTTAATTTATAGAATTTTTAGGATAAATGGTGTATTATTTGATAATGAAATGGAAAATAGTGTAGTCAACATATGTAAATGGTTTCTGGGTGATCCGTTCCTCCAACTAGCGGATCCTCCCTTGGTCGTCAGCCTCCGCAGGTGGCAGCAGCGGATCTTCACTTCCCACCAGTGGATTCTAGCCTCTTAAGGATCTTGTGGATGGTGTTAACGGAGGAGGCATCCACGCCTAGGACCAGTGGACCCTAGGGGATCCGCCCCTCACACAAGCGGAAGCAATTTTGTCTTTTCCACTCGAATATGTTCTCTGCTGCAGTCTGTAATAATATATCACTGCATGCATGCAGTGTATACGTAAAAATTATTTATGGATGACTGTGATACTTCCCATGCATGCAAGTCGATGCAACATTCATTTCAACGTTATTTATGTATACTTTCCATACAACATTCATTGTTTACCACTGATTTTATACAATCTTTTTTTAACACATTCTAGTTACTTTATGGCATGCAAAGTCCAGTCAAATGCTCCATTCACTGTTTACTACGAAAATATCAAGCAATCTTACAATCAAAATTACAACATTTTCTTTCATTCAAAGCTTAGAAACAATATTTGCTTAAATTTTATCATTTCAACATGAGTTTAAGAGTAAATTTGGGTCCGCTTGTATCTGATCTTTTATTTTTGAAAGATGAAAATCGTGCTACTCATTTGTTTAATTCCAATGATTATAGCGACAGAGGCCCTTGTAGCTACAATCTTTATTAGATGAGCAGGTTATTCAAAAAAAAATTCTTTTTTAATTATTAACACATTATTGGTCTTGATTATAAATTTTTTTTGCCATAGTTTGCATGGACCCCCTATGATAACATACTTGAAAGACTACCTTTCATCTATCGTAACGGGGAAGCTAGTTGAACATGTGAATGCTTTCTCATTGTTTGGGAAGTTGTTGAGCCTTATCACCCTTCTAGAGTTATGAGACAGTTTGGTATGTTGCAACACATTCCAAACCCAATACCTCTAACAATGGACCAACACCACACAATTCATAATTTGAATCATGGTGGTAAATTAAATAAGGATTAATTAAGGCATCATCAGCAATATGTTTGTTCTTGGAACCAACGTTTGTCTAACACAATTGACGGGCAACACGTCCCGACACAACTGTTAGTGATGACTGCATGAGATGGTATAGGTCTCGTATAGTCTTATATATAACAAATCCTGGATCAGAAGAGGTAAATCCTCATGGATTTCAAAATGACGGTGGTGCATATCAACTAATGGTATGTTTATAAAATCTGAGTAATATTTTTTTGATTTTTGTAAAAGATATCTAATTTATATTTTTTTATTACAGATGGATGGCTTGGTTCAAATATACCAAACTACAAGACAGTTCATTGGTGATAATCCCAAAAACGCACAATCAATTTCAACGTATTCAGGATATAGTTTCATAAGTGATGGGACTTGCACATGAGGGTCATTGTTTGGCATTGCCAACACACTTGACAACCCATCCTGTTGACTCTTTGGGAAATGAGAATTTATCCCAAGTGGTTCGTAGATATGGTAGGAGACGTAATACACATGGTGCCGGTCGAAGCAATGAAGATCTAGCCGACGAAGCAGGACACTCTAGCTTTCAAAATTTTGAAGTAGGAGGACCATCAAACTTTCAAGATGAACCAAATGACCAAAACATGTTTGCTGCATGTGTATCACCTTATATACCTGCATTCGATATGAACCACTGACTGGTTCATATCGTAAGTTTGGTGTGACACCTCAGCACCATATGGATTATACAGTTACTCCAAATATGCTTCCTACCGATTTACAACAGCAATCTTAGTTTAATTATTTTGACGAAGATCTAGCTACGTATGAACAACCACGATACTCATACGTGTCACCAATACCATTGAATCTGAGTTTGCATATGATGCCAAGCCAATAAGATGTTAACGAAAACAACCAATGCCACAGAAGGCAAACAAGACCCCCACCCTGCGGTACAGGACACCGTTTTAACCATCGTGATCATTAGGATTATTTTTATTGTATTTGTAATATATGATGAATTGTAATATATTTGTAATATATTTTTAGTGTTTGATAACAAAATTACTATTTACTCCGCTAACAAAATTTATATTTTAGTTAAACCACATAAAAATAAAACGATAAATTTTCATTATATATTAAAATTAAACAACATAAAAACATATATAACCAAAGCAATATTACGAACAAATAAAAATTAAGCATAAATACAATGATTCGCATATGGGCAATTGGTCCTACGATGTCCTTGTTCCTTACATATACCACATTTATAATTTATTGGTTCATCGGCATAATGGACATCCATCTCATTTCGGATTTTTCTCGCACGTCTCCTTCCACGTAGTGTTGTAACTTTTGACGGGAATTCGCCAAACTGCATCGGCCCAAAGAGCCTTGTGGTATGGTAGGTAATAATTTCATGACGCAATCCATCTCTATGATGACAAGCAGCTATAGCATGATAGCAAGGAAATCTTTACGTTTGCCATTTCTGACACGTGCATTTTTTCCTGAAGTATTCAACAGTGTAGTCGTTACCACCGTCATCTTTGGTTTCGAATCTTGACGTGACCCTGTACCTCGCTTCAAGGTGATCATACAAGAAAACTTCATGATATTGTGCACGCCTGTCACGGTTATTAAAAACACGCCACATACGAGGTGGTAAAGTAGTGTTGAAATTGTTTGCAATCTCAGCAAGCTTTACATATTGAGAAATATTTTTTTTAAATGTATAGTCAATGCATGCTTTTATTGGCAACAAACGAGCATCACGCAAAATGTTATTCAACCTTTCGGAAATGTTTGTTGTTAATGTACCCCGACGACGACTACCCGAATTAAACAGAAGTGTCCATTGCCTTTTTTTAATGTTCAACAAATATTATCATGCCTCCTCATTGATTCTCGCCAACTCCCTTACGGTTGATATATACTTCCTTTTCTGGGTCGTGCTTCCAATAGCCCAACATAGTTTCTTTATGATGACGCTCTTAAACTGGTTCATTAAGTTACTTCTAACGTGACGTAGACAAAAACGATGATATGCATTTGGTACCTTCCAATCATCCGTATTTGTCATTGCATGGATGACACCTTTGTGCTGGTCGGATAAAACACACAATGGTCACATTCAGTCATCGGCAACATGATCGCGAAACTGCTTCAAAAATCAAGACCAGGTTTCAATTGTCTCTTCGTCAACAATTGCGTATGCAACTGGAAGTATGTAATTGTTTGCATTCTTTGAAACAACAATCAATAAGTTACTCCGATATAGTCCTTTTAGGTGAGTTCCGTCAACGGGTATAACTGGCTGACAAAGATGGAATGCATCGATGGACGACTTGAACGCCCAAAATACATATTTAGAAGTTGCACATTGGGATGTTCCATGAGGATGATGAAACCACTGGACTACTGTCCCATTGTTTCCGCTTTGCAGCTCTCTCATATAAGAAGGTAACTCATAAATTTGGTATCCCAACTACATGAATATTCTCTATTGCTTTTCTTCAACCAAGCCATGCCTTCGGATAAGAAACATCAATGTGTAGTGTATCCTTTAGATATGTGCGAATTTGTTTTACTTGAAAACTTATATCTGATTCAATTAGTCGGGAGATATGAGCCGTGACATCTTTTGATTTTTTTTGCGCACCACTGTACCGTAACAATTGTATGTGTCAACCCATTTTGTGAGTTGCCACATGTGTTGGTTCTTTTTTAGAAATACACTTGCAACCCAAAGACTTGAAGGAGTGTTTGGAAGTGGATCACTGTATTTTTTTACTTCTTGTGTAGCATTTGGCCTCCACACGTTTGGTCTGCTTTCAGAAACAATTATTTCTCTATTGCAATCAATGTTTTATTGACGACCGATGCATACCACCTCGTCCTTTGTTACGAAAAACATACCGACATGAATTTGATAGGCATTTGGGTTCCATATATCCATATGGTCTTCGTCATCATAATTAGGAAGTTTATAATCTCTTACCTCCACAACTTCGTCATAATCTTCGGTTGGACCATTAGAAAATCCTTGGTAAACGCAGTGTGATACTGTTCAGATGATTGAGAGAGTATGAACTCATCTTCAGATTCACTGTCGGAAGGAGGGACTTCACTATATTTTGCGTCACCATCTTCTTGTGTGTCATCTTTGTCTTGTAGTTCTTCATTAGCATCTTCTAGTCCTTCATCTGCATCTTCTTGTTCTTCATCTCCCGGTTGTTGGAAAATAAGTTGGTTATCAACATGTATTGGTGAACCCATTTCACCGACATAAGATTAAGAGACAGAAAAACCACATAGTAGATCCATCATACTAGTTGGCTGAATAGCAATTTTGGGATCCAAAGTGACAAAAATATCACCAATAAAATTTATTTGACTTGCAGCTAAATAATATAACATATTAACACCTTCATCTCAAAACAGATTTGATGTTAAAGGAACATCTTGGAATGTGTAATACAAAACCAAATTCACATTCATGGTCGCTCTATCAATTTGAACATGACTACAGACTATGTCTACCAATTTATTGTAAGACATTGAATCAGTACGTACGATAAAAGAAGATGTTAAGGTATTCTCATCAAATGAAATAACAGCACTGGAATTAGAAACCTTAACCCCCCCCCCCCAAATAAAGCTTGACAATAAATGGACGATAAAATGACATATTTTCTAATTGAGAATAGATGAAGAAGAAAATGATAATTTGAAAACTGAATGACAAATATGAGCAATTGAGTCACTATATATAAACAAATAATGGCTACCTAACACCACCACCTTTGAATTACAACTCATACCTACCACTAATTGCAATTGAACTTAACTACCTACCACATTAGTAAGTTTTAAGCAAAATAAAAAATGTGATAAATCATTCATGCCTACCACCACCTTTGGATTACAACTCATACCTACCACCACTTGAAATTGAACTCATACCTACTACCATCTTTGGATTACAACTCATACCTACCACCACTTGCAATTTAACGCAACTACCTACCATTACCTTTGGATTACAACTCATACATACCACCAACTTTGGATTACAACTCATACCTACCACCACTTGTTCAAGTGGACCTACGAACGGTCAATTTGGTGATGTATTGTAGTGAGTGCTTTTCAAGCGAAGAGTATAGACAGGCGGTTCACCCAAAATTGATGAAGATCTCAGTATATTTTGGGGCTTTGTTGGTTAACATTAAGTATTTTAAAAAAACTGGCTTTCCAGAGAAATTAATGAGTTTTGAAGTGAACGAAGACTATGTTCAATCTCACACTGATTTGTTTGGTAATCAAGGGGTGCATGTCTGCATGTTAAAAAAGGATTTTGTTACCGGAATACAGTTGAACGTAACTAATAAGTTAAGGGAGTCGTGCACAGCATACATATGCTTCATTGCCGACCAAATATATTTTTGGAGATGTTTTCTATGTCCGAATGATTCTTAGGATTTAATGTTTCTTTTTAAGATTATTATATCAGTTGTTTTTTACATATTTATACATTGTTAACAACTATGTCGTATGTGTTGTAACTGATTAAGTATTCTAATTTATCAAATCACATGTGTCACACCCCCGAAATTTTCACGTGCAGTTTCAGACCGCTGGGTGTGACGTGGCCAGGAATCAAAACTCTTAGTCATATAGAACGACTCTATATGAGTTGTACATACATAAAGTTTGTAAGTAAATTCAAATTATATTGAATAATTAGCGGAAAAGTAAACAGGTTTTGCATCAGAAATAAGTTGTTTAAAGACACCACATTGTTTAAGACACATCATTATCAAATGAATAAAACATCAGCCTAGAATGGGAGTCTAAATGCATACAAGGTCCTCTTTGGACTCCAAGTGCATCCTAGCATCGTGATGTTTAGCTCCCTGAGAATACATGCGAAAATGTGTCAACATAAATTTGGTGAGTTCACAGGTTTAAATAGTTAAAAGCAGTAAACAAATATATACTAGGTATGTCAAGTTGTGGATCTACGATCCTGAGTGTGTCAGTTCATCTTACCGAAACTAAAATGTTTGTTGCGTCCCCAGGTTATCGCGGAACCACGGCAATAGATCAATATTACACTCGTCATGACCTCCAGTCACAGCAGTCGTCAAGTGGGGCTTGTCAGACCTAGTAGTACTACATAATAACGACTCGTTTGTTACACAACTAACGGTAAGGGTATGTGAGGACTTTGGTGCGATATAGTTACACTTAAAAGTTTTTCTACAACATACCAGTCATACATCTAAAACAGTTGCAATGTATTCTTACCCCAAAAGTTTAACAAAACAGTTAAAGATTAAAAGTGAGGCTGTAAACTCATCTAAGTTTAGCAATATTGCCGTTGCATAAGTGTCAAGTTGTCTTGCCCATAGCGGTCACCTAAATCACATAGGTGTTGTGAGTTCGTGTTCACAGTTATGTTCGTGTTGGTCTCACATAGACCTTGTTTGTGTCCAAACAACTCTAAGTTGTTGTGTTGGTCGTGTTGACCGTGTTGACTTAACGAACCGTTGGTGATTCGTTTAGTTTAACTCATCATTCAACGTGTTTTTAGTGTCGGGAGGTACACATAAGTTACGTTCGTGGGATATAATCACAAATCTAAATAGATCAAAATTCGTGCATGTGTCATCCAAGTGTTTCCATGTGTTTTTGAAAGCTTGCATGTGTGTGTATTGATGTGCATGTGGGTTTTAATGAAAGATTAGTGTAGATAAGCTATAAAGACTACCTCACAAGCTTCTTAAAGGTTGAGATGATGCTGTAGCAGGTCCTCAATAGCTCCAGAAGTGGTTGTGAATGACCCGCACGTGAATGAGAAGGGGGAATGGCGGTCTTGGAGCTTCCACAAGACTTCAAGTCTTGAATGTGGCTTGGCATGGTGAGATATGGCCTTCTAGAGGTTGAAGATGAGCTCCACAGAGGTTTTTCGTCGATAACAGGATTGTTGGGTTCGGAGAATAGGTAGGGTGGCCTCAGAAATGATTAGCATTGGTTTTATAAAGATTTTTGCGTGTTAGGAGGCTTCACGTACCACCAAGAGTTCACTTTAGGGCTCTTGGCGTACCGTAATGAATATTTTAATCGGATTCCTTCCCGAAACATGCCGCGTATCGCCAAGGAGGTGCTGATCTTCCATCGCGTACCGCGAAGGATTTCAGGGATTTGAATTTTCCCGCTCATCAGTCGCGTACCACCAAGGCCCAAACCAAGGTCCTTGGCGTACCGCGAGGACTCCTGGACTTGTCTTATTAGCCCAATTTCATTGTTCAACTTTGTTTTTCGGTTGTTTTACGATTACGATCATTGTTTTCTTGACTTATCGTCATTGTTTGACTTATTCTAAGTTTTCATAGTGCTTAATTATAGTTGAATTTAATTTTTTGTTTGTTTATTTCACCAACGTTTGTTAGACAAGCCACGTGTGTGAGGTTTCCGAAAATTACTCGAATTATCGTTTTGTTGTTCATGTTTGGTCTGTTGTGCCACATGTCACACTAAATCAACTAATTCTAGTGCCACGTAGGTAATAATAATGTAAATTATTATTAAAATAAAGTAAATGATGACCTGGAAAATACGAGGTGTCACAACATGTCTATTAACTATTGTTATTTATTAACTTATGTGAAGACTAGCTGCCAGCTTCAAAAAACATTTAAAACCATTCAATTTATTGAAACATTTCCTCGTAAAGAAACACATGGTGATCAAATATGGCAAGGCATACATAATTATTCATTAAATATTGAATCGAACGAGCAATCTCAATCTGTACTACGTTCGTCCTCCCATGGGTCATGATTCCTCCCATGATTTAATGTCTCTTCATCTACGTCATCATCAACTGCATCTAGTACATACTCATCTTCTGGTTCTTCTTCATGACCCAACTGTTGTTCAACTATCGTGGTTATTCCTATTCTTGATTATCGGGAAATAGGTTATTGAAAGCCCAATTCCAATACACATCATTGCCATCTTCATCAAATTCCTCTATACTTGGAAAGTTTGCAGGAATGTTTACTGGGGAGTTACAGAAAGGTTTACGGGCTGGCTTACAACTAGGTTTACAGCCATGTTTATAGCCGGGTTTACAAGCGGATGCTGGATGTCTTCCTCATTATTGGACGTTTCTGATACATTGCCACAGTTTTTGTATAAGAATAATAATTATTTTTAATTTATATACAAATAAAAAAAAGTGTATCACATATGAGGAGAAATAAAGAAAAAAATATAGTGTGTGTATGTGAGAAATATAGTGAGTGTGTGTACAGGGGTCAAAAAAATCAAAAAAAGAAGGATAAAAAGGGTGCCATGTGTCTTTTACGATCAACCATAATATTGAAGTATACACTACATGCATGCAGAGAACATATTCACATGTAGGGGTGTTCATCGGATCGGATAACGGTTTATTCGATTTATTTTGATTTAAAATTTTCATGACCTTATCTGAAACCCGACCCGATCCGAATTCGAAAATTTTCTATCCGATCCGAATCTA
Organism: Mikania micrantha; assembly: GCA_009363875.1. NCBI lineage: Eukaryota > Viridiplantae > Streptophyta > Magnoliopsida > Asterales > Asteraceae > Mikania > Mikania micrantha. The sequence continues at coordinate 16,874,796 of CM018695.1, forward strand.
TCCATATAACCCAAAAAATTTGAATAAACTTATTTTTTTCATCTGAATAATCCGAACAACTAGAATAAATAGGGTTTATTCGATTTATTCGGATTAAATTCAGATATCCGATCTGAATAAAAAAGATTTTGTATATCCGATAACCGAACCGAATTCAAAAAACGGATATCCGATCCGAATCTATCAGAATATCTGAATTTTTAATTCGGATCAATTTTTCAGGTTTTGGATACGATACGGATTTCAGACTTTTTCAGATTTCGAATTTTTTGAACACCCTATTCACATTGGAAGAAGACAAAACTGCTTCTGCTGGTGTGAGGGGTGGATCCCCTAAAGTCCGCTGGTCCTAGTCGCGGATGCCTCCTCCGTTAGCCCCACTGGCTAGAATTCGCTGGTGGGAAGTGAGGATCCACTGTTGCCACCTGCAGAGGCTGACTACCGAGGGAGGATCCGCTAGTGGGAGAAATGGATCACCCATAAACCATTTACATGTGTTAGACTACACTATTTCCATTTCAGTATCAGATAATACACCATTTCTCCAAAAAATTCTTAATTTATATTATTTTACTATTTAAATATTACTTAAATAGTTTTAAATATATAAAAAAATACTAAAACATTTTTAAAAATTCAGAAAAAATTCCAGAAATTATAAATCAACTATATAAACATTCTAGAAAATTTTAAATAATTTTTGGATTATTATTTTACAAATGTTCTATTTTATTGATTAAATAAACCTTAAAAAGAAAAGTATTATTTATAAAATAATCTAAAAAGTCAGAAAAAAATTATTTAATATTCTGAGATATATCTTATGATAATATAACTACAAATTTTCAAAAATAATTATACTTTTAAAGATATCATTTCTTTAAATTTTTTATAAGTTGTTTTCTAGTTATCTAAATTCATAAATTCAAGATATTAATAAGTTACAAACTATTGTAAATTATTGTTTTATATTAGAAAGCAATTATAAACTGCCGCACCCCGGCCTTCCTGGCCTCCGGTCACACTTGCAAGACCTACATGTCTGGTTGTATATGTACATCCAATAATTTGGATAAAACAATTTTGTAAATTCAGAGTTGTGGAAGCTAAGTTTTAACGGTTTTCAAAACAATACAAAGTAATAGTTGCGGAAGCGATTTAAGTTGTTTAGCATTACATAACAAATTAAATGGCAAACGTTTTTCAAAAGCCTAAGACACTAAAGAATATGCATGAGACTCCAGCCTAGCATCCTAGTTCCTTGTGTGTGTGCCTTAGTTACCTGAGAAAAACATGCGAGTAAAATGTCAACACAACGGCTGGTGATAGGGGTGAGCAAAAAACCGAACCATAACCGAATTAACCGGAAAAACCGAACCGTAGCCGAATTAACCGGAAAAACCGAGCCTAAAAAATCGAACCGAACAAATGACCGAAAGAAACCGAACCGAAAAAACCGAAATCGAAATTTTCGGTTCGATTTCGATTTTCATATTATAAAAGACCGAACCGAACAAAAAAAACTAAACAGAAAAACCGTACAAACCGACTAACCAAACTGATTTAGGGCCCTTCTTATTTATCATTTTATATATATATTTTATATTTTTATTTAAACTCTTAAATCTTCTATTCTTCCAAATGATGTCACTATTCAAATTCCGATATCCTGCTTCCCTTCATCTTCTCCTTTCTTGTTTCACAAGATTATTAAACCATCTCACCTTCAACCCTCCAATTCCCTTCATTTATTTTCTGTAAGAATGTAATCATGGTCATCATTCATCAAAACTGTACCAACAATCAAAGATCATAGGTTTTAAAACCTCAAAGAAGACGTGAACTCGTGAAGGCGCCGGTCGGAATTCATTGACGAAATCAGTGGGCATAAGTTCTCACATTTACTTGTTTACTTTATTGATCATTTTCTTTATTGACCGTGTGATGATTTACGATTAGTATCTGTTGAGTTTTGGGGGCTAGAGAGATACGTACAAAAAACTCTACTCGTGTGCTTCCCAATATAACCTTATTGGAGTATTTCATCAAACAGTAGTGTCTGATTGCTTTCTTTTGGTTTGGGCAAAGTTTCTTTGTCGATTTATTGTGAAATCAGAATTGCTTTCTTTGAGTGTAAGAAATCAGAATTTCTTTGTTGATTTATTGTGAAATTAGAATTTCTTTGTTGATTTATTGTGAAATCAGAATTTCACAATTCTTGCGAGTTTATGGTCAACCGTTTTGTATTAGATTTTCAAACCAAAAACATATCAGAATTTCTCCTCTTTATTAATGATTAATGATTATTTGTTAATTAAACAAATAATAGCTGTACATGTAGCTTGAGGTTTTTTGCATAATTGCATATATGAATCAAATGTTGCTGTTGATACTTGCTTTTTTTATACATGTTTTTGTTAGTTCACTAGTATTTATCATTGCATATTCGTTGGAAGAAGAAGGTGGCTAGGTGTTGGGCGTTTGGAATGTATTATGCTTAAATTTGTACATCCTTTTGAGTCTTTGGTTACTAAGGAAATTATTTTTCTTCAAACCTTATTCAATTTTTTTTTGGAAATTACCAACGAACAGATCAGAGCAAAACAAAGATTCAACTTGATGGGAGCACTAGGTAGTGGGACTCCAAATATGAGTAAAAATGATGCCCCGATAATTGATGTTGATTTAGAAAACTTAAAGGAACCAGACGATAGTGTTGATGACCAAAATGTTGATCAAGAAAGGAACCATGGTGGTACTAAGTGATCGTATGTGTGGGACCATTTTACAAAAGATAAGGAAACTAACAAAGCAAGATGTACCTTTTGTAAACGTTTTCTTGCGGCTAATTCAAAAAAGAATGGTACAAGTGTCTTAAATAATCAATTGAAGATTTATTGCAAGACATCACCTTATTATAAACAAGTTGACAAAAACAAACAATCTACATTAAGCTTTAAGCCTAAAGGTTTGGGACAAGGTAGTGGTAGCTTGACTTCTCACAAGTTTAGCCAAGATAAATGTAGACACCTTCTTGCACAGATGTGCATAAAGGATAACCGTCCCTTTAGTGTGGCCGATGATGAGGGACTTAGGGAATTCGTTTGGGAGTTAAACCCAATGTTTAAGTTTCCATCAAGATGGACAATTGCTAGGGATTGTATGAAGATGTACCAGCAAGGGAGAAAGAAACTAAAATTTCTTTTAAAAGATCAAATGGTTTCTCTTATAACCGACACATGGACATCGGTTCAAAATTTTAATTACATGTGTCTTACTGCACATTGGATTGATGAAGATTGGTTTCTTAGAAAGAAAATTCTAAATTTTTGCCAAATATCGAATCATAAGGCTGAAATTATAGAAAGATCGGTATATCGTTGCTTAAAAGAATGGGGTATTGATAGAGTTTTCACGGTAACCGTAGATAACGCTTCATCTAATGATGGAGCAATTAAGTTTTTAAGTAGAATGCTTAAGGGTCCCCATTCTGTGTTGGATTGCAAGTTTTTGCCTTAAAGATGTAATGCAATATTGTAAATTTTGTGGTCAAGGATGGTTTAGAAGAACACTTTGCTTCCATAGCTAAGATTCGAAATGCGGTGAAATATTTAACATTTGAAAGCTATTCTTTTGAATTTTGGACCCATATAGAATTCTAAATTGATTTTAAATAAATCTTCATCATGAATGATATTCTTTTCTTTTTTATTTGTTAATAGACTTCAAGCGGTGGATTCGAGCTATAGATTATATTTTCAAATTGAAGTGGGTGATGAAGAGAGTACAAGAATGTCAATAAAGAGAAAAAAAAAGTGATAAAGTTGAAGTGGCACATGATGAAAATGATTTTGAGAATGCAAGGTATGTAAATCTTTTTTTTATTCCTTCCACAAAAAAAGTGAGACTTTTATGTTTTGATTTGTCTTAATAGGCAATTTATGGAGTTTTTGAAGATTTTTTATAATGTGACAAATAAAATTTCGAAGTCTAAATATGTGACTGCAAATTTGTTATTTTCTGCGCTTTGCAAAATGCATTAAGTATAACAAGTATGTCTAAAAGTGTTGACGAGAAGAAGAAAGCCATGGGTTTTTCTATAAAAGCAAAGTTTAAAAAAAATTGGAGTAATTTAGATAACATTAATTGTTTATTGTATGTGGCTCTAGTTCTAGACCCTCGAAATAAGATGTCATCCCTTGTATTTTGTTTACGTTTGATGCATGGTAAAGGTTCCAAAAAAGTCCAAGAAATCAAGGACCTAGTGAAGGTAACATTGATGGAGTTGTTTGATGAGTATAAGTCAAAATTAGTTAAAACAAAAGATCCGAAGACTACATCTTCCACAAGTAACATGGTTGATGATGATGTGTTTGTTGACTTAGAAGAAGGTTATCAAAAGTTTTTTGAGGAAGAAGGTGGAAAGGAGGTTGATAATAATGAAGTAGATATATATTTGAGTGATGGAATGGAGAAAAGGGAAGACATGTTTGATGTTTTAGGTTGGTGGAAGATAAATTTGATGAAATTTCCAATTCTCTCTCAATTTGCAAAACATGTTTTAGCAATGCCAATCTCAACCGTTGCATCAGAGTCGGCTTTTAGCACCGGTGGTCGGACAATTGATAAATAGAGGAGTTCTCTTACTCCTAAGACCGCAGAAGCTTTGATTTGTGTACAAGATTGGCTACGGTCTACATAGTCGGATTTGCAAGATAACAAGATGCATGGTCAACAACTAGAAGAGTTGATTGAAAATTTGGAGAACATTGAAGATGGTAATTTTATTATTTATTTATTTATTTTTGTATATGATTCATCCTTAACTTTTTACTTAGTAATAAACATATATGATTATTTGTATGTTACTTTCAGATTTATTTAATGGGAAGAAAGCACACAAAGAATCGATTATTGAAGATGATGAAGATTGGGACTAGATAGACAATTTCTTAAGATGATGATGATTGCAACTATTGAATGTTTAGCTTTGAACTTTGTTTTTTTAATATAAGACATCACTATGATGATTTAGTTTTAATGTAGTTTGTTGTTCTCTTGTCCATTATTTTACAAATTATCCATTTCTAAACGCATTGTTTCCAATTTAAAAAAAATAAAAAACTGAAACCAGACTGACACCGAACTGAAACCGCAAAAAAAACTGAAAAACCGAAAACCGATCGGTTCGTAAAAACAAAAAACCGACCATGTCGGTTTCGGTTGTAGGCAAAAACCAAACCCAACCGAACCGAGCACACCCCTGGTTGGTGAGAGCACAGGTTTTGTATCAGCAGTAAACAATAAATGGTTAAAGTTGTAACATCTGTGCCGGAATCGTTACCGGAACAGTAAGTTGCACTGTAAATTGCACAGTAACTCAGGTACAAACTAGGAGAATTACTTAGAAGCTATTAACATTCGATGCTAAACACAAACTATTATACTATTGTTCTGAAATCTGAATTAAGCCTCATGGTTTTTAAACAGTCAGAAACACGTCAGACAACACTGAACAGGTATACACATTTTTGATATGATGCTATCATGTATAAACGTATGCGAGGATAAACAGAACAAAACTATAACAGTTATTGTTACAGAATGTTAAACCGACGAATTATTCGTACAGTGACGATCTGTATGGATAGATCTGAAAGTTTAACGATCTGAAATGATGACTGAAAAGTAGAAAACAAAATCAGAAAGTGAAACGTACGATTGTGTTCGTACAGTTAGCGCTCTGTACGAAAACGCGCGTAAGTGACGTTTTCTGACGAAACGAAAACGAAGACGACTCGAACGATAATAAATTTAAGGAAGTATACTATTTCCTGTTTTACAATTTTGAAACTCATCAGAAATAAATTAAAAGGAAACTATCTAAATTGAAGCGCGTAAAGCATAGAATACGCGAACAAATAACGAAACGCATTTTAATAAATTACGATAAATAATTCAACAAATATAATATTTATACTATTTACTAGAAATAACCACCTTTCAAAACATTCGAAAATAAATTCTTTTTATTTAAATTTACAAAAACGCGCGCGTCACGATTCGGGAACGCGACGAAAACACGAACCGAGCAACCGAAACGAACCCGAATACCCCCGGGGTAATTAAACCCCAAATGAGGCTTTCATCTCATTTTTCCTCATCTCTCCCTCTCTCTAAACTCCCTCAAATGCCACTTTCTCTCTCTAAGGAGAATCATCCTTCACACGATCATAACTCACTCGTTTCTTGGCGGAATCATGCGTTCTTGGTGCCCATACGAAGCTCTCGACTCCCTCTACAAAGAAGTACAACGGATCTGAGATTTTGTCCAGCCATTTTCATGGTATGAGACTTGGAACTTCACGAAAATAGGGTTTCTCCACCCTTTTTGTCGGCCATACCTACACACACACACACACTTGACCGGTTTAGAACTTATTACACTCAGCATACAACTTCGGGGACTCTTATCACTACCATCATCACATGAGTCGACTTGGAACTAATGACCCGAAGAAGACAAGGATGGAGGTACAGGTTCATGGGTAGCAGCTGGTGGCCGAACCTGTAGAGGCAAACGAACCAACACCACTGGTGAACCTACCCCCTCGAACGAACCTTGTGCCAAGGAGCCACCAGCCGAACCCTCAGATCACCGAACCCAGGTCTGACGAACCTTTCATGACCACCCACGAACCTTTAACATGCCGAACCTGTACTCTCCGACGAACCTCCCGGATATAGGCGAACTTAACACTTAGCATGGCGAGCCTTTTTCCTCATCAACAAACCTATGACTGACGAACCCCCATGCGAGGCCAAGACTAGCCGAACCTGTGGATGGCACATTTCTAGCCGAACCATGCATCAACCACCGAATCATTTCTAGGGACTCAAGGATTCACGAACCTAACCATTTTGCCGAACCCTTTGTTGGCTGGAACGAACCATCCTCATGCAAACCTTCTGCCAAAGTTTAGCCGAACCATAAGGCCCAGCCGAAACCCACCCACACTAGGGCCGAACCTAGGACCCTTGCATGAAAAGGTTTGCTGGACACTTAACCAAAATCAGGAAAATTCCTTTGGCCCAACTAACCGGCCCACTTACACCCTTCGGCCCAAACAAATGTGTTAGCTCACGTTCTATTTCAACCTAGCCCAATAAACCTAGTCGGTTCACCCTAGCCAACCGGCCCAAGGTAATCGGCCCATGAGTCGACATTTGTGACAGTTGCATACGAGAATTACGTCATCAATGACGTGGACACATTTGATCGTTCTAGAAATCCACGTTGTTTTAATACTTGTAATTGTTACAAAATGATAGTAGATGAGAAATGATGAACGTGGACGAAAACCGTGCACAAAACGGAGTCCTGGATTGCTCGGAATCGAAAAATGAAGAAAAAATTACTAAGTGTTGGTCGACTGGACCCATCGCGGTACGCGATGGAGGGATTGAGAATCCTCCGCGGTACGCGATGCTTGCAAAATATCAAAGATTCTTCCGGAAATCTTCGCGGTACGCGAAGCCTTTTTGGGCTCCCCGCCGCGGTACGCGATGGATGTGGCGGTGCAACAATCTGATCTACTTCATCAGATTTCATGCAAGATGTTATTTTCTTTATCATCTCGAATTGCAGCATACACCAGACGAAAAACACACACAAACCATCATCTAATCACCATTTTCAAGCTTTCTGAACACAAGGATCGCACCAGGGATTATCTTAGCAAGTTCTGATCGTTGTTTTGAAGCCAGAAATCCGTCTGATTAGGTAATGATCCATTTAAACTTTCTAGTTTGATTTTGATTGATTAGATCTTGATTTTGAACGTAATGACATAGTTAGGATTGTTGATTATTGCCTAGATAATGGCTAGGATTGATTATAAACAAAGAACACGAAGTTTTAACGGTTAAATCCTTGTTTTGATCCGTTGTAATGCCCGGTTTGCATGAAACCATACCCATGAATATAATGGTTTAATCCATTTGATTATAACAATGTAGGTGATTAGTTGGATTAATCCTTAAAATGCAAGGTTAAATCCAAGTGTTTCAAACTAATCACGATCATTAACATACTTATTGGAATGATTATCTGATGTTTATGATAACAGTCAGATTAGTATGTTAAACCTGGTTATTATACCTATTTTGATGCTACATTGTGATATTTCATGATATTTGGGTAATCAACAACAAGGATTTATCATTCCTAAGCCATTAAATTATCTAGAAACTGTTACAGTATCATAATCAACAACATTAACTATCTGGTTAATCAGAGATTATTCTGATTAATCAAGAGTGTCATCAACTTTATATTAGGAATCTAATGCAATGTAGGTTCCTACATTATCATACATTGTATGATATAACATTAAATTAATTAATTATATAATTAGTATCGAGTTGATGATTTACTAAGCAATGTCTTTGACATTGAACGTTCAGAAAAATCTAATCAGTAAACTAGAACATAAATAAATTATTAAATATAACTAAATGCAGAATCATCTCTGTACTATCAGTTTGGTGAAACTCTGCTACACCTATATTATCAGGTGAGTTTCGTACAACCCCTTTTATTTTTAATCTTTTATAAACATCGGGGAACACTGTTGAACTTTTATTGAACATAAGATATGTATCACTGTTATCTGCGTGATTTCATGTGATTGTTGAGAACTTGTGGATTTCATGGGATTTTGCCTGTAGACAGAACTCTATCATTGAACTGAAAGTCCTCATTTTTGAACTGTATCTAGTGAACCCATGTGTGGCCGAACAAAAAACATTGATAGTACTATTGGTTGACACCCCATTCGCTGGGAGGATTGCATCTCCCCTTGTGTGAATGTTTGTTATCTGTTTCCTGAACTTCTTAATGGTATGATAGACATTAAGATAATGAGGCATTAAGATATGTACCGACGGGTAATATCTTGAGACAGACTAGACGTCCGAAAGGAACTAGATACAGGTCCCATGGTTATCCGGAACTGAACTTTTGAGAACGTGCTTATCATATCATATTGTTTTAAAATGAACTGTCGATCTCACCAGCTTCGTGCTGACGTTTCAAATTTAAATCTTTTTGCAGGAAAACAGTGACACTCGGTGAGGCAGCACTTCAAACACTAGTAATTAAATAAGTCAGTTGTGTAATAAACTTAGTTGTAAATTATGATATTGATTGTAATGACGAAACCCTGTATTGTATTTATTTTAAGTTAATCTGTGTGCTTATGATATCGGTTCAAGTAAGTCACCCCTCACCTCAGAGACATCACCACTATGCTTCTGCAACCGGTTCAGTGACGTTAGACCAGACACGAGGTGACGAGGGGTGGGGGTGTGACAACATTGGGCCTGTGGCCACATGCTTGGCCCAACACGGCCATTGTGATCAAACAAACATTTAAACCCCATTTAATTAGTTCAAATACGTATCTCAGCCCATATATTAAAAAGGGTTAAGTTCATTCGGCCCAAATTATATAAAGTAAAAATATTTCAAATTAATACTAGTGATCACTTGTGTGGATTTACAATTTAAACAACAACAAAGATGGAAAGGAGTTAAGAAATAAAGAGGGAACAAAGTAAGGTTGTAATCACATGTTGAAACATTAAATCATTACAATTACGAAGCCACAAACTACTAAAAGTCTAATGATGGCAAACAAGAGAACTTAACATGCAATGAGAAGACATGTCTAACTAACATAAGTGATCACAAGTAACTTAGGGCCGAATGAAGACCGAGACTCACTAGTTTTAGCCGACTTTAAGGCTAACACATACACGAACACGAATCATTACAATTTGTACTTATAAGCAAAAAAGACTATGAAATCAATTCAGGATCGTGAACATCGCAACAAGTACAAGCAAAGAGCGCGTGCGCATTTTTGTTATACTTAGTCAACCACTTTAAACACAAGGTGAGTTCATTTGTCCCTTTTCAAACCATTTGTTTTAACTCGGGACTGAGAAGCATGTTATACATTTTAAACAATTATTGAAATGTTATTAAATGCTTTTACACTTATTTATAATGCTTATACGAATGCTTAAACTCGAAACGCTTGTTTTGGAAATCAAAGACCTAGACTATAGTGTAAATAGCTAATGCTATTTACACTATACTTATTTACATTATACTTAAACTCTGTGCTTAAACTATATGTTTAAGTTAAAACTATAACCTCAATGCTAACGCTGTTTACACTTATACCTATACTTATTTGCTTAAAACTTTTGAAGCTCTTAAAAGCATAATAAAGACTAATAGTGAAACTAAGAAGGCTTATGAAAAATATCCTTATGAAAGCTAGAAAACTAAGACTTAGAAAGACTCATATGCTCAAACTTACTATCAAGACATATAAGCTTGGAATACTTGAACACGTGAATACTTGATATACTTGGAATACTTGAACACGTGAATACTTGATATACTTGGAATACTTGAAACACGTGAATGTTTAACAAACTTGGAATGCTTGATACACTTGGAATGCTCAGACTACAGACTGATTGACCGCCGCGTGTTGACCTGTGTGTCAACCCCTACTAGTCATCAGTAAATCTATGTGAATGCTATAAACTTGTATGCTTAAGCTCTCAGACATCGTAAGACAGACTGATTGGCCATCACGCCTTGACATTTGTCAAGCCCTACTTGTCATCAGTGTTCTTCGTTGTCGGGACCTAGTAAGACAGACTGAATGGCCATCACGTGTTGAACCGTGGAGTCAACCCCACTAGTCATTCAGTGTTCTTCTTTGTCCATTTATTTTGATGTTTATTGGGGATTTATACGTTTAGTTGTCCTCGATAGTGAATTCAAAACTACTCATAGAACAATCAAATGCTGAGTTGTTGGGAGGTGAAACGCTTAATTATCATTAACAACAATATGATAAGCAGCCCGGTATGTGGTGGGACGGTGGCTGGGGCTTGTCCCCTACATATGCCCTATATATAAGCATACTCGTTTGGATAGCATAGGTGGTTGTTAGTGAGGTTAAGATTGTCATTTTGGGGATATCAAGGTAAACATATTCAGAATAATCAAACGTTAAGGATCAATAGTGTGGAATGAAATGCTTAATTATCATTAAAAACAATATGTTAAGCAACCCGGTATGTGGTGGGATGGTGGCTGGGGCTTGTCCCCTACATATGCCCTATATATAAGCATACTCGGTTGGATAGCATAGGTGGTTGTTACTGAGGTTAAGGTTGTCATTTAGGGGAAATCAAGGTAAACATATTCAGAATAATCAAACGTTAAAGATCAATAGTGTGGAATGAAATGCTTAATTATCATTAACAACAATATGTTAAGCAGCCCGGTATGTGGTGGGACAGTGGCTGGGGCTTGTCCCCTACATATGCCCTATATATAAGCATACTCGGTTGGATAGCATAGGTGGTTGTTAGTGAGGTTAAGGTTGTCATTTCGGGGAAATCAAGGTAAACATATTCAGAATAATCAAATGTTAAGGATCAATAGTGTGGAATGAAATGCTTAATTATCATTAACAACAATATGTTAAGCAGCCCGGTATGTGGTGGGACGGTGGCTGGGGCTTGTCCCCTACATATGCCCTATATATAAGCATACTCGGTTGGATAGCATAGGTGGTTGTTAGTGAGGTTAAGGTTGTCATTTCGGGGGAAACAAGGTAAACATATTCAGAATAATCAAACGTTAAGGATCAATAGTGTGGAATGAAATGCTTAATTATCATTAACAACAACATGTTAAGCAGCCCGGTATGTGGTGGGACGGTGGCTGGGGCTTGTCCCCTACATATGCCCTATATATAAGCATACTCGGTTGGTTAGCATAGGTGGTCGTTGATGAGGTTAAGGTTGTAATTCAGGGAATCAAGGTAAACATTTACAGGGTAATCGAATTTTATGAATCAATTGTTATGAAATCAAAGATACAGGATGAAACACTTAATTATCATCAGGAACAATATATCATGTGGTTTGGTATGTGGTGGGACGGTGGCTGGGCGGACGGTAAGTTCGACCCTACATATGCCCTATATATAAGCATACTGAAACAGATGGTATAGGTGGTTAATGGTGAGGTTAAGGTTGTCATTCAAGTGATTTTTCAAACTATTTTACATAAAAGTACATGAACTCACCAACCATTGTGTTGACTTTGTTTTCTTACATGCTTTCTCAGGTGATGCACAGGTTTAAACTAAGACACAAGATTGCATGCTAGGATACTCAGATAGAGGACCTAGTAGACTTTTGGAAAGCACATCTTTTGATATCGATACGAATCACTTTTGATATCTTGTACAGATACAAGATAGAAACATTTGATTATTTTGATAGGTTTACTTAGTTAAATTACTAGACATTGATATTGTAATTTAACTTTGTAATCCTAGTTTAATGTTTTATTGTGCTTAGTTATTCTTGACATTGATGCTATGTAAACAATCTGATCACCACGATTATCACTCACGATATCGTGCCCCGAGAACCTTCCGCCCGTTGGGGAAGTCGATCCGTCCCGCCGGCTCGGGGTGTGACAAAAGTAAATGTTGTAGGACTACATATCGTTACAATGCAATACCGATTGATAGCTAGTCAATACAGTTATATTATATGTGGGTTCGAAACCTAAGCTGACTGCATGCCTCCCTCCATGTCCATCATACAAGACAATGGCAAATGTGTTGGTCAATTTTGCTCTGTTCCGACTCTCAGTCGGGGTGGCCTCCCATGCGCGCAACAGAGGGGTTTGTCAGACCCAAATAGTACTATCTAAGATTACCACGCTAGACAACCCGCGCTATTAACGGTCCGAGGTGTACTTGTGAGGACTATGAGTTGTGATGTGTGCCACACGTATACATATAGTGATAAAGCATGTCCATATGGATCCAAAATATGTTTGTTGTTTAAAAATAGTTTGTAATGCAATGTTTTCTCCCCCAAAGATATAAAATATAAAAAGGGGCCGTGAACTCACCTAGTAGTGCAGTTCCTGTTCATGTGTGTTCGCGACTTGCGAATGCTAGCACCTGCTAGTACGCACCTATAACCATATAGGTTGTGAGTGTGAGTTTTGTGGTGTGTTGTATCCCATGCAACTCCAAGTTTCGGTGTGCTCAACCGAGTGTGTGTTGACTTGACGATTTGTTGGTGACATGTTTGTTGTGTTTAGTTCATTTATGTGTCATATAAATCTTAAACGCAAGGTAGGACATTATCATGCATCTTACGACTCTAATTATAAGTTACGCATGAAATCGTAAAAGTTTCCATTCCTTGAAAGTTACCATTTTTTGAAAGTTTCTATTTTAGGAAACTTTCTATATTTAGAAAGTTTTCTATTTTTGGAAAGTTTAGTTATGAAATCCTATTTCATAGAAATACTACTTCTAGTATGTTTGTAAAAATACAATTAATACCTAAAATATACCTTTTGTGCATAAATTACCATTTATACCATTTTGTCCAAAATAAAGTTTACTTAAATTGTAAGTATTTGTTTAAAGATCCATTTTCACTAATCAAAGTTCCAAATATGTTTACAAATCATTTTTAACATATTTCAATAATCTAGAACCGTCAAATCATGACCAATCATCGAAATCCCTCATTTGGTTTTCAAAAGTTTCTAAACATAGCAAGTTTCTATAAAACCATGTTTTACAAAAATCTAACTACCCAAATGTGTTTCTAAACACTTCAATAAAAATTTTACATCATTTAGATATATCTAACAAGTCTAGATTATCCTTAATCCTCAACATGCATCATAAAAGTTTCCTTATATGCAAGTCTTACAAAATCATCACAATAACCTATCTAAACTCAATCCAAACATTTCTACACTAAATCAGTAACATTACATTAAAATCACACAAGAACCCAACAAATTCGTGAGCTACATGGAGTTTCATGTGTTCAAACACACTTGCATGTGTGTTTTTACACTTTGCATGTGCGATCTAACTATAAAGGAACCATAGAAAATACCTTAGAAGCTAACATCCACTGAGAATGAGCTGCAACAGCTCCTACTGATGAGGATTCAGTGGGTTTATGGTTGTACCTAGCTTCCTAGCTTCCTCTCCAAGTAGCACCAAGGACTCCAATAGCACCAAAGAGTGGAAAGAATGGCTTAGGGGGTGATAGCAGAGGGTTGGAAGCTGGGTATAGGAGTATTTGGTTGAGTATTATCGAGTATAAGTTGTGTGGTGGGTGAAAGAACCTAGTAAAAGAAATGAGGTTGCTTTTATGATATTTTTGAGTTGTGGAACTCATCACATACCGCCAAGGCCGATGGTGCATGCCCTTGGCATACCACCAAGATTAAAATAATTGAATTCTCTCCCAAAACACACCGCGTACCGCCAAAGTTCTTGTTGCTCGGCCTTTGCGTACCGCCAAGGAATTCGGTATTCAAAAATTCCGTTCACTTTTCGCGTACTGTGAAGAGTTTCATCGTAGGGCTTCATGTACTGCGAAGGCTTCAAGTTTTCTATTTTTCGATTTCTTTCATCAGATTTCGTTTGTGTTTGATTCCTAACGTCTATCCTTAACGTCTGGTTCATGTTTAGCACATAATCACATAATGACACATATGATTGTTTGATTATCGTTTGTTCACCAATGTTCGTGAGAGTCATGTGTTTTTTGATAATTCCTTGAATTATCGGTGATCGTTTGTGTGACACCTCGTAATAATAATTTATGTTATTATTACTTACGTGGCACTAGAATTAGGTTAATGCGACACGTGGCACAATAGTCCAAATGTAACACCCCGATCGATGGCGGAAACGTCGGGATGCCACGAGGGGTGTGTAGATTGTTCAAAAGCTCGTGGGCATCTAAATTAAATCATCACATAACATTCAATCAACCAAATTACTTACACAAAAATCATGTCTATCATGAATCAGTTACATCAATTACAAAATAGATTTAGCTATCTAACTAAATTCTAATCGCCAGAATTCCAGTTATTTAGCTAAGTCCAAGAACCTAAGAGATGATGTCCAAAAATGTGAGAGATCATCCTCCTCAACCTACTTGTCTTCATTCCCTGAGACATGTAAGAAAATCAAGTGTCAACTACGAAGTAGTTGGTGAGTAATCATAAGTTTTTATACTTGAAAGTATTTTATAAAAATGAGTATAAAAGTTTGTGTTTGAAAAGGGTTTTATAAAAAGTTTTGGATAAAATAAGTATAAAAGCTTATGGTTCATCCGAGAAAATCCACAAGAGTACCTGCGTGAAAATCCAACACATATCCCAACATAATAATCAACACATAAACAAACAGATATTCACATATCTTACTTAATCATAGACAATCATAGGTAATCATAGATAATCATAGACAATACTAGATAATCAACCACATAACCATTCAACCAATCTCAAACATCAATATTCTCAAATAGTATATGTGACCATACATGGGATTTATGTAATTAACATAAGTTAAAGACACGATCCATGGAGTGGAAGCAACCCACGTGACGATACATGAAACTAATGCGGTTAACCGAAGTCAAAGGCAATGTTTCATGGAGTTGTGATAATCCAAGTGACAATACATGTAATTTTTGTTATTGACCGAAGTCAATGACAATGTTACACGGATATATGATAATAAGTGATAATCCATAAATAATGATAATTCTATAATATGAATATCATATTGATAAACAGGTATCATCCTTGTGTTATCAAAATAATATTTAAAATTGGTATACATGTTTCACCTCCGAGTTTTAAAACAAAACAGTTTAAAAGAAAGGGAGGGTATGAGAACTCACCTGAGTCCTTAGAATAGTGTTCTCGTAGTATGCGCGCTCGCGTAATAAACACAAATCAACTCAACGATCTGTAATTAATGTGTTCCCATATTCATAAGTATATTTATTTCATTTCAATCGAGTGTCCATGAATATTTACTTCAACTTCTTAAGTGTCTAATTAACTTAGTTATTTATTCTAAGTTACCTTATCACACTTACTATTTTATCAATAGTCATCGTATAAATGTAATTTAAACTTACCAGCTGTGATTATCTGTTATATGTAGATTTTTAAAATAATGTAACAAGGCTTACAAGTGGTTAGGATGATAACTTTTTACATATTTGCACACTTTTGTATAGGCATACATGCATGACTAACTTAGTTGTCCACCTTGATGTAGTTACAACACCCAATTTTCGTTGTAAAAGGTTATTTCTATGTCTTTTTCATAAAAGATTTCCATTATGTAAAGTCTTATATTACAAGGTTCATTTTATCAAGAAAAGGTGGCAAACCAATCAATAACTCATGCATGCATGGTATTATATATGTGTGTGTATATATATACATATATAAACATGTATATATATAACCATATCTCCCATTTACCCTTAATCTCCTAATTAAAATAGATTTAGGTTTTATTCCCATAGAGGCAGTGAACCTTCGACATGGTGGCACTTAGGTTCGGCCAAGAGAAAGAAAAGGGTTCGGCCACATAGGGTTCGGCTAGGACCTGTATATGCAACTAAGGGTTCGGCCCACTAAGAGGGCAAAGCTTCGCAAGGTAAGTGGGTTCGTGGCTCAACAGAAGGGTTCGGCACCTCCTTATGGTTCGCAGCTTCTTCTTGCAAATCTGAACGAGAGAAGGTTTGTTTCTAATTGGGTTCGGCTAAGATGTTGCAGGGTTCGTGTGATTGTGTTGCAACACAAAGGTTCGCCGGGAACATGGGTTCGGGGGACTCAACAGTCTCGGCCATCAAGGTTCGGGTGGCCCAGGGTTCGCCCAACCAGAAAGGTTCGGCCGACCTGGGTTTTCCAGCCCCTGGTTCGTCTCTTGCACCCCCACGAACTTCATGCTCACATCATCACCATCATCGAACACCTGCTACAAGTTGGCTACTAGAGTTTCCACTTATTTTACAATAGGTTATCTCGCTCATTCAAAGAATCTAATTCGTTTTAACATTAACTAATGATGTGGTTCTAGATCTACAACAAAAACCGAAAATAAAAGCATAGATCTACCTCGAAATCAGTTGCTAATCGTTGGATTTCTTTGTATAGTCTTGTTCCCCTCGATCACACGAACGCATAGGCGCCAAGATCTCGCGATTTCGTTGAGAAACGAGTGAGATAATCAAGAGAGAAGTTTTTAGAGAGAGAGTGAAGAATTTGATTGTAGTGAGAGAAAGGGTTTGTGAAAAAAAATGAGGGAAATGGTGGAGTCTTCCACCATTTGTATCTATCCCGCTCCCGCGTGTTTGGTCTCGTTTATTTCGCGTTATTAATTAAAATTCCTCGGTTTTTGCTCGTGAAATATATATTTAATCATAAAATGTTTAGATGAATGGGTTTCGTTAAAATAAAATGATTTAAATAATTTATTTCATAAAACGATTTCGTTTTATTTATGATACTTTATTTATTCAAAATAAACGATTTATTCTATTTTGTTTAACGTTGTGATTCCTAATAAACATTATTAAATCCATTTTCTTATTTTTAATATCATTAAATATTATTTAATTATCTCGTCGAAACACTTTACTTACGTACGTATTCGTAAAGATCGTCACCTTTGCGAATCCGACGCTTGTATCGTATTTCGATTTGATTTACAATTTATGGAATATCGTTTAACAATTATATTTGTGTGAATCGTTATATACGCGAATACATTATTAAGTTAACATTTCTGAATCAATATTCGTGTTTAAATTGTGTTTGTAACCTCACCTCGCGTAATTAATTCCCATTATATTTCGATTATTTTATTTGCTTTAATATTATAATTCCCAATCCAAAACCAACTAAATCAAGTCACCGACGCATCCATGATAGACCGAAATATGCATATGTATAGGGCATATGTAGGGGTCAGTCGCAACTGCCCCAGCCACCGTCCCACCGCTATTTCGATAAACCATGACCACGTGTCCTTGACTATGTTTAGTAACCATACACTAACCAACCCCAACTCCTTTCCATTTCCAAACCAGAATCCATAATCATCAGAGTATTCATCTGCGATAAACTCTCTGGTTCTGTCTAGTTGAGTTACAACTAAACTCCCCATGGTTTACGCATATAATAATATGTTCTAAATATGTATACCAATAACAGTGATAATCATCAAATAATACATCATCATTAATAATTACAATTCTCAGGTCGTAACAGTACAATCGTACGGATGTACGGATGTACGGACGACCGGAAGTACAGTGATGTTACAGTCTCCCCTAGTTAAAGGAATTTCGTCCCGAAATTCAACTTGGAGTGACCGTAGTAAATAAATGTGGGTACTTAAGCTTCATCTGATCTTCCTGCTCCCAGGTGAATTCTGGACCTCGCTTCGATTCCTAACGTACTTTGACAATTAGAATTCTACTGCGTTTGAGCTTTTTAACCTCACGATCCATTTTCTCCACTGGTCTTTCAATAAAGTGCATGGTATCATCGATGCGAATGTCATCGAGTGGTACCTGAAAATCCTGATCAGCTAAGCACTTTCTCAGATTAGACACGTGAAACGTTGGGTGCACGTTACTAAGTTCAGGAGGAAGTTCCAACTTATAGGCAACCTTCCCGATCCGTTCAAGGATCTTAAAAGGGCCAACATAACGTGGAGCAAGCTTCCCTTTCTTCCCGAATCGAACAACGCCCTTCCAAGGCGACACTTTATGTAATACCATTTCTCCCACTTCAAACTCTAAAGGTTTCCTTCGTTTGTCCGCTTAGCTTTTCTGTCGACTGCGTGCAGTTAACAGGTTGTCGCGGATCTGGCGGATCTTTTCAGTCGTTCTGAATAATCTTGGGACCAGTAATCTATGAATCACCGACTTCGGTCCAACAAATAGGTGATCGACATTTCCTGCCATAAAGAGCTTCAAACGGTGCCATAACAATGTTCGCGTGATAACTGTTGTTATACGAGAACTCAACCAATGGTAAATGGCTATCCCAATTGCCACCAAAGTCGATGACACAAGCTCTTAACATGTCTTCCAATGTCTGAATTGTTCGTTCCGTCTGTCCATCCGTTTGAGGATGGTAGGCGGTGCTAAGATCCAATCTTATTCCAAAGGCTTCGTGAAGTGATTCCCAAAATCGTGCCGTGAAACGAGCATCACGATCCGATATTATACTTAAGGGAATACCATGTCAGCTAATGATCTCATCAATGTAGATACGAGCTAACTTCCGCACAGGGTACGTCTCGCGTATCGGTAAGAAATGAGCCGACTTGGTCAATCTATCAACTATTACCCAAATGCTATCCTTACCGTTTGTGGTTCTTGGGAGTTTAGTAATGAAATCCATGGAGATATTCTCCCACTTCCACATGGGTATTTCTGGTTGTAATAATAATCCCGAAGGTCAATGGTGTTCTGCCTTGACTTTAGCACAGTTAAGGCACTTGGACACATACTTAGCAATATCCTTCTTCATTCCAGGCCACCAGTACAAGGCTCTAAGGTCTTGATACATCTTGTCAGCACCCGGATGAATCGAGTATCGGGACTTATGAGCTTCATCCATAATCACCATCCTAAGATCACCCCGGTTCGGTATCCACAACCGATTCAAGTAATACATCAAACCATCATCCTTAGTTTCCAATAAGATCTCAGCCCCGCAAGACATCTTATTCTTCAAGTTATCTTGAGCCAATGAGTGTTGTTGGGCTATGAGAACATCATTACGGAGATTAGTGTACACTCGTACACTATGGATCTGAACTTGACTTTTGCGACTAAGCGCATCTGCTACTACATTCGCTTTACCAGGATGGTAGCGAATTTCACAGTCATAATCGTTCAACAGTTCAACCCATCTCCGTTGTCTCATGTTAAGCTCTTTCTGATTGAGAATATGCTGTAAACTTTTATGGACAGTAAATACTACACACTTAGTGCCATATAGATAATGTCTCCATATCTTCAAGGCAAACACGACTGCACCAAGTTCCAAGTCATGTGTGGTGTAGTTCTTCTCGTGAATTTTCAGCTGTCTTGATACATAAGCCACAACCTTTCCCCGTTGCATGAGAACACAACCAAGACCTAGGTTGGATGCATCACAGTAGACCACGAAATCATCATTTCCATCAGGCAGTGTTAAGACAGGAGCATCACAAAGTTTATGCTTCAAAGTTTGAAATGTCTCTTCTTGCTTCGGTCCCCACTCATATGGTTTATTCTTCTGAGTCAAAGAAGTGAGAGGGACAGCAATCCTGGAGAAATTCGAAATAAACCACCGATTGTAACCAGCAAGTCCAAGAAACGATCGAATCTCCGTAGGTGTCTTCGGTGTACTCCAATTCTTCACCGCATCAATCTTCGCAGGAGCCACGTGAACACCATTTTCATTGACTACTAGTAAAGTTACCTGCCGTGCGCTGCGGCGGCGTTAAAACGTGGAGTACTTCGACTTAATCTGTCGAGCGAAAACATTATATATTTGACCTAACCTCTGTCGAAATGTAGACTAACAGAAAACATGTATAAAATAAGCAAAAAGACGTACTATATATGACCGAACTCGTTTAAGTAAAAATGTATATCGAAACGTGTATTAACATGAATTCACGTGGACTCTTATGTAAAACTAATCACATAATAAATTAATATTTTTAAGTTAACAAACAAAAAGAGAAAGTTGGAAGTTTTAGAAACGTAAGTTTACTTCATTTTCAGAAAATTTGGGAGGTGAAAGTGTCAACCCGGAAACTAAGAGTGAGGATTTAAGGAAAAAAAGGTAAAATCAAAACTTTAGAAACTCTAGGGGGGTCAAACCGATATTTTACGATTTTTATAAAAGTTGAAAGGGTAAAAATACGAACACTAAACAAAAAAATTTAATGAAGTAGACATGTTAAAGAAAAATCAAACCAATTGCATTTGGCGCAACTTGCTATTTGGCAAACTTAAAATAACATGTTTTACAAGGATCTAATAGGATGACGACATAAGGCATAGCGGAAGGTGAGAAAAAAGAGAAAGTTTAAAGAGTTACCCGGTTACATGACAATAAAAACCCGTTGTAACTACGGTTTCTTATTTGTGAAAGAGCGATTTCATACGACGGATCGGCAAAAAAGGTAAAAAGACAAAGATAAGGGAAAAATGTTGGGAAAAAGAAAAAAAAAGTGAAAGATGAAAGGTGAGGGAAAAAAAGAAAATTTAAAGAGTTAGTCGGATACATGACAATGACTAACAGTTATAATAACGGTTTCTCATGCTTCGCACTTGAAATATAAAACTCACTTCCTCAATCATGCTTCGCAGTTCTTTAGTACGATCCAAAACAAACCGGTGTAACTTGAAAGCCACGGGATTCGAACCTGGTACCTACTAAAAAAGCTGTGCACTGTTACCGCTTAAATCAAAGCAACAATGGTTTGAAGAAATAGAAAACAAACATGTATACGTATAGATGTTGCAGGAGTGCCACCGACCTTTAGAATTGTATATATATACAATGTGTCCCAAGAATTGAACTTCCTTAAGCCAAAATTCACATTTAGAGAATTTGGCATACAGTCGCTCTTCTCTTAGGATCTCCAAAACCAACTTAAGGTGTTTCACGTGTTCTTCCTTGGTCTTCGAGTATATCAAAATATCATCAATGAATACAATCACAAACTTATCCAAGTATGGTCTGCAAACATGGTTCATGAGGTCCATGAAAACCGCAGGTGCATTGGTAAGGCCGAAGGGCATTACCACAAATTCCTAATGGCCATATCTTGTTCTGAACGCCGTCTTGGGAATATCATCATCATGTACACGAAGCTGATGATACCCAGACCTAAGATCGATCTTTGAAAACCATGCCGAGCCTTGAAGTTGATCAAAAAGATCATCGATGCGCGACAGTGGATATCGATTCTTAATTGTGAGTTTGTTTAATTTGTGGTAGCCGATGCACATTCGGAATGACCCGTCCTTCTTCTTGACAAACAGGACCGGCGCACCCCATGGCGAATGGCTCGGGCGAATAAATCCTTTATCGGTCAGTTCTTGTAGCTGGCTCGCCAATTCTAGCAACTCCGAAGGCGCAAGTCTGTAAGGAGCTTTGGCGACAGGGTTCGCACCAGGTACTAAGTCAATTCGAAACTCTACTAGACGTTCTGGTGGAAGACCCGGCAAATCATCTGGAAATACCTCAGGAAAATCTCTGATCACAGGAACGTCCTCAATGCTCTTTCCTTTCTCCTTTTTCTCCACAATGTGCGCTAAAAATGCTATACACTTCTTCCTAAGGTACTTGTGTGCTTTAGTACAGGACATTAGCTTAAGACCTTTACTAGAAGTTTCTCCAAAGACTCTTAGAGTTTCACCCGAAGGTAAAGGAATACGAATGTATTTCTCATGACACACAATCTCCGCTTTGTTGGTGGCTAACCAATCCATGCCTATGATAACATCAAAGCTACCAAGATGCATAGGTATAAGATCAATTGGGAAAACGTGATCACTTAAGTTCACAGTACATCCAATAATAACAGTGTCAATATCAATAATGTTTCCGTCAGCCACCTCCACATTAAACGGTTTAGCTAAGTGTGTACGTGTTCTACCAAGCAAGCATTCAAAATCATATGAAACGAAACTCCTATCAGCACAAGAATCAAATAAGACAGATGCATAAGAGTTGTTGATCAGAAATGTACCGTTGACCACATCCTGGTTGGCTTGAGCAGCTGGAGCATTCAGTTGAAACGCCCGGCCTTTTGCCACCCTCTGATTGTTCCTAGTCAACTTTGGGCACTGATTTTTGAAGTGACCCACTTCACCACACTCATAACAGGCTCTTGCCTGTGCAGGATGTACCTGGCGAACAGGTACAGCTGGAATTGGTTGAGCTTGTGGAGTTGGCAGTGCAAGCGGTGCATGATGCATCCTTTGTGCTTGCGATGCACTCCTACAAACGTTTGCAAAATGACCATACTTGCCGCAGTTGTTTCAGACGCGACATGGCAAGTTAGGTGCATGGTGATATCTGCAGGTATTACATTGGGGAGTGTTCCCAACATAATTCCTGGCAGTAGTGTTGTTTGACGATTGCTGCGCAGACTTCGCAGCAGGAGTAGTAACAACAAAATTTCTGGTCTTCCTCTTCTTGTTGCTGCTTATGGATGAACTGCCTTGTTCAGTCTTGACTTTAGTAGAAATCTCCTTGGCAGATGATTTGGTGTCAGTATTCTTTGATCCCTTTCGAGTGAGTGTTCCAGCCTTCACATGATTATCAGTAAGTGTAGCAGACAAACGGATTGCAGCCTCCAGTGTCTTAGGGTTGCTTCCGTAGACGGTGTCTTGAATCTGCATAGGCAACTATGTGTTGCAAAACACGTCTGCTTTTCTATTTGTTTTTAATTGATTTTTGTATAGTTTTATTCAGTTTTAGAGTCGATTGATGCTGGTTCTTCACATTTCTACAAATTGTTTCTTGCAGGTAATAAACATGCTATTTTGGCACAAAAGATAAAGAAAACGAGCTCCCGGACAGACGAGAACGAACTGAAAATCAAAGGGAGAAGAATTCTGGAAAAATACCTCCGTCGCGTCACGCGACAGCCATAGAAAACCCTGTCGCGTAGCGCGACAAGTGGAAAAAGACTGTTTTTCCCTTTTAATGATTGCGGGTTTGACCCGACTAATTTGTCGGGTAGTGGAGCTTGTCGCGTAGGGTGAAGGGTTTAGAGTAACCTGTCGCGTAGCGCGACAGGGTTAAAAATTCAGAATTTTGAGTTTTATGATTGGAAAACGGCTGGAGGCGGATTGATTCGATTTTGGACGACCAAAGACGACCGGAGAGGCGACTTGAAGCAAGGATACAAGATTGGATTCGATTTGGATCATCGGGAAGCCCAAGACGAGTGATCCGAAGGGTGTAACGTGATCGGTTCTTCTTCCCTTCTTGTTATTCTCTTTTGACTGATTTTTGATATTGGTTTTTACACTATTTCTTCCTGTTTATTCATGATGATTTGTGGCTAAACCTTTTAGACCACCTAGGGTTTTATAATATGCATGTTTAATGGTTGTGAGGATTGATTGCGGAACAAGTTTGAATCTTTTAATGGTATAACGATTTGGTTTTGATTCTTGGATGTGCATGAATGTTTATGTTGTTTGTGATTCGGATTATCGATGCCTCATGTGCTTTGGCGAATGTCTTTCGTGTAATAGGTGCATGCTAGGTCAATTACTTGGTGTTTTTGATTTGTGGATGGATTACTAGACGTAGTGATTCATAGGATTTATGATTAGATCACAAATGAACTAAATGTTTAACCAAATTCAATAGCCGTGAGGTGAGGGTTTGTTAGTATGTCTTGCGTGTTTAAAAACTAGTTAAAGTCTGTGTGAAAAGACTAAGATTAGGTTAATAAAACATAGTCTTGTATGCTAAGTCCAAGATGAATTTCTTTATTATCCCTTGCATTTGATGTAATGAAACTATCATTTCCGTGAGGTAGATGGTTTTTAGGACATACCATTAATGGGTTGGTTAACTTGTGAGAGTAATTAACCTAAACCGGTGTTTGAGAAACTTGTAGGCATTTTAGTTGATTTCTTTAAAAAGGGTTAAAGAATCTCTAATATGTTGATAAGCTAATATTCAAAGATCCCTGTTCCAAAACAAGTTCCATAATCAATCTAAACACATTAGACATGTATAAAGTAAACCCTAGGTAGTCTTATCATCATTAGTGAGTTTTATTTGCGTTTTTCCATTTGAGTCTTAAGTCGGTTTTTAGAATCTTATTAGTTTCAGTTTAATTAATTAATTACAAAACCCCCCTTTAAAACAATTAATTTAATTTAAGTCTTTTGTATAGATAAGTCTTTGAGTCTATTTTTGCATTTTCTATAGGAGTCTGTGGGTTCGATATCCGGACTTGCTTTTCTGTACTACTTCTCGATAGGTTCACTTGCCTGTTAGTAGTTTAGTTTAGGGAGTCTAGAGTATTACTTAGTGTCTAGGTTAGTTTTGATTTTTGTTAAGTTTTAATTAAACTGCTTTGCACACATCAAGTTTTTTGGTGCCGTTGCCGGGGACTTCTTAGTCGATTGTGTAGTTTAGTCTTGTGTCTTATCTATGCATATTTATTTTTAGTTTTAGTTTTATTTTACCTTATTTTTATTTCTTTTTGATTTATTTTTATTTATTTGCAGTTTTGGTAGTGTATGCCACACTTACGCTCACACGGACCGCCACCAGAGCTTTCGTTGCCATCAAGGAGCGATTTGCGGGACTTCTCTGAGGATTCTACGAGCGAGGTAAGTGCTTCTACTCCAGTTTCTGCTGATTCTCCTGAGCACACACCACCATCTTCTTCTAGTTCTTCCACCCATTGTAGTCCACGTTTGCACTTTATTCCACCCATGGCTGAGCGTCGCACGGTTCACCAGCAGGCCACTGCAGGTTTCACGGGACTTAACAATCCCGTCACTGTGCCAAATATCACGAATGAAAATTCGTGGCAGATTCCTTCGTATATCATGACAGCCATTAACAACACTCATTTTAATGGACGTGATGATGAAGATGCTCCAGCACACATAGCTCGCCTCACTCGCATCTGTGGTACCTTCAATCTTCAAGGTGCCACTGAAGATGCCATTTTCTTGCAGCTATTTCCTTTTTCTCTTGCGGGTAGGGCAGCCACTTGGCTCGATTCGCATTCACCGGGATCTTTCACTACTTGGGGCAGTCTTAGGGATGCATTTCTTAAGAAATACTTTCCACCTGCCAAGGCAGCTCGCCTTCGTGATGAGATCCACTCTTTTCTTATGGCACCCGATGAGCCATACTACCTTGCTTAGGAGAGATTCCAGAATTTGCTTAGCAGATGCTCCCAGCATGGTCTCTCTGATTGGGCTCTTGTAGAGAAATTCTACAATGGTCTAACTTACGAGACCCGGGCTCGTTTTGACACTTCTGCGGGTGGTCATCTTATGGGAAAAAGAGATGTTGCTGAGTGTACTGATATGTTTGAGAGTTTTGCTCAGGCTGAGTATGAGCAGAGGTCTGCTAATAGGAATTCAAATCCTATTTCTAGTTCCTCCTCTTCCACGAGAGGAGTTCACCACGTTAATGTGGATACTAGTGTGGCAGTTGCTCTCGTGGCTTTGTCGAGGGATGTGAAGGAGTTGAAGATGAAGGTGGATAGGTTTGAGATTTGTAGGGGTGGCCATGCCACATCTGAGTGTTTGGTGGTCAACCAAGAGCAGGTTGACTATCTGGGGGGTCAAGGTAGGGGTAACACGAACCCTTTCAATAATTCCTACAATCAGAATTGGAGGAACCACCCGAATTTCAATTGGCGCTCTTCCGGTCATCCCCATGGTTTCCAATCTGGGTCATCTCATAACCAGGGGCATGGTCATTCTTCGGTTAGCCATCCGAGTCATACACCGGGGGCGGGTAGCAGTAGTAGTGGTGGTAGTTCTGGGGGTAGCATGAGTAAGATTGAGGAGTTATTGACCCAGTTGGTTGCTAAGGATGCTAATACTCAGAAAACCCTTGCTGAGCATGACATTCTTTTGAAAAACCAACAATATGCTTTTCTTGATCTTCAAAGATCTGTTGGTGATATTGCTAAGCGTTTGGATGAGAGGCCCCAAGGCCAGTTTTCGGGCAGCACTCAGCCTAATCCAAATGCTCATGTGAAAGCAGGTGACTACTAGGAGTGGTCGAGGGGGTGTGAGTGTAGAGCCACCGGTTGAGGTAGATGATGAGGAACCGATGGACGAGGAGATTGAGATGGAGACTCCTGGGGGGGAGCACATGAGGCCAGTCCCAGCAAGTACAGTACCGACCAGTGAGTCTCCCGTAGTGATTCCGGTTGAGAAGAAACCGGTTGAGGTTAGGCCAAGTCCTAAGATTGATCATTCACGACTTCCTTACCCTACTCACTTAGCTCACCAAAAGCATGCTAAGGAGTATGGTCATTTTCTTGACATGTTCAAACAGTTGAAGATCACTCTTCCGTTTATTGAGGCTTTTCAGCATATGCCCAAGTATGCCAAATTTCTTAAGGATTTGTTGAAGAGAAAGGAGAGGCTAGGGGAACTTTCTAATGTTCCATTGAGCGGGGGATGTTCTGCGGTGATTCTGAACAAGCTACCGGAGAAATTGACAGATCCTGGGATCTTTACAATCCCATGTTTGTTTGGTAGTGACACTCAGAGGCACGCGTTGGCAGATTCAGGTGCTAGCATCAATTTAATGCCCTATTCTTTATACGAGAAGCTAGCACTTGGTGAACTGATGCCTACGCGCATGACATCGTCCCTTGCTGACCGAACGGTCAAGTGTCCACGGGGTATTGTTGAGAACTTTGATGTGTTAGTTTAACACATCCGTTTTCGTACATATTTGAGTATGTTTTCGTTAGTTTTGTATATATTTCGATTCAATTTTAGTTCCTTTTTACATTTTAATGTTTTTGTGCAGGAATGTGTCCCGGAGGAGCGGAAATGAAGGCAAATGGGCGTCGGAATCAAGAGCGGGTGAAAAAACGAAGAAAACAAGAGATTTTGCCCTAGGCGGTACGCCTGTCGTGGACCCTTGGTTCCAGGCGATGCGCCTGGCATCATCAGACGCCAGCTTTCCCTATATCTCGCGCGCATCGCCTAAGCTTCACGCAGCCCCGCTGGGCGATGCGCCCCAGATGATTTTTGAGCCCAAAACCCTAATTTCAAGCCCTCTATAAATCCATCGCATTCCAGCCGTTTTGAGAACCTTTTTCTGCGACTTTGGAACCCTAATCGAGCTAGGAGGCTGCTAGAGCTTAACCATGGAAGGAAGAGCTTGATTAGGGTTTGTAGAAGTGAAGAAGGAGCTTGTCTTTGAGTATTTTCCTTTTCTTTACATGTTCTTAGTTTAAAGCTTTGATCTTTGATGTTTTTAGAACTGATTCAGACTTGTTTAGCTACTGTTAGTATGATTTGTGGCTAGATCTATGGTTGTATCTAGGTTTGGGATGATAAAGTTGTGAACTTTGATGATTTTGGACTTGATTTATGCTTGATGATGATATATGCTTTGTAATCAGTTGTAAAGATTGAAACTTTGATGGTTTTTACAGATGTTGAATGATTATATTTGGTGTATGTTTGATCCACATGTGTCTAGGAAGGTCTTTCCACACATAGATGCATGTTAGGCCTACTACTTTGTGTTTTAGGTTAGTTTATGGGTTGTTGATCACATTCCATAGGATTAGACTTCACTAAGTATAGTTATTTGCATGTGTAACCTAACCTAGAAATCCGGAAGGTGATAGGTTAGATGGTTGGTCTCTTACACTTAGGATTTTTGAGTTAAACGACCCGGGAGGGCGTTGTCTTAGATCTACTTAGTGTTAGTGTCAATCCATGTCAAAGTTGTCAACTTTATGGCTCTCTAGAGTCTTAGGATACAAACGGGTGGAGAAATCCGGGAGGTGATCCATCCGTTAGAGTGCAATTGCATGTCGGGGAATCCGGAAGGATACCCGATTGACTAGTGCATATATTACAGCCTTAGGATTCCTATTGGAGTTGCCTGGTATCTGATCTGGGTCCCCTTTAGGTATTTCTTAGTCTGTTCATTAAGATCCTAGTCTTCATCCTTAATAGATCAGTCCAGATCAGGATCTGTCACACTTTTGATTCCCAGCCTAGATACACCAGTTTTTCCTCACTGTAGTTAGATTCCAGTTTCATTATCAGTTTTAGTATTGTTGTTTTAGTGTAGTTGTTAGTTTAGAGTGTTTCAGTCAGATCAGTCGGATTAGGTTATCAGTTGCACCAAACCCCCCCCCCCCCCCGTTTTCTTTTATCTTAGTTAGTTCACAGTTTAGGTATTAGTTTGTTATACTAGTGTCCATTGGTTCGATATCCGGACTTCCATCAGCTATTCTGCCACCGACAGGTACACTTGCCTTAGGAGCGGTCTAGTTTAGGTTTTCCGATTATTACTGGGTGTTTAGGTTAAGTATAGGTCTAGGATTAGATTTTGAGTCTTTAGCTTAGGTTAAATAGCTTAATTTAGTCTTGTTTTTAGTATACTGACCGCTCGCATCAAGTTTTTGGCGCCGTTGCCGGGGATACTAGGCAATAGCAACAATTACTTAGACTGTGGCCTTTAGTTGCTTCTTTTTCTTAGTTTCTCTATCTTCCCCCCCTATTAGCTTAGTTTTCCTTTTTAGGTTTAGTTTTTATTTTTCTTCTTAGTGCCTTTATCTGTTATCTGTTATTTGAGCCTTAGATTAGGATTGTCTTTGTGAATATGTGAGTCTTACTTGCTTATTTGATTAGGGTTTTGGTATTTGCATGCCCCATACCCGATCTTGTGGAGCACCAGAGTTCGAGCTTACATCACCAGAGCAGATCCTGCGGGGCCGACAGCAGGTAAGTTTTCTTGATCCCTTTGTTGACATGGATCCACCACCACACCCGCCACCGAGGCGGACTGTTCACGAGCTAGCCAGTCATGGGGTTGTCGGTGCCCGGTCTGCCATCACAAGACCGGGTGTCAACAACAACTGGCAGATCCCGTCCCACGTGATGTAGACGATCACGAATTCGACAAAGTTTCATGGCCTGGACGACGAGGATGCACCAGGCCATCTATCTCTCTTTGTTCGTATATGCGACACGTTCCGCATCAATGGAGTTTCGGAGGAGGCCGTCTACCTTCGTTTGTTTCCATTCACACTCGCCGGACGAGCTGCTACGTGGCTGAATCTTCTTCCTAGGGACTCGATTACCACATGGGCTGACCTTCAGACGAAGTTCCTGAAGAAGTATTATCCTCCTTCTAAATCTGCCAGATTGCGGGATCAGATCCATTCTTTTAGAATGGATGATGATGAGCCATACTACATGGCATGGGAGAGGTTTAACTCCCTTCTGAGCAGATGCCCACAGCACGGCCTATCAGATTGGGCCCTTGTCGAGAAGTTCTACAATGGACTGACATTGGAGACGAAGCGGAGATTTAATACGGCTGCTGGGGGGCACATCATGGACAAGAAGGAGCCGGAAGAGTGCGAGGCGATGTTTGAGGACTTCGCCCTAGCGGAGTATGAGGACCCATCCTATGTGAGGAGAGCTGCACCGGCAGCCAAGCCCGCCATTGCTCCTCCATTCCCGACTCGAGGGATGCACCATGTTTCACCCGAAACGAGCACTGCCGCCGCCTTAGAGGCACTGGCGAAGGACATGAAGGAGCTGAAGATGGCAGCTGCTCGGTGTGAGATTTGTCGTGGTGGACACAGCACTGCTGAGTGCCCGGTTACCGATCAGGCACAGGTTGAGGCCATAAATTCTGGTTGGAATAGGTCTTTCAACCCTAACCCTAGTTGGAATCCGAATTCACACTGGCGAGGCCAGAATTAGGGACAGCATCAGCAGCAGCACTCGAGTTGGTGGGGCAATCATCACGGCAGCAGCTCTTACGAGAAGCCACAGGCTCGTCAGATTCCGATCACTGAGAGAGACACGCCCGAGAGCTCCGGTAGCAGAGACCGAGACATGAAGCTTAAGGACATGATGGCGCAGCAGATGAAGATGCTTCAGCAGATCGTGGACAAGGACAAGCTGCGGGACCAGAAGATCGAGGAGCATGATACGTTGTTGAGGAACCAGCAGGCTGGTTTTATGGATTTGCAGCGGTCGGTGGGAGAGTTGGCTAAGAGATTTGATGAGAGGCCGGGAGGGTCGTTTAGAGCGAACACTGACCCTAACCCGAGGGGTCATGTGAAGGGAGTGACCACACGTAGTGGTCGGGGGGGAGAAGTTGAACTACCACCACCGGTCATACCTGATGATGATGAGCCGGTGGACGAGGAGATAGAGATGGAGACTCCTGCAGGGGCGCCCGTGAGGCTAGTCCCAGCAAGTACAGCGCCGAGCAGCGAGTCTTCAGTTGATAGGTTGTGGAGAGAGAAGGATGAGGAGAAGAAGAAAGGTAAGAGAGTGACTGAGGAGCCTGAGATTGACTTGACTAAGCTTCCATATCCTGCACACGCACTGCAGATGAAGCGTGATCAGGAGTATGGACACTTTCTGGAGATGTTTAAGCAGCTTAAGATCAATCTCCCATTTGTTGAGGCCCTCCAGCGTATGCCAAAATATGCTAAGTTCTTGAAAGACCTCCTGTCTAACAAGAAGAAGTTGGAGACACTCTCTACCGTGACTTTAGGAGCTAGGTGTTCGGCTCTGGTTCAGAATAAGCTGCCAGAGAAGCTTGAGGATCCAGGGATTTTCACCATTCCCTGTCTGTTTGGCGGTTCTTCTGTGAACCATGCATTGGCTGATCTAGGTGCTAGCATCAATTTGATGCCATATTCCATTTATAAGCAGCTAGATCTTGGAGAGCCAGCACCTACACGCATGAGTTTGGCATTGGCTGATCGGTCAGTCAAGTATCCTCGGGGGATTGTTGAGAATGTCTTAGTGAAGGTGGATAAGTTTGTCTTCCCCGTGGATTTTGTGATACTTGACATGCAGGCTGATGACCGAGTTCCCCTCATCATGGGACGACCTTTCCTTCGCACGGCGAAGGCGATGATTGATGTTTATGAGGGGAAGATCTCATTGCGTGTTGGAGATGACACTGTCACCTTTGATGTGGTGAAGTCCATGAGGAACTCCAGTGGTCAGGACGATCAGGTCTACTTTCTAGATGCATTTTTTTCTACTATGGATCGTTGCCTGGACTACATTAGTGGAGTTGATCTGTTGGGAGATCAGGACTTGGGTGACAGTGATGAGAGATTTGAGGGTGTGGGAGTTGAGGTCCAGGCTGCTGCTATTGAGGCTTATCTTGATTACATTCCTAGCAGTTTAGCAGTGGAGCCTCCTGTTTATCCCACAGTGTTTGAGGTTGAGAGTTCTGAGCCGGCTGAAAAGCCATCTGTCGAGGCTCCCTCGTCATTAGAGCTAAAGGAGTTGCCCCTTCACCTTGAGTATGCATTCCTTGATGGGGCTCTGATTTACCTGTCATTATTTCAGCAGCTCTGACAGATGTAGAGAAGAGTAGACTTATTGCTGTGCTGAGAGAGCACAAGCAGGCGATTGCGTGGAAGCTGATGGACATTAAGGGTATTCACCCTTCTTTCTGTACGCATCGTATTCTGTTGGAGGAGGATTTCAAGCCGGTGGTTCAGCCACAGCGAAGGCTTAATCCTAACATGGGAGAAGTGGTGAAGAAGGAGGTCCTTCGATTGTTAGATGCTGGGCTCATCTACCCTATTTCTGATTCTTCATGGGTGAGCCCGGTGCATGTGGTCCCTAAGAAGGGCGGTATGACTGTTGTGGTGAACGAGAAGAAGGAGATTGTTCCCACACGTACAGTTACCGAATGGAGGGTGTGCATAGATTATAGGAAGTTGAATGACGCCACCCGGAAGGACCACTTCCCACTTCCTTTTATCGATCAGATGCTGGAGCGTTTGTCGGGACAGCAGTTTTACTGTTTCCTTGACGGTTTCTCAGGTTATTTCCAGATCCCGATTGCACCAGAGGATCAGGAAAAAACCACATTTACATGCCCATACGGTACCTTTGCATACCGCCGTATGCCATTTGGGTTATGTAACGCTCCAGCCACTTTTCAGAGATGTATGGTAGCCATCTTCCAGGACATGATCGAGACTTCCATGGAGGTGTTTATGGATGATTTTTCTGTGTTTGGAAGTTCATTCGATCAGTGTTTGATCAATCTGGAGAAGATGCTTAGGAGATGTGTGGAGACGAATCTTATGCTGAACTGGGAGAAATGCCACTTTATGGTCACTGAGGGGATCGTTCTTGGTCATAAGATATCTCGTGACGGCATCCAGGTCGACAAAGCTAAGATTGAGACGATCAGCAAACTTCCTCCTCCCACGAGTGTTAAAGCTGTGCGAAGCTTTTTAGGTCACGCGGGATTTTATAGACGTTTCATTAAGGATTTTTCGAAGATCACCCGACCTATCACTCGTCTGCTTGAGAAGGATGTGGAGTTTGTGTTTGATGATGATTGTCTGAGAGCCTTCGAGTATCTGAAGGAGAGGCTGGTGAGTGCCCCGATTTTGATAGCCCCCGACTGGAGCCAGCCATTTGAGCTCATGTGCGATGCGAGTGATTTCGCAGTGGGGGCTGTCCTTGGGCGGCGGGTGGATAAGCATTTCCACCCCATTTATTACGCGAGTAAGACCCTAGATGCCGCGCAAGAGAATTACACGACTACCGAGAAGGAGTTGTTGGCGGTAGTCTATGCTTTTGATAAATTTAGGTCTTACCTCGTGCTCTCCAAGACTGTTGTCTATACTGATCATGCGGCTCTCCGTTACCTTTTTGCTAAAAAGGACGCGAAGCCTAGACTGATCAGGTGGATCCTCCTTCTGTCCGAGTTTGACATCGAGATTAAGGACAAGAAGGGAGCTGAGAACGTAGCCGCCGACCATTTGTCGCGACTTGAGGATCCGGAGAGAGAGTTTATTCGCGAGGGAGCGATGAGGGATAGGTTTCCCCAGGAGACACTGATGAGTGTGGAGATACATGAGATCTGCCGCACGGATAGGCTAGATGAGGGATTACCGTGGTTTTCAGACATTGCCAATTATTTGGCCAACGGTTTCCTTCTTAAGGGTCTGACATCCCAGCAGCGCAAGAAGTTCTTTGCTGACACGAGGCATTATATCTGGGATGCGCCTTACCTTTTCCGTGTGTGTGCTGATCAGGTTTTTAGGAGATGTGTGAGCAGAGAGGAAGGATTGGAGATCCTTAGGCACTGTCATGAGGGCCTTACTGGTGGGCATCATGGACCTTCTTCCACAGCTAAGAAGGTGTTTGATTCTGGTTTTTATTGGCCCACCATTTTTAAGGATGCTCACGAGTTGGTTAGGAAGTGTGATTCCTGTCAGAGGACAGGAAATATCTCATCCAGGAATGAGATGCCCCAGCACCCTATTCAGGTTGTTGAGATTTTTGATGTATGGGGCATCGATTTCATGGGACCTTTCCCGTCGTCTCGAGGGAACAGGTACGTACTCGTCGCTATCGATTATGTCTTTAAGTGGGTGGAAGCACAGGCGCTCCCCATTAATGACGCGCGAGTAGTGGTGAGGTTTCTGAAACACTTATTCTGCAGGTTTGGGACCCCGAAAGCGTTGATTAGTGACCGTGGCACGCACTTCTGCAATGTCCAGATGGACAAAGTGCGAGCCAAGTACGGGGTCACCCACCGTCTGTCGACCGCATATCATCCGCAGACCAGCGGTCAGGTGGAGAACGCTAATCGGGGGATTAAGAGGATTCTGGAGAGGACTGTCGGCCATACGAGGAAGGATTGGGCCGACAGACTAGATGACGCCTTATGGGCTTTTAGGACCGCATTTAAGAATCCGATAGGAACGACTCCCTATCGGATGGTTTATGGTAAGGCGTGTCATCTGCCGGTAGAGCTTGAGCACAAGGCCTTTTGGGCTTTGAAATCTGTGAACTTGGATGCATCACAGGCCGCCAAGCACCGGTTCCTCCAGTTGCATGAGTTGGATGAGCTGCGCGATGAGGCGTATGCTCGGTCGTGGAGTTTTAAGGAGCGCACGAAGGCGCTACACGACAGGCGATTGAAGAATGTGAAGGAGTTCGTGAAGGGCGATTGAGTGTTGGTTTATGACTCGAGACTGAGGCTTTTCCCAGGAAAGCTGAAGTCGCGTTGGAGAGGACCTTTTGTGATACGTGAGGTATTCCCGCATGGTGCGGTAGAGTTGGAATCGGGTGACCACACGTGGAAGGTCAATGGGCATCGTTTGAAGCCCTACATTGGAGGCCCGATTCCATCAGACGAGGAGGTTGTTCTCCTCGAATCCCGAGCTACTTAGGGATTTGGGCCCAAGCCCAACTTGTGTATAGTGTAAATAGTTTAGTCTGAGTTCATCGAGTTTCGTGTGATTAGTGATGTAGGTGTGTCTGCACGACGGAGTCGGATTCAAGTGTGGGTATGACATAATGCATGTTCGAAATCACTATTTCGAACTGCTAATGTCATTACCAGGCATTAAATCTGATCACGTTGTACGTCACTAGTTGCTCAATTCGATTTTTCCTTTATTACTTTTAGGTTAATTTTAGTTCTAAATTTTGTTAGGGTTTAACTGTTTTAATTCTATGATTGATTTTGATTTTATTTTTTGTTAATTGCTTAGTTTTATTTTTCCTTTGCTAGTTTAAATTAGATTAATTAGAATTTTGATTGAATTGATTGCCTAGTTTAATTTTTCTTTATTAGTTTTAATTAAATTTAGTTTTAATTAATTTTGCCTAGTTAAGATTATTAGAATTTAGTTTAATCTTAGTTAAATTTAATTTAAGTTATTAGGAATCAATTAGTTTTAATTTAATTAGTTTTTAATTTTTAGGTTTGCATTTTATTTATATAAAAAAAAAAGAAAAAAAATTAATTAAATTGAAAAAGAATCTGATAGCATCAGCGCGGTACGCCCCGGGTGGGCACATGATCTCGCGCGATGCGCGCGGATGCTCGAATTCGAAAAAAATTAACACAAAAGCCACCTACCACCGGTTCCACCACACTTCACCACCACCATATCCACGCCTCAAAAACCCTAACCCCCTTCGCACACCACCGTTCTCCACCTCCGACCATCATCAAATCACTCCCAATCGCCACCGTCGACCACCGCTTTGAGCCGCCACTCACCACCGTTCATCACTCGCCTTCATCTTCAGCTCCGGTTCTAACCTGAGCCGCCATCATCCCTCCATCACTACCTCCGGTGATCCCCTCCTATCACCACCGTCGACCGCCGCTACTCCCAACTGTCGCGGCATCATCTACAGCCGCCATCATCACCTACATCTCAGGTCAATCACTCGCCGCCATCTGTTTCGAAGACCGCCGCCGTTCCACTGCATTCTCGAAACACCAACACCTCCGACCGACGTCGGTTGCTGCTACATCACCATTACCTGTCACACCTCAGCCGCCATTTCACCGGAGTCACGAACACACCAATCACCGGTAACCCCCCTTTATTTTTTTCTCGATTTCATTCTTCGATTTTTAGACTAGGTTAGATTTGATCAGGGGATTGCTTGTTGTTGACGATCGACCGGACAGTTGGGTCGTTTTGGCCGGATTTTGCCCGGATTTTGGTCGGAAAACACTCCGGTGTAAAGTGTGAGGCCCCGAAACCGGGCACCTCGCAGAGGTTGGTTTTCATCATAACACATAGCTCTTAAACTAAAAACTTTCATAATCATGCAGCGGAAATGTAAACATAGTTTGATAAACAGAAATCAATAAAGTGTCTGTATCAAAAACATATCGGATTTGCCAAAACCAATGGATCGTCTAACTTGATGCCCGAGCTCCATGCATTCTCTTATCGTACCTTCAACCTGACATACATGCTAAATCAAGTCAGCTTACGCTGGTGAGTTCTAGTTTTCATAAAACAACATTAAACATACTTAACATAAACATCATTTCATACACGTAGTCCATAACCTTAGCACATAACATCCTTAACATCATCGTCATACGTTCCACTGTCACCATACGAACAGTGGGCTCATGCCGGCATAAGGCTCCATACCCAGTTATAGTCGTGGTTGACTATCATACCCAGTTATAGTCGTGGTTGACTGTCATACCCAGTTATAGTCGTGGTTGACTGTCATACCCAGTTATAGTCGTGGTTGACTGTCATACCCAGTTATAGTCGTGGTTGACTGTCATACCCAGTTATAGTCGTGGTTGACTGTCATACCCAGTTATAGTCGTGGTTGACTATCATACCCAGTTATAGTCGTGGTTGACTATCATACCCAGTTATAGTCGTGGTTGACTATCATACCTACCCAACACAATTACTGGTACATCCCTCATACATATCCTATAACACTTATAGGAACATCGTTCATTCGTCATGCATGATATACTAGCATCATAACTTGTTTTATCATAATCATCATAACATTTTCTGCTAGCATCATAACATCATTCATCGTAGTCATCGTGGCATATTAGGCATGTCATACTAGCATCATTGCATCATACCATCATAACATACTCGCATCATTGCATCATACCATCATAACATACTAGCATCATGCACAAGTCATCATATCATACTAGCATCGTTATTATATCATAACATCATGGCATCATGCTTACATATCATACTTTCATCCTAGCAACCTAGGACCTTGTCATACTCCTATGACTATTCTCATAGTTATCGTCATGAAGCATGTGATCATAAAGTCATCATCATATCATATGCTAGCATCATTATCATGTCATGTTATTTATCATCATAACTCATTTATCATGCATTCATCATAATTAGCATACTTTCATGCATACGCCATGCTAACACATAAACATGCATATATAGTCAGGGCATATCATCATTCATTCATCATCATCATAAGTACATAACATCATAGACATCACAATAAGCATGCATGTCAGCCCAAAACATCAAACATAAAAGAGGGCGTCTAGAACTCACCTGATAATGGCTCCTTATCTTCTTAACCAAACTCGTTAGTTAAGACCTGGGAACCTACATCATTACATCGTCTCATCACATACCATTCTTAGACTTAGAATATATCTTAAGTCCTCATAGCCTACTAGTTCCCCCCTCATAACTTCAAGTCCTCGAACTTGGATAGTATACGAAATACCGTTGTACACGAAATCCCTGTATTCGAAATTAAAGTACACGAAGTAACCATTGTACACGAAATGGCCATGTACTCGAATTACCCCTGTACTCGAAATACCCATGTACCCGACATACCCATGTACTCGAAATACCCATGTACATGAAATACCCATGTACACGAAATTCTAAGTATGATTTCGAGTACCCTTAGTGTATAGCTTCGTGTACTCATCATTTCGTTATTAGACATCTCAGAAATTCATCTAAGGCCTTGGGGAGCTAGTTCTAGGTTCCTTAGGTTGTTACCAACGTATTGGAACCTCAAAGTTACGAACTTTATGCATAAAGGTGTGAACTTTATGCATAAGTTCACTCTTTGTTTAACCATCCTAACTTTTGTGTAAAAATCCTAGCTTTTTGGTTTGGAACTCTTACTTGAAGGTAGATGAGCACTCCTGTAGATCCTCGTGCGTTTCCCCTTCCGTTTGGTCAATTAAAATCTCGATCCTTGAAGTTCCGGGACTCCACTTCGTGTACTCGAGAGATTGTGCTTCCAGCCAAAGGTTGTCACATTTCCCAAGGCACTCCTATTTATAGGCAGTGTCCTTGTACTCGAAATATGGTGTACACGAATTCTGGTGTTCACGAATTCTGAAATTTCGAGTACACGATTTCTAAGCTTCACTTGGTTATTTTCCGTCCCTTTTCTAGCAAGTTAATTGTTTGTTACGCATTCGTAAGTTCAAGTAACTTGTATTAGAAAAATTGGGATGTTACAAGTCTCCCCTCCTTACAATAGGTTTCGTCCCGAAACCTACCTCGTTACGCATCGAACAAATGAGGATACAACTTCCTCATTTCGTCTTCCAATTCCCACGTCGTGTCTGAACCCTTCCGATGCTTACACTGAACTCTTACTTGACGAACCGTTTTATTCCGTAGCTGCTTTTCCTTCGTGTCCACAATGGTAACTGGTTCTTCAATGTAGTTCAGTCGATTATCTACCTCAATGTCATCCAAAGGAACATGCGCCTGTTCGTCTGCCAAGAACTTCCTAAGATGTGACACGTGGAAGGTTGGATGAATCCCGTTCAGCTCCTCTGGTAGGTCCAGTCGATACGCGACTTTCCCTACCCTTGCTTTTATCGGAAACGGTCCGATGTACCTCGGACTCAACTTGCCTCGCTTTCTGAATCGAATGATACCCTTCCATGGTGATACTTTCAGCAACACTCGATCGCCAACATCAAACTCGATCGGTCTTCGGCGCTTGTCAGCGTAAGACTTTTGGCGATCTTGTGCAGCTTTCATTCGAGCTTTTATCACCCGTAGCTTTTCTGTCATTTCAATCACGGCAGCCTTGTTTCCCATTTCTTTCTGTCCAACTTCACCCCAGCATACCGGGGTTCTACATCGCCTTCCGTACAACG
Organism: Mikania micrantha; assembly: GCA_009363875.1. Taxonomy (NCBI): domain Eukaryota; kingdom Viridiplantae; phylum Streptophyta; class Magnoliopsida; order Asterales; family Asteraceae; genus Mikania; species Mikania micrantha. Next base: position 16,913,977 of record CM018695.1, read on the forward strand.
CCTCATATGGGGGCATTCCGATGCTGGAGTGGTAGCTGTTGTTGTATGAAAATTCTACTAATGGCAAGTGGTCATCCCAGTTTCCTCCAAAATCGATAATGCACGCCCTAAGAATATCCTCCAACGTTTGAATAGTCCTTTCCGACTGTCCATCCGTCTGAGGGTGATAGGCGGTACTGATATTTAACCTCGTTCCCATGGCGTCATGAAACTGCTTCCAGAATCTGGAAGTAAACCTCGTATCCCGATCTGACACAATGGAGACAGGAACTCCATGTCTGGCCACAATCTCTTTCACGAACAACTCAGACAACCTTTCGGACGTATACGTTTCCCTGATAGGAAGGAAGTGTGCACTCTTCGTCAGTCGGTCCACAATCACCCATATGGTATCATGCCGCTTAGCTGTCCTCGGTAGCTTGGTGATGAAATCCATGGTGATGTGTTCCCATTTCCATTCTGGTACCTCTAGAGGTTGCACATATCCGTAGGGCTTCTGATGTTCAGCCTTCACTTGCGCACAAGTAAGGCACCTGTTCACATACTGCATCACATTAAACTTCATGCCCGGCCACCAATAATCTTTCCGAAGATCTTGATACATCTTTGTCGCACCGGGATGCACAGAATAACGTGATTTGTGGGCTTCATCTAAAATCCTCGACCGAATGTCCCCATTTCTGGGTACCCACATACGACCGAATCGTACTTTCACACCGTGATCATGGTCTTCCAAGTTCTTGACTTGCCCGAAGACACGTTCAAAACCCACATGCTCTTCTTTCAATCCTTCCTGTTGCGCCTGCTTGAGCTCATTCAGAATGTCTGGCGTTATCACCAAACTATACGATTTTACTCGTATGGCAGGATGATTAGTCTTGCGACTCAAGGCATCTGCCACTACATTGGCCTTTCCCGGGTGATATAGAATATCACAATCATAATCCTTTAGTAGCTCAAGCCATCGTCTCTGCCTCATGTTCAAATCCTTTTGCTCGAAGAAGTACTTCAAGTTCTTGTGGTCGGTATAGATGGTACTCCTTACTCCATACAAGTAGTGCCTCCATATTTTCAATGCAAACACCACTGCAGCGAGTTCAAGATCGTGGGTTGGGTAGTTAGCTTCATGAATCTTTAGCTGGCGCGAAGCATAAGCTATCACCCTTCCCCTTTGCATGAGTACGCATCCCAACCCTTGTCGTGACGCGTCGGCATACACAACAAGATCATCATTTCCATCCGGCAGTGCTAGAACAGGAGCTTGGGTAAGTTTCTCCTTTAGCACTAAAAACGCTTGTTCTTGGTTTGGACCCCATTCGTACTTTACGTCTTTCTTCGTGAGCTTCGTCAGTGGCGTCGCTATCTTGGAGAAGTCCTGAATAAATCTCCGATAGTAACCGGCCAAACCAAGAAAACTGCGTACTTCCGTAGGTGACTTCGGAGGGCTCCATTTCATAATCGTTTCAACTTTAGCTGGATCTACCATAATGCCTTCTGGGTTCACCACGTGACCCAGAAACTGTACCTCTCGTAACCAGAAAGCGCATTTGGAGAATTTAGCATAAAGTTTCTCTTTCCTCAGGATCTCCAATACCTCACGTATGTGGCAAGCATGGTCTCCCTCGTTCTTTGAATAAATCAATATATCATCAATAAACACTATCACCGATCGGTCCAGCATCGGTCGACATACTCTGTTCATCAAATCCATAAATGCTGCAGGAGCATTCGTCAATCCAAACGACATAACGAGAAACTCGTAATGTCCATAACGCGTACGGAAAGCAGTCTTTGGAATATCCTGCTCTCGAACTTTCAACTGATGGTAACCGGATCGGAGATCTATCTTTGAGAACCAGCTTGCACCTTGCAATTGATCGAACAAGTCATCAATTCTAGGTAGAGGATACCTGTTCTTTACGGTCAACTTATTCAGTTCCCTGTAATCGATACACATACGCATGCTTCCATCTTTCTTCTTAACGAACAGCACCGGTGCTCCCCACGGAGAGACACTCGGTCGTATAAAACCTTTATCAAGGAGTTCTTGTAGTTGGGTCATCATTTCCTTCATCTCAGTTGGAGCTAAACGGTAAGGTGCCTTGGCAACGGGTTGTGCCCCTGGCACTAAGTCGATCTGGAACTCAATTTCCCGTTCGGGTGGTAATCCAGGCAATTCCTCAGGGAATACATCGGGGAAGTTACACACCACGGGAACATCATCAATCGTCCTCATATCCATACGTTCCTCAATCACGTAGGCCAGGTAGGCTACATACCCTCGCCTCATCATAACATCAGCCTTGATCATCGAAATGATCTTAGGCGCATACATCGCTTTATCACCATAAACCGTCACGGAGCTCCCATCCATCGCACGTAAACATATCATCTTTCGTCGACATACTATGTTAGCCTCATATTTGGCTAACCAGTCCATACCCAAAACCACATCGAATCCTCCTAAGGTAATAAGAAACAATCGAACAGGGAACCTATGACCTTCTATCTCAACATAACAGTCATCTATAGCCCCAGTCACCCTGGTCATCTTACCAATAGCCGTCTCTACATCAAATACCCGATCTATCTTCTTAACCTTCCCAGATAACCCATCACAGAAAGTAGAAGATATAAAACTCATACTGGCACCAGAATCAAACAACACAGAAGCAGGAATATTGTTGATAGAAAAGGTACCTGTGACCACATCAGGGTCCTCAATCGCATCATCCTTCGTCATCGTAAAGGCTCTTGCTTTAGCCTTCTGCTTCTCTTTTCCTTTATCCTCTTTCTTACCCGAGCCCGAAGCATCGGCCCGTGGTTGTCTACAATCTTTGGACAGATGTCCCATCCCGTTGCAGTTGTAGCATCTAGTGGCACTTGGGCAATTGCTGGAAAAATGCCCCGTCTTTCCGCATCGGAAACATAAGTTAGTGCCCACCAAGCACTGTCCGGTGTGAATTTTTCCACACTTGTTGCATCGGTTCGCATCCTCACGCTTCACCTTCTTGCCTGAAAACTTTCGTTGGTCTGTTCGACCCCTCTTAGTCCCGGAGGACTCTTTCACCTTTGTTTCTTCTTTGGCTGGTTCGGCTGACATAACATCATCCCAAACTATTCCACTGAGCTCCACAGTGGAATCATAAGTCTTGGGAGCATTCGCCTTCACATGAATCCGAACCTTCGGAGGCAAACCCTTCATGTACAACTTCACCCTACGTTCCTCGGTAGAAACCAAGTGAGGAACGAGTCTGGCCATCTCGTTGAACCTTGACGTGTACTGACGGTGGTTCAGACTTCCAGCTTTCAGAACCAGAAACTCCCTTTCAACCTTATCGAGTTCATTCTTGGGACAGAACTGTTTAGTGACCAGTTCCTTGAGATCATCCCAGGTCATCTTTTCCATATCATCGGCCGTCTTGGATTGTTTGACGGTGTTCCACCAGTGGAGTGCCTCCTCAACGAAAGAGTGGGCTGCAAACTTGACAGCCTGGTCAATTCGGCACTCACTGATGGAGATAACAGCCTCCATTGCAGAAATCCAGTGGCAGGTCGCCACAGCATCCTTCTTACCGTCAAAGGTTGGTGGGTTGCATCCCTTGAAGGACTTGTAGTCACAGCCCTTCAGTTTCCCGTCATAGAGTCGCCGCTCTTTGTCTCGATGATCACCACCTCATCTTCTTTAGTGCTTTCCTTAGTTCCCTCAGACTTGTCTTTTAAAGCATCCTTTAGTGCCTTAGCAATCAAGGCTGGTAGCTTCTCATCCATGATTTTGCAGACCTCATCAGAAATAGCCTTCACCACGATAGGCTCTAAAGTGAACTCGTCTTCATTCTCCGGTTGCTCGTTGTGCTCGTGGTCGTCCTCATTGACAGGGTCTCCATTCTCGACACGTGGTTCTTCAGGTTCCTGTGGTTGCTTACGTGGTCTACCCTTTTGTCCGGCCATCTTAACTTTCTACATAATGCAACAATTGATGAGTCAGTACAGGAATTAGTTTAGCACGAAATAAGTGTTGTAAATCGTTAATGACGTTGATCAAGTGTTATTAACCATTTACCCAACTCATAGGCTCTAAACGTTTCCCATCCCATCTCTTCAATGTGCATGACACTAACTACATACATAACCTTACATCTAACCCTTAACTCATACAATACCATTCAGCTCGTGGCATCCGTTCGTCTGTGGTTGGCAATCCGCATCCATTAATCCCATTCTCAGTTTAAGTCTTAGCATTTGGGATGCTAAGATCTCTCAAATTATGGCTCTGATACCAACTTGTGGGGCCCCGAAACCGGGCACCTCGCAGAGGTTGGTTTTCATCATAACACATAGCTCTTAAACTAAAAACTTTCATAATCATGCAGCAGAAATGTAAACATAGTTTGATAAACAGAAATCAATAAAGTGTCTGTATCAAAAACATATCGGATTTGCCAAAACCAATGGATCGTCTAACTTGATGCCCGAGCTCCATGCCTTCTCTTATCGTACCTTCAACCTGACATACATGCTAAATCAAGTCAGCTTACGCTGGTGAGTTCTAGTTTTCATAAAACAACATTAAACATACTTAACATAAACATCATTTCATACACGTAGTCCATAACCTTAGCACATAACATCCTTAACATCATCGTCATACGTTCCACTGTCACCATACGAACAGTGGGCTCATGCCGGCATAAGGCTCCATACCCAGTTATAGTCGTGGTTGACTATCATACCCAGTTATAGTCGTGGTTGACTGTCATACCCAGTTATAGTCGTGGTTGACTGTCATACCCAGTTATAGTCGTGGTTGACTGTCATACCCAGTTATAGTCGTGGTTGACTGTCATACCCAGTTATAGTCGTGGTTGACTGTCATACCCAGTTATAGTCGTGGTTGACTATCATACCCAGTTATAGTCTTGGTTGACTATCATACCTACCCAGCACAATTACTGGTACATCCCTCATACATATCCTATAACACTTATAGGAACATCGTTCATTCGTCATGCATGATATACTAGCATCATAACTTGTTTTATCATAATCATCATAACATTTTCTGCTAGCATCATAACATCATTCATCGTAGTCATCGTGGCATATTAGGCATGTCATACTAGCATCATTGCATCATACCATCATAACATACTCGCATCATTGCATCATACCATCATAACATACTAGCATCATGCACAAGTCATCATATCATACTAGCATCGTTATTATATCATAACATCATGGCATCATGCTTACATATCATACTTTCATCCTAGCAACCTAGGACCTTGTCATACTCCTATGACTATTCTCATAGTTATCGTCATGAAGCATGTGATCATAAAGTCATCATCATATCATATGCTAGCATCATTATCATGTCATGTTATTTATCATCATAACTCATTTATCATGCATTCATCATAATTAGCATACTTTCATGCATACGCCATGCTAACACATAAACATGCATATATAGTCAGGGCATATCATCATTCATTCATCATCATCATAAGCACATAACATCATAGACATCACAATAAGCATGCATGTCAGCCCAAAACATCAAACATAAAAGAGGGCGTCTAGAACTCACCTGATAATGGCTCCTTATCTTCTTAACCAAACTCCTTAGTTAAGACCTGGGAACCTACATCATTACATCGTCTCATCACATACCATTCTTAGAATTTGAATATATCTTAAGTCCTCATAGCCTACTAGTTCCCCCCTCATAACTTCAAGTCCTCGAACTTGGATAGTATACGAAATACCCATGTACACAAAATCCCTGTATTCGAAATTAATGTACACGAAGTAACCATTGTACACGAAATGGCCATGTACTCGAATTACCCCTGTACTCGAAATACCCATGTACCCGACATACCCATGTACTCGAAATACCCATGTACACGAAATACCCATGTACACGAAATTCTAAGTATGATTTCGAGTACCCTTAGTGTATAGCTTCGTGTACTCATCATTTCGTTATTAGACATCTCAGAAATTCATCTAAGGCCTTGGGGAGCTAGTTCTAGGTTCCTTAGGTTGTTACCAACGTATTGGAACCTCAAAGTTACGAACTTTATGCATAAAGGTGTGAACTTTATGCATAAGTTCACTCTTTGTTTAACCATCCTAACTTTTGTCTAAAAATCCTAGCTTTTTGGTTTGGAACTCTTACTTGAAGGTAGATGAGCACTCCTGTAGATCCTCGTGCGTTTCCCCTTCCGTTTGGTCAATTAAAAGCTCGATCCTTGAAGTTCCGGGACTCCACTTCGTGTACTCGAGAGATTGTGCTTCCAGCCAAAGGTTGTCACATTTCCCAAGGCACTCCTATTTATAGGCAATGTCCTTGTACTCGAAATATGGTGTACACTAATTCTGGTGTACACGAATTCTGAAATTTCGAGTACACGATTTCTAAGCTTCACTTGGTTATTTTCCGTCCCTTTTCTAGCAAGTTAATTGTTTGTTACGCATTCGTAAGTTCAAGTAACTTGTATTAGAAAAATTGGGATGTTACATAAAGCCCCCCTTTTCAATTTTTATTTATTTTAATTTTATTATTTTTTTATATTATTTATATTTTCAGTTAACAAGGTTTCAGAAAACCAAAAAAAATGAATAAATAAATAAATAAAAATTGAATAAAATTCATAAATAATAAAAATAATAGTTACTGTAAACATAAAATTAAATAAACGGAATAATAAAATAAAAACAGAAAATTAATTAAATATGATAAATAAGTATAAAATTTTGTAATATAACTTTTATGTAAGTCAAATAAATAAAACTTTGTTTAATAATACCAATAGGTAATATAAAATAAAAATAGTAATACTACTGTATATACATAAGAATAAATATTTTGTATACTAAAAATAATATAACATAAATAATATATATATGTAGATTTTTGCCCTGTAATTCATTATGTATATATTATATTAAAAATAATAATAAAATGTATTCTTGTAAAACTTGTAAAATAAATTTGTATAAGTTTAACAATTAATAATACTAAATGTATACTATTTTGTATGTACATATAAATGTTAATGTAGATGCTTTGTAACATAAGAGTTGTATATGTAGTACTAAGGTATGTATGTAAAAGTTTGTATTTTTAAACTAATGTAAATGTAAATTAAAATAATTATATGTTGTATGATAAAAATAATAAATGTTGTAAAATAAATAAAACCCTTGTAAAAATACATTGTAACTTTAATTAATAAATGTCCTTAATTACATAATAAAAAATAAAAATAATAAATAAATAAAAATGTATAATAATATATATATGTAAAATGTATGCTTGTATGAAAGAAATAAACACAAATGTATGTAACATATGTATGTATAATTTTTGTAAATAAATTAATTGTACATTAAAATAAAATCTTGTATAAAATAAAGAATAACTCTTTGTATATATGTAAATCACAGATAAATATTTTAATAAACAATCTTGTACAACAAATAACAAAAACATCAAACTTTGTAAATAAATAAACACTTGTAAAATAAATTTAAATCTTTACTTAGGGTTTAGGACTGTAGTTACTTTGTAATTAATTTTGTATATGTTTGTTGTATATCATCACAGAGATGGCTGACGCATCGAGCTCAGGGAGCAGGCCCAAGCGGGCCCGGCGCGCGACTGCAGCACAGGCACATAGGCAGCCGCGGCCACCACGTCAGTTCGCTTACACAGCACCTTTGGAAGTGCCGCCACCAGACGTCCGCCCACTCCTTCCACAGCTACGATCCATACCAGAGCTACCTTCTTGCAGTTCGAGAGGGGTACTATGGAGCATGCACGTGTGGAGGCACTTGCAGGGTTAGAGAATATCCAGCACAGGGGTTTCGATCGAGCTGTCATTGAGCGCCTCGGGCGATTGGAGGAGTTTGACTCCATGTTGACTCCACCATGGATATATCTGCTGAGATGCCGCTGGCCGCAGTACGCAGAGCTCACGGTGGAGTTCCACTCCACCTTTCAATACGATGCTCTCCGTCACCACCCCTGGAGCTGTGCCGTCCGCCCTCGGTCGGACGACACACAGCATGAGTGTGGCCGACTTTGCGGTCGCCATGGGGATTTACACCAGGGAGGAGGTGACCGCCCGAGCATTTGAGGACCTCCTCGTCGGCGTATCTCGGGCAGCTCGGCCCGGACACGTCACTGAGGATGAGATGGCCGCCTTTTGGCGCACGATCGCGATCCCCCCGCACACTGACCGGCGGCTGGCGACACAGATCCGGGATCCTCTACTACGTTACGTTCATCGGATCCTCACTAGCACCTTGATTCCGCGCCATTCTGGCAAGGACAAGGTAAGCTACTTTGATTTGTTCTGCCTCTACTGCCTTCATGGTCGCCGCCCGGCGAACCTCGCCACTATCTTGCTTACATCTTTTGCGAGGCCGCGTCGGGGGGGCCACACTGCACGCCTAGATATGGGCCCCTACATCTGCCGCCTTGCTGACCGTCTTGGGGTACTCGACTGGTACCCTATCGAGCATCTTACACTTGGCCCCGAGACGGTCCCGTATGCTTTACATGACTTGCAGACGTCGGGGATGGTCACGTGGGACGTGCCACCCCAGTGGGTACCCATATTGGCTGATCCTCCTGCCCCTGTTCCTCCGGTGCCTCCGCCATCTACGCGTGATGTGCCACCACGCCCTCCTGCTGCTCCTCGTCTCACCCAGCGTTACCTCCTTCAGAGGATAGACGCTTTAGAGGACATCCAGAGGCGCATAGCGGCTCATCTCGGGGTCGAGGTAGCACCCCGGATGCCTGACCCTCGCCCACCAGCAGCCGACCACGAGCCCGGATCCGACATCGATTCGGAGGATGAGGAGGAGGACGAGGAGGAGGATGACGAGTGATCGTTTGTAGTTAGTTTAGCTGATGTATTTTCCTTTCAGTTGTATGTATTTGGACATAACATTTATATATGTCATTCATTTTGTTATGTTGGTTGTGTATTTATTTATTCTGTGGTTGTGTTTACTTTATTTCCTGTATTATTGTGGTTGTATGTAAATGTTGTGCATTGGTTGTGTATTTTTATTGTAAAATATGTGTAATGTGTTGGTTGTATACTTGTTTCATTTTGTAATTTATTAGTTGTGTTTAATGTTTGTATACAGTGTTATGTGTATCAATTGTAATTCAATTGTTGTACTATTTATGTTGTGTTGTAAATTGTAATTATATTATTGTTGCATTAACAATTGTATATGAGTGTTGTTGTATATTTAGAGGCGCGCGACTCCATTTATGACACGTCTACATATACTCAGGGAGTTCGTGCTAACCTTTTGTATATTTATTTTCATTCTTATTTTTGTTCGCCAGTTCTGAATCCACATTGAGGACAATGTGTTGTTCTAAGTGTGGGTATGTCAGGCTAGCGCCTTTTAGTTTTGTAAATTTTGTAAAAACAAGTCATTGTATATATCAAGTCAAATGTGTATTAAAACTTTGTAATTTAGAATAAAATTTTTGAAATTTTTGTAAATAAATTACAACTTGTAATTAAATAATGAAATTGTAATTATTTCAACTTAAAAACACAAAAAAATTAAAAAATCAAAAACTTTACAAAAACATTTTTCTTTCCAATTGAGTCATTGTAAATATTTTTCAAGTCAGTATTTGAGTCTTTTTATTTTCAGTTAATCTAGTTGGGTTGTTTGAGATCTTAATTTGCAGTCTGGTTTTAACCATTCGTACTCAATTACATTCGGGTGGCGACGACTTAGGCTATTTCATTTGCAAACGGCCGGCAGTTGATTGACTTCCTTTTGGATTAGACTCATTCATGCTGATGTTGCGTGATCAGCTAAGTCTTTTCCACTTTTACCTTATTCTTATCTTTCTGTAAATATTGGTTTGTTTATTTATTTTGCATTTTCTAATTGAGTCTAGAGTTTCAGGATGTATATATCTAGAGTCTTGAAAAATGTCCTTGTTCTGGCTTGCATTTATAAATGGAAGATGATTAGACTACGATTAGGGCTTAGGTTTTTAAAAGGCTAACTTGTGTATTGATTTGGGATTTGTTGGTAGGCCCAGCCGATAGAAAGTTCCTTAGGATTTGATAGAATAAACTTAAATTCAGGATTCTTGTGGGTTTAATACTTGGGAAATTCGGGAAATCTGAAACTAAATTATAGTGAATAAAGGAACCTTTGTAAACTAACAACCTAGATTTCTTAAAATTTAAACCTGACACATGTGTTCTCTTTTTATGAAAATAAATCCGAGACTTATGGCGCCCGCTAAATAAAAGAAATTCCACAATCCATTAAGTGAGCTGAGCCTGTGCAAATAAAAGAAAGAGAATAAGAGCTAAAAAACAGTTGTCATACCCCGGCTCATAACCGAGTGAAACAGTGCTGTAATATGCTCAAGTGAGGTAAAAGAAAAAGGAAAAATGAGAGAATAAAAAGGCAAAATGCTCACACCTTCATCCATTTCCATCATTAGGTTAAAATTTTAACTTTATCTAGGTAGTTGGCATACAGAGGTGGGTTTAAGTCGTTTGATTTAATCCTGTGCCTTGAAAGCTATTGTTAGGATTAAGATAACTCGTTTTGACCAAGGGATGGGATCCACAAGATGAATGATTAAACTTGAACATAAATAAATCATGATTAGGGAACTTGAAATTGGTGTTTAGGGTTTAGATTGGACCATTATACCAACAATCGTGGTCACTACACAAGGATTTAAGATTGTTAAATCTTTGCATAATAAAAACCAAGCCCCGATCTATGATTCCATTTTGTTAGCTTTTTCGAGGACGAAAAAGGTTTAAGTGTGGATATTTTTGATGTGTTAGTTTAACACATCCGTTTTCGTACATATTTGAGTCTGTTTTCGTTAGTTTTGTATATATTTCGATTCAATTTTAGTTCCTTTTTACATTTTAATGTTTTTGTGCAGGAATGTGTCCCGGAGGAGCGGAAATGAAGGCAAACGGGCGTCGGAATCAAGAGCGGGTGAAAAAACGAAGAAAACAAGAGATTTTGCCCTAGGCGGTACGCCTGTCGTGGACCCTTGGTTCCAGGCGATGCGCCTGGCATCATCAGACGCCATCTTTCCCTATATCTCGCGCGCATCGCCTAAGCTTCACGCAGCCCCGCTGGGCGATGCGCCCCAGATGATTTTTGAGCCCAAAACCCTAATTTCAAGCCCTCTATAAATCCATCGCATTCCAGCCGTTTTGAGAACCTTTTTCTGCGACTTTGGAACCCTAATCGAGCTAGGAGGCTGCTGGAGCTTAACCATGGAAGGAAGAGCTTGATTAGGGTTTGTAGAAGTGAAGAAGGAGCTTGTCTTTGAGTATTTTCCTTTTCTTTACATGTTCTTAGTTTAAAGCTTTGATCTTTGATGTTTTTAGAACTGATTCAGACTTGTTTAGCTACTGTTAGTATGATTTGTGGCTAGATCTATGGTTGTATCTAGGTTTGGGATGATAAAGTTGTGAACTTTGATGATTTTGGACTTGATTTATGCTTGATGATGATATATGCTTTGTAATCAGTTGTAAAGATTGAAACTTTGATGGTTTTTACAGATGTTGAATGATTATATTTGGTGTATGTTTGATCCACATGTGTTTAGGAAGGTCTTTCCACACATAGATGCATGTTAGGCCTACTACTTTGTGTTTTAGGTTAGTTTATGGGTTGTTGATCACATTCCATAGGATTAGAATTCACTAAGTATAGTTATTTGCATGTGTAACCTAACCTAGAAATCCGAAAGGTGATAGGTTAGATGGTTGGTCTCTTACACTTAGGATTTTTGAGTTAAACGACCCGGGAGGGCGTTGTCTTAGATCTACTTAGTGTTAGTGTCAATCCATGTCAAAGTTGTCAACTTTATGGCTCTCTAGTGTCTTAGGATACAAACGGGTGGAGAAATCCGGGAGGTGATCCATCCGTTAGAGTGCAATTGCATGTCGGGGAATCCGGAAGGATACCCGATTGACTAGTGCATATATTACAGCCTTAGGATTCCTATTGGAGTTGCCTGGTATCTGATCTGGGTCCCCTTTAGGTATTTCTTAGTCTGTTCATTAAGATCCTAGTCTTCATCCTTAATAGATCAGTCCAGATCAGCATCTGTCACACTTTTGATTCCCAGCCTAGATACACCATTTTTTCCTCACTGCAGTTAGATTCCATTTTCATTATCAGTTTTAGTATTGATGTTTTAGTGTAGTTGTTAGTTTAGAGTGTTTCAGTCAGATCAGTCGGATTAGGTTATCAGTTGCACCAACCCCCCCCCCCCCCGTTTTCTTTTACCTTAGTTAGTTCACAGTTTAGGTATTAGTTTGTTATACTAGTGTCCATTGGTTCGATATCCGGACTTCCATCAGCTATTCTGCCACCGACAGGTACACTTGCCTTAGGAGCGGTCTAGTTTAGGTTTTCCGATTATTACTGGGTGTTTAGGTTAAGTATAGGTCTAGGATTAGATTTTGAGTCTTTAGCTTAGGTTAAATAGCTTAATTTAGTCTTGTTTTTAGTATACTGACCGCTCGCATCAAACTTATTGGTGAAGGTGGACAAATTTGTATTCCCCGTGGACTTTGTGATTCTTGACATGGAGGCCGATGAGAGTGTGCCTATCATTCTAGGCCGTCCTTTCTTGAGGACCGCTAAGGCTGTCATTGATGTGTTTGATGGGAAGCTCACTCTTAGAGTGGGTGATGAGACTGTCACATTTGAGATTGTGAAGTCTATGAGGCATCCCGGTGATCATGATGACTTTAGTGACCCATGTCATTCTATGTACTTCATAAACTCTTTCATGTCACACGTAGATAGGTGTCTTGAGTACGTGTGCGGTGCTGATTTGGTAGTTGAGAGGAGTGAGGAGGAGTGTGAGATTGATAATGAGGGTGTTGGTGTCATTTCTGAGGTGTTAGAGATCGATGAGTTGAGGGAGGAGAGTAATAAGCCCTCTGTTGAGTCACCACCCGCCCTAGAGCTTAAGGTTTTACCCTCACACTTAGAGTATGCATTTCTAGGAGAGGATTCCACTTTACCTGTTGTCATTTCATCCAGGTTAAGTGAGGAGGAGAAGAAGAGATTGCTAGATGTGCTGAGATTGTATAAGGGGGCTATTGCTTGGAAACTCTCTGATATCCAAGGCATTAGTCCTGCTTATTGCACACACAGGATACTCATGGAGGATGAGTATAAGCCGGTAGTCCAACCTCAGAGGCGTTTAAATCCTAATATGCAAGAGGTTGTGAAGAAGGAGGTGTTGAAGTTGATGGATGCCGGCTTGATCTATCCTATCTCGGATTCATCGTGGGTGAGCCCTACTCAGGTTGTCCCTAAAAAGGGAGGGATGACAGTCATCACGAATGAGAAAAATGAGCTCATTCCTTCTAGGACGGTCACAGGGTGGCGAGTTTGCATAGACTATAGGAAACTGAACGATGCCACCCGGAAGGATCCCTTTCCCCTTCCTTTCATTGACCAGATGTTGGAGAGATTGGTGGGACAGCAGTTCTATTGCTTTTTAGATGGTTTTTCAGGGTATTTCCAGATCCCCATTGCACCGGAGGATCAGGAAAAGACCACATTCACGTGTCCCTATGGCACCTATGCTTACCGTCGCGTGCCATTCGGGCTATGCAATGCTCCTGCCACATTTCAAAGGTGCATGGTAGCCATCTTTCAAGACATGATTGAATCATCCATGGAGGTGTTTATGGATGACTTCTCGGTTTATTGTAACTCATTTGATCAGTGCTTGGTGAGTCTTGAGAGGATGTTGAAGAGGTGTGTGGAGACGAAGTTGATGCTTAATTGGGAGAAGTGTCATTTCATGGTGACCGAGGGGATAGTTTTAGGTCATAAGATTTAGAGAGTGGGGATTGAAGTAGACCAAGCTAAGATAGAGACTATAAGTAAACTCCCACCGCCTTCAAGTGTTAAAGCCATTAGGAGTTTTCTTGGTCATGCGGGTTGTTATAGGCGATTCATTAAGGATTTCTCCAAAATCACTAGGCCTATGACCCATCTTCTAGAGAAAGATACCCCATTCGTTTTTGATGAGGAATGCATGAAGGCATTCAAATTTTTGAAGGAGAGGCTTGTGAGTGCTCCTATTTTGGTTGCCCCCGATTGGAGCTTGCCCTTTGAGCTCATGTGTGATGCTAGTGACCAAGCCGTTGGGGCGGTCTTGGGGCAAAGAAGAGAGAAACATTTTCACCCGATATACTATGCTAGTAAAACTCTCAATGATGCTCAAGAGAACTACATTACTACCGAGAAGGAGCTTCTTGCGGTAGTGTTTGCTTTTGACAAATTCCGGTCTTACCTTGTGCTTTCAAAGACCACCGTTTTCACCGACCACTCGGCTTTGAGGTTTCTTTTTGCAAAGAAAGATGCAAAACCTCGTCTCATTAGGTGGATTCTTTTATTGTCGGAATTTGACATTGAGATTAAAGATAAGAAAGGGGCTGAAAATGTTGCAGCCGATCATCTCTCCCGGTTGGAGGACCCGGAGAGGAGTGAGATTCGTGAGGAGGAGATTGGTGATAGGTTCCCTTATGAGATGATCGACTTTGTAGAGGCGGAGAAGCAAGGAATGCCATGGTTCACCGACTTGGCAAATTTCCTTGCTCATGGAGTAGTGATTGAAGGGATGACTTCTCAACAAAAGAAGAAGTTCTTTAGAGATGCGGGTAAGTATGTTTGGGATGACCCGTATCTCTATCGTGTGGGAGGTGATAGGATTCTTAGGAGGTGTGTGAGTAGAAAGGAGGGCCTAGACATTCTAAGACATTGCCATGAAGGCTTGATGGGTGGACATCATGGACATCATTCCACCGCCCAAAAGGTCTTCGATTGTGGATTTTATTGGCCTTCGGTGGTGAAGGATGCACTTGAGTTTGTGAAGAAGTGTGATCCTTGCCAACGCACCGGGAATATCTCCTCTAAGGATGAGATGCCTCAAAACCCGATTCAAGTTTTAAAGGTTTTTGATGTTTGGGGAATCGATTTTGTTGGACCATTCCCTTTGTCCAAAGGGAATAGGTATATACTCGTGGCCATAGATTATGTCTCAAAGTGGGTAGAGGCCCAAGCTTTACCTACAAATGATGCCCGAGTAGTTCTCAAGTTTCTTAAAAAGTTGTTTAGTAGGTTTGGTACTCCTAGAGCTTTAATAAGTGACCATGGCACGCATTTTTGTAACACCATGTTAGAAAAGGCACTACAACGCTATGGTGTCACTCATCGTTTAGCGACCGCTTACCATCCTCAAACAAGCGGTCAAGTGGAGAATGCAAACCGAGGGGTGAAAAGGATACTTGAGAAGACCATAGGGAAGAGTCGGAAGGATTGGTCCGACAAGTTAGACGATGCGTTGTGGGTGTTTAGAACGGCCTACAAGACACATTTAGGAACCACACCATACATGGTCGTTTATGGCAAAGCATGCCATCTTCCCGTTGAACTGGAACATAGAGCTCTTTGGGCTCTCAAGACGGTCAACCTTGATCTTACCGAGGCGGGTAGGAAGAGGTATTTCCAAATTCATGAGTTAGAAGCCCTTCGCGATGTGGTTTATGCACGTTCATTGAGCATTAAAGAGAAAACCAAATCATTGCATGATAGGAGATTGAAGGGTTTGAAGGAGTTTAAGAAGGGAAATCGGGTTTTGCTTTACAATTCCCGATTGAAATTGTTTGGAGGGAAGTTGAAGTCCAAGTGGACGGGTCCATATGTGGTTGAAGAGGTTTTTCCATATGGAACCGTTGAGTTGCAAAACGAAGTTGATGGGAACACTTGGAAAGTGAACGGTCATCGATTGAAGCATTACATCGGAGGACCGATTGATGAGAATGAGGATGGGGAAGAAATCCTCCTAGAGAAACCCGAATAAAGAAAATGTTGAGGGGTTCTTGGGATGAAACCCAAGTGTAGAGTGTGTAAAGTTTAAGTTTTAGAGTTTTTGATGCATTTTTGGTGTGATTTTCATATTTATTTTCCGTTTTTCGTTTTTGTTTTTGTGTGTTTTCTTAAGTTTTGCAGGTGCTTAATCATTGTGAAGCATGAAAGATGGACTCAAGCTACCAGGTATGTATACTTTACCTTAGAATTGATTTTAGGTTTTTAGGAAGGAAAAATGAGGTGAAAATTTGGCTAAGGCATGAAAATGAAAGAAACTCTCTGGAAATTAGACCCCGTCGAGTCACGCGACACACCCAGGCCTAGTTGTCGCGCTACACTACAGATCTGGTCAAAAACGCGGGTCAACGAGTTGTCGCGCTACGCAACAACCTCTTAGTAATCTGTCGCGCTACGCGACGCATGCCCAGACGGGTTTTATTTGATTTCAAGCCCTAAATTTCGAAACTAACCCCATTTCTTCTTCTCAAGGCCGTCGCCCACCTCTCCTTCACCACCATTTCAACCTTCCACCACCATCTTCTACCAATTTCACCACTTAAACTCATAAACCATCAACCCCAACTTCCATTTCACCCATCTCTTCAACCATTTCAACCCCATTTCACCATTCCACCATCTCCATCCACCATTGACGGGTCTAAGCAAGAACACGAAGGATTTGCTTCAAAGCTTCAATCTTTCTTCTTAATCTCGTTGTATAAGTCGATTCTAAGGTAAGGTGACTAACTAATTCCAATTTTCCTTGCATTTTGATAAATTTTTGTTAATTTTAGTTTTAGCTTAGGATTAGATTTTTAGTTATGAATGTTTTGTGTTGATTTTAGTTTAGTCTTAGTTTGGTTAGTCTTGTTGAATGCTTCTAGGTTTCCCATTGTAGTTGAATTTGTTTTTGGATGTCAAAGAACCATAGATTGTAATTTGGGGTAAAGGCTTAAAATTTGAAAATGGTTCTTTTGGTCTTAACATGTTAAACAAACTGATTTTGAAAATGAAATTTGAGAAGATAATGTCCATTTAAAATGAAAAATCAGTTTGTGGGATGGTTTGTTTATGGGGTTGTCCTTGGAAACTAAAGGGTATTATTGTGTAACCACGAATGGAATGCTATACGGTTACAAATTATTGGTTTCCTTACTAACTTCGCAGCTTGTGTTTGATTTTGATGTTGTTTCAGGATGTCAGGAGCAATCTCATCAGGTGCAGGGGGTGAAAGAAGAAGGGGGCCAGTTCCAAGACCCCGGGGAGAACCCAGTTCCCCAGTCCAACCACAAAGGGATGAAAGGACGATCCGATATCTTGAAGCTGAGCGGATACCAGTCATCAAAACCAGAAGATTGAAAGACCACACCCTCCTAATGTTTGAAATGGGCACTTTTGAGAGTGACAGGTTTGATAGGATTGATGGGTATCATGATCAGTACCGAGATTGGAGGGATCATGATCAGAGGAGACAGGAGGATGCTATGAGATATCTGATGACTTCACTTAGCATCAACATACCAGAATTTTACAGGGCTCCTGAAGAGCATGATGGGGGAGACGATGACGAGTAGGTGCGGGGAGGTTTGAGCATGATGGTTTCTTGCAGCTTGTGTATGATTATTGAACATTTGTACCTTTTGACATTTGTGGTTGGGTTGGCTATGGGTTGGTGGATTTTGAACTTATTTTGGTTGTGGTTGATTACTGTTTTTTGGAACTCATGGTTATTTATCTTGATCTTTGTGGTGCTTGTTTTATATGGTTGTTTATGGCTTGTGGAGCATTTTGTAGAGTGAAGAGCTTTTGTGGAAAGACTGGCACATGACAGTCTTCTTCTTAACCAGCTAAGTCATTTTCCTTTTTAACTTTCTTTCTTTTCTTAGTATTATTTTGGGTTTTCTTTTTCTCTACATTGGGGACAATGTATAGTTTAAGTGTGGGGATGGGAAACTTAGTTTAGTTCATTTTGTTTTTAGTTTAATTTTTAATTTTGCTTTATTAGTAGTTTTTGAGTCAAAATTTTTGCTTTACATCTCTAGCTTAGTTCTTTTTGGCCCTTGTTTAGAGTTGGTTGCAAAAAGCATGATGGGAAATGATAGAAAAGTTGGATTTTGTGGTTTCATGCATGGTTAGCTAGTTGGTTTGGTTTTATGCTTTGGTCATGGGATGTGTAGGTAGGCTCAACTGATTAATTTTTTCCTTAGGATTGGTTTAAATTTTACTTAAATACATGAATTTCATGAGAAACATCTTGGGAGTTTGGAATTGATGAAACTGTTTTCTAGCTAGAAAGGAATCTTTGCATAATAACGGATTAGAGTTTTGAAAAACTGATTTTGATTGGCACATAAGTACTCTTTTTATGAGAATAAATCCGAGTCTTATGGCGCCTCCATTTCACCAAATAAGCTGAGTAAAAAGAAAAATTAAAGAAAAGAAGTTGGACGAGAAACTTATGTGTCACACGCCGGGTTGCAGCCTGGTTGAAACACCACTAAGCTAAGTTCAATAAAAAATTGAATAAAAGAAAAATGCTCACGCTTTCATCTGATTCCATCATGAAAAATCTGATTTGAGAAAGTTCTTGTTTGTTTATATGTAAGGATAACTTGAAAGCTAGAACATTAACATAATGGACCATGACTAAGGGACTGAGAAAATTAGTATGGGTTTAGTTGGATAACGATACGTGCAATCTTTTCCAAAGCATTTAATTTGGAACTAAGGAGTTTAACTGTGTAGAAACCATTTTACCTAGCTATGATCCTAGATTTTTGCATAAGACTTTTCCAGGGACGAAAAAGAGATAAGTGTGGGGATGTGATGTGTTGCAAAACGCATCTGCTTTTCTATTTGTTTTTAATTGATTTTTGTATAGTTTTATTCAGTTTTAGAGTCGATTGATGCCGGTTCTTCACATTTCTACAAATTGTTTCTTGCAGGTAATAAACATGCTATTTTGGCACAAAAGATAAAGAAAACGAGCTCCCGGACGGACGAGAACGAACTGAAAATCAAAGGGAGAAGAATTCTGGAAAAATACCTCCGTCGCGTCACGCGACAGCCATAGAAAACCCTGTCGCGTAGCGCGACAGGTGGAAAAAGACTGTTTTGCCCTCTTAATGAATTGCGGGTTTGACCCGACTAATTTGTCGGGTAGTGGAGCTTGTCGCGTAGCGCGAAGGGTTTAGAGTAACCTGTCGCGTAGCGCGACAGGGTTAAAAATTCAGAATTTTGAGTTTTATGATTGGAAAACGGCTGGAGGCGGATTGATTCGATTTTGGACGACCAAAGACGATCGGAGAGGCGACTTGAAGCAAGGATACAAGATTGAATTCGATTTGGATCATCGGGAAGCCCTAGACGAGTAATTCGAAGGGTGTAACGTGATCGGTTCTTCTTCCCTTCTTGTTATTCTCTTTTGATTGATGTTTGATATTGGTTTTTACACTATTTCTTCCTGTTTATTCATGATGATTTGTGGCTAAACCTTTTAGACCACCTAGGGTTTTATAATATGCATGTTTAATGGTTGTGAGGATTGATTGCGGAACAAGTTTGAATCTTTTAATGGTATAACGATTTGGTTTTGATTCTTGGATGTGCATGAATGTTTATGTTGTTTGTGATTCGGGTTATCGATGCCTCATGTGCTTTGGCAAATGTCTTTCGTGTAATAGGTGCGTGCTAGGTCAATTACTTGGTGTTTTTGATTTGTGGATGGATTACTAGACGTAGTGATTCATAGGATTTATGATTAGATCACAAATGAACTAAATGTTTAACCAAATTCAATAGCCATGAGGTGAGGGTTTATTAGTATGTCTTGCGTGTTTAAAAACTAGTTAAAGTCTTTGTGAAAAGACTAAGATTAGGTTAATAAAACATAGTCTTGTATGCTAAGTTCAAGATGAATTTCTTTATTATCCCTTGCATTTGATGTAATGAAACTATCATTTCCGTGAGGTAGATGGTTTTTAGGACATACCATTAATGGGTTGGTTAACTTGTGAGAGTAATTAACCTAAACCGGTGTTTGAGAAACTTGTAGGCATTTTAGTTGATTTCTTTAAAAGGGTTAAAGAATCTCTAATATGTTGATAAGCTAATATTCAAAGATCCCTGTTCCAAAACAAGTTCCATAATCAATCTAAACACATTAGACATGTATAAAGTAAACCCTAGGTAGTCTTATCATCATTAGTGAGTTTTATTTGCGTTTTTCCATTTGAGTCTTAAGTCGGTTTTTAGAATCCTATTAGGTTCAGTTTAATTAATTAATTGCAAAACCCCCCTTTAAAACAATTAATTTAATTTAAGTCTTTTGTATAGATAAGTCTTTGAGTCTATTTTTGCATTTTCTATAGGAGTCTGTGGGTTCGATATCCGGACTTGCTTTTCTGTACTACTTCTCGATAGGTTCACTTGCCTGTTAGTAGTTTAGTTTAGGGAGTCTAGAGTATTACTTAGTGTCTAGGTTAGTTTTGATTTTTGTTAAGTTTTAATTAAACTGCTTTGCACACATCAGCAACCCGCCTATATACTTCTCAATAGCTCTCTCAAGTGGTGTAACCAGATGAGGCACTAGCGGACTATACTCGTGGAAACGAGTATTGTAGATGACGTTCTCTCCACTGTCTTGTTTGAGTTCCCAGAACTCAGTTTCCAGCTTTCTCATTTCACTACGAGGACAGAATTCAGTGGTCATCAAGTTCTTGACCTCAGTCCAAGTCAGTGCTAGGGCAGCATCAACTCCCCTAGTTCGCTTTTCCCCATTCCACAAAGTTAGTGCTCTCTTTTGGAAAACACTGGTGGCATAGCGCACCTTCAAGTTATCGGGGCAGTCACTGTTGATGAAGGTGTTCTCCATGCTCTCAAACCACTGCAGCAGACCAGTGGCTGATTCAGAACCCGTAAAATTCAGTGGATTACAGGAGTTGAAGTGTTTGAATGTGCAAGTTGGTGGGTTTGCACCACCTCTGTTCTGAGTGAGACACTGATTGGCTTGAGTTAATTGGTTCACCAATCCAGAGATAAGATTTGCTAACTCTTGTATGCCTGAATTGGCATTTCCGTTAGCATCCTCTGAGTTTGTATCATCTCCGTTGTGACGGCGAGGCGGCATGTTCTGAAGAGATTAGAAACATGTTACTACCGTTTACAACGTAAGTCATACAAACTATGATCAAATGAGTTCATTTTAAACAGTTTGGATTACTTATAGGAACTATATTTCTCTCCTATCTGTCATTAAACTCATAACATTTATCAATTTCCTAATATTATACTAAGTGTCCTAGTTGGTCATAACTAATATTAGCTAATCTATTCCTAAGTTCCATACATTTCCCCACCCTATACCAACACTGACAACCTCCCGATGCAATGCAACAAGCTTATATATAGGGCATATGAAGAGGTAGATCGCAATCTCCCCTACACCGTCCCACCGCCGTTTCATTGCACCACGATTATGCCCTTGTTAGAATTTAAGGTGTATCATGTATCTTACCATAGTCTCACTTCACAAACCTTATCCTAAGTAGGATAATTTTGAGTGAAGTGATCTCTAGTTCCATTGGACAATTAGGTTCGCCTAATGTCTAAGTTCACTTGACATGTAGGTTCGCCTATTTCTAAGTTCACCTAATGTCTAAGTTCACCTGACATTAAGGTTCCCCTAATGTCTAAGTTCACTAAAATTCCATACTAACCCCAATGTCCATAATTATCAATGAGGGTTCATATCATCACTGAGTGCTCTTATTGTCACTAAGTGTTCATATCCTCCCTATTATTTATTCTCATCAAGTGTCCATACCATCACTAAGTGTTAGTATCATCACTATGCGTTTATATTATCACCAAGTGTCTATATCATCACCCAAGTCCATATTCCATCACTAATTGCCCATATCGTTCGTTAATCCTATGCACCCTATGTGTCCAATAAGTGTGTTCACAAGTGATTTTATAAGTGTTCATTAAGTGTGGTCATCCATGAGTCAATCCAAACCAATCCAACAAACACACCATCAACCAATTTCCCATCAATCATAACCTTACAACAATTCCTAATAGCATCCTAATAATATCCTAAGTTCCTGACACTGACAGACCCCCAATATACTACAAATGGTATATGTATAGGGCATATGCAAGGGTAGATCGCAACCTCCCTTACACCGTCTGTCACACCCCGGGGCGGCGAGGTTGGATCGGAGTCCCCGTCGGGCGGAAGGTTCCCGAGGTGTGATATCGAGGGTGATAATCATGATGATCAGATTGTTTACATTGCACATGATATAAATGAGAAATGCTAGTTAGAATAGAAATACAAAGTTAAATTACATCCGTATCGTTCATAATTTAATAATGTAAATCTATCATAAACATCATAAACATATCTATCTTGCAACTGCACAAGATATACAAAATAATTGTATAATGATGTTCCAAAAGTATGCAGGTCCAAAAATGCAAAGTCTTCTAATCCGAAGTCCTAGTCCAAAAGTAATGACTTCTTAATTGACCTGTTCGTCCCCTAAGAAGTCATGCAAAAAGATCAAGTCAACACATGGTTGGTGAGTTCATATGGTTTAATAATTGAAAATGATTTGAAACCTTTTTCGGTAAAGACCCTAACCTCATTAACATCACATGTAATATCCACATCGGTATGCTTATATATAGGGCATACCCCTGAGTCGAGCCTACGACCCGCCCAGACGCCGTCCCACCACATACTAATACGCATATGACACTGTTATTAATGATAATTAAGCATTTTTACCTACCTTTCACCTCGGATTTAGATTCTGCTTTCCAAAATATGATTTATCTTTGATTTTCTTGAGTTCATCATAGTTACATGATTTCCCAAAAACAATTACAGAAATATAATGTTAAATATTTAATTAAATAAATGAATAAACATTTCAGTACAACTAAGACATGATGATTGGCCTTTATTTGGCTCAATCAATTAGACTTAGTTGTTGGTGGTTGTCCAAGTTGTACCCTCTCACACGTGACCCATATCAGACATAACTCACAAGGAGTATACCTGAGCGTGCCGGGATTTTAATGATGCCCATATCAGCTTGACCCAATGGTCTACTGTACATGCCGGGACTTTATGGATATCCTTTGATTCTTGATCTCTTTGATTCACTTGATTTTTTTGATAATTGACTTCATTTGATTGTTCACGTTATTGCCCATATAGCTTGACTACAAGAGTCTACTATTTATGCCGGGACTTTATGTGTGTTACACGTGGTCTTGATTTCTATACAACTGACATCCACCTTGACTCAAACATTAATGATTTCATTAGATCTTAATGATTTCATTATTTCAATGATTCACACACATTTATGATTTCTTGATTTCCTTGAGTCTTTTGATTTTGATCTTTAGAATTCCATGATTTCACAATGATTGTTGATTATTGATTAGGATCCTTGATTTCCAGATCACACACTGGATTAGATTACATAACATTTGATCTTTAGCTTTAGTTCTTTTGATTCCACTCTGAATTTAGATTCTTGGATTTGAACTTGATGGACTAAGAGTGTGTTTAGAGTTTTGAGTTAAGGTATTACTCATAGGAGTAATTAATTAACTTGTAAGTTCATTATGCATAGTAATTTCCTAGATAGGAGTCTAAGAGTATCAACAAACATATATAATAAATAAAAGCAATTAAGTAAACAATTTAAATAAAACAGCTTACGCATGCTTCTCAGCCTCGTGTTTTAAAAACAAAATGTTTAGAAAAGGGGCAATGAACTCACCTGTGTTGTAGCTCTTATGTTTCAACCAAGAAAATATTGCGCGCTCGTTTGTTGTAAATTAAGTTTCTTCAACACCTGTGTTGATTTATTACGATTCAAATACTATAAGTATTTATAGTTACATATATAGGGTTTAGGTCTCGGTGTGCGACTACGTGTCCTATATACTTGCTAGTGTGTTACTAAGATTTTCTTTAATTATTCTATGTTACATACCCTCTATGAATCCCTTATCTATTAGTTAATAACAACTTACTTTTAAATTTTACGAAAATCGGGCAGAGTTTCCTTTGTTTTTAGTCCAAATCCAGACAATTTATATTGTTTATTTTACAACCAAATCCCAATCAATTATAATAAAACTAACTTTCATAACTATATAAACTTTAAACAAAACCAATGACATTTATAAAATATAACAATTACCTATTAATTAAAGTCATTCAATTTGAATATTCTCAATTGTTTAACCATGCCATGAATTTGCTATGGGTTGCGTCTTGACCACATAAGATCAAACAACCCATACTTAGTTTGTCTCATTGAATTCCCATTGATCTTACCTTGTCGTTATTTAGTTCTTTCGAAACCCATGGCCATGTAACAACCCTCTTTAACTTAACATAAGTTATCATGTTTCTTTGTTTTGATTATTGAAATCCCAAGTGTTTCAATCCCATTGACTTCATAAAACCCATGTTTATATGTTTGAAAAGTGTAAGATATCTTTTGTATTGAAAATCCTTAGTTTTAATAAGTTTGAAATCGGTTCACACCCCAAATGGTCACTTTGAACCATTATCGGTATTAACACTAAATCCCCATGATTTTATTTGACAAATCCAAGTGTTTTAACTTCAAATGATTGTTTAAACAACTATTTATATGATTAAATTAGTTTGGAAAAACTTTGGTGTTTTAAGCCCAATTGATTACATGGAACACTTGTTTAAGTGTTAGGTTAATTTAGAAAAGATCTTAGTTTGAAAAACCTAGTTTCAATGAACAACACAAAATCTGGAAATCGCATGTCCCGACTTATACAGGTCATAACTTGATCATAGGAACTCCAAATCGAGCAAACTAAAGCATCATGATCAAGTTTGGGATGTTAGCTTTCTATCCATTATTTATACGCTTTCTAATTCGTCCAAATGAGGCTCCAAACAGCTGGTATAAATCAGTGCTCCATTCAGCACCTTCTGAATTAAGACACTGTTTTACCCATTTAAAGTCCGAACCAATGAAACTTGTCTTGATGAAAGTTGTTCCTAACATATTGAATTAGTAGGCTGGAAAGTTTCGTGAGTTAACTTGAACGTTTTCTATGTTAAAAACACCAAAGAACTGGCTGGGCAGAATCTGCCATGTTACCCAGCCCTTAGCACAACCCCTTTTGAACTCCATTTCTTTGCCAATATCAGCCCCAAATCGATTCCAACAGACCCAAAAATCAATCTAATTTAATCCTTAACATCTTAACATGTTTTTGGTGCAAGATCCTAATGTTTTAAGGTCGAAAACTAGCTGGAACTCGACTGCACAGTGGAAAAACCCACCTGCACAGGGGCTGTCACGAAATCAGCCACCTAGCGCTCAATTTTGGTCCGTTTTTGATGATTCAAAGCTTCATATCTTTGTCTAATCACGATCTACAAGTTTCTACAGTTTTTATAGTGTTATCCTAACTGATTTGAAGTGATAAAAACGTTTAAAACTCACCTGGTCGGAACAGTGCAGAAAACCCTCAAATTCAGCCTCTTCTTTTGTAAACTGCGACCGATAGCACTCGTTTCAGCTCCGATCGCCTGTACTTCTGTGTTCCTCTCGTTCTCACGGTCGTTTCGAGTACTAGAACGTCAAATTTGGTGGAGAAACGAAGAAGTTATGGTGATTTGAAGTGGTGGTGGTATGGTGGTGACGGGAATTCGAATTGGAAGAAGAAGGAGGTGTGGGAGCTGCAATTTTGGGAAGGGAAGAAATGGGTTTTTGGGTTTAAATAGCCCGGGTATGTTCGGGCGTGTTTGGTCCCGCTCGGTTTCGGTTTCGCGCGTCGTTTTTGTTCGTTTTCGCAACGCAATAATACGATTTTAAAATAGAGTTTTCCATTTTGAACTAAGTTGTAAATCCTAATACATTAACTAATTATCTTTTATTTATTTTAAAATTTCAGAAATATTTAATTAACTGTTTAAATCGAATCGTACGGTCGTCGCGCGTATCCGTTCGAATCGTCACCCGTACGAATACGGCGATAACTATACTTTTCAATATTGTTTTCTAATTATTGGATATCATTCAGAACGTTAAACTTTCAGATATATTCGTACAGATCGTCACCTATACGAATAACCCGTCAATTTAGCATTCACATAAATACATCCGTTCTGTTGTGTTCTATAAAGCCTCACATACGTTTATACATAATAAATCCTTACAAGTAATCACATGATCGTTCTGTGTTGCCAGCTAATTATCTGACTCAAGAACCATAGTTCTGAACTTTGTTTCTGTTAAATGTTTCTGAACTTGTTGTTTGATAACACCAAATGATTATGACAAATGATATGAATAGGAAATGTACTGAATGTATGTAGTTCGTTCCTGTTTACTGTTCATGTTACTATTTAAGATCACTGTTCCGGTACGGTTCCGGCACTGATGTTACAGTCTCCCCTTGTTAGAGAAATTTTGTCCCGAAATTTAATAATCGTTAGCGGGTACATCTTTCTTTGCAAATAGATGGGGATACCTGGACTTCATGTGATCTTCGCGTTCCCAAGTAAATTCAGGTCCGCGCTTTGAATTCCATCGAACCTTCACGATTGGAATACGGCTTCGCTTCAGTTGTTTAACTTCGCGATCCATAATCTTTAATGGTTCCTCGATAAAGTGTAATTGTTCGTCCGCTCGAATTTTCTCAACCGGTATGACAAGTGATTCGTCCGCAAGGCATTTCTTAACGTTTGAGACGTGAAACACGTCAAGCACACCGCTGAGTTAATCTGGTAATCTTAGCCTATACGCCACAGGACCAATCTGTTGAATGATTTCGAACGGTCCGACGTATTGCGGTGCAAGTTTGCCTTTTTTTTCCGAAACGAACTACACCCTTCCATGGGGACACCTTTAACATGACACGATCTCCCACTCGAAATCTCAACGGCTTACGACGTTTGTCAGCATAGCTCTTTTGTCTGTTTCGGGCAGCTTGTAACTTCTGTTGTATCTGAGCAATCTTATCCGTAGTTTCTTGAATAAGCTCAAACCCGGTTATTCGGTTATCTCCTACCTCGGTCCATCAGATCGGTGACCGGCATTTTCTACCATAAAGTGCCTCGAATGGAGCGCATCCGAGGTACTATGGTAACTGACTGTCACAGCAGGAAGGAGTAACTCTTCAGCTCTCCCGCACTATGATTCTAGTTGTGTACAATCTAACACTGTTCTTTCTATGTCATGGGAGTTGTGGGTGGACTTGATCATACAGGCACTATTAACCCCGTATGCTTTGGTGTCCACTGGGAGTATATAGGATAGATGCCTGGTACTTGCAACCATAGCTATGTGTTCACACTCCCATTTGATTGTCTCGTGTGGTTTTCGTAACCTTAGGTTTTGATCGTTCGATCTCCACCTTCCGTTACATGTGGTGTGTCTTAAGTCATATCATTACAACACTATACACACTAAATTGCCTTTAGCTTTGTTTCCGAATCTTGGCATATGTTTTCCGTACTTACAGGAGTCTACCTAAGAAGTATGGTAGTTTACTTATGACAAATGTAAAGATTCATTTTTGTAGTAAATTCACATGCACCTCCGATAGTGTGTCTCGCTGTCTATTGATCTACCCGTACTTACTATCCTTCTGCCTGAGTAGTTTACTCACATCATTCATCTAAGGGTATTTGCAACTCTACTCCCCTTGTTTGAATGATATCGGGCTATCACTTTTATGTTCTCTGGACAACCCGTGTAATCGAGTACGTCCTCGATGCTTTCGAGCCATTGCAATAGGCTCGTAGCTCCCTCAGCACCAGGGTACTTCGGGGTTTAGCATCATTGCTGCTCGTTAAGCCCTCGCCATTGGTATTACGTCGAGGAGGCATTTAGTATACTTCTCATGTGCCAGTATTTCGTGATCTAATCTACATGTTCCATGAATTACCCCACCAAACCTACACACTGACACTTTCCCGATATACCGAACATGGTTTATATATAGGGCTCACTCTCGCTGCCCACCACCATTTCGATATACCATGATCGTGCCCTTGCTAGAGTATGGCATCACGCTGTACAAATGTCTAAGAATGTTCTAGAGATGATGATTCTATTGTTCTTGTTCAATTGAACCATGAATAGGATATGGTTGAATACGATCGACTATAAATGTGTTAAACTGAAACCTTGGTTCTCTAGTAACCAAAACTCACAGTCTTAATGTTCTTTCGTCTTGAAACATTCATTCCAGACTCTCAATACCTACATCTCCCATTAATGCAACTATTTTGGCTATTAGTTATTTCCCTACCAAAGGTGTCTAAGGTTATGATCCTAGTTGAAATTTCGAACTTCCCTGCCCGAGTTTCTGGATCTGATGCTAAGTTTATCCTTGATCAATAATAGCAACATACTATCTGATCATCGTTATCTATGTTGGTCTTTCCCACTCAATAGAAATCTCTGATTCTTACGGGTCTACTTGTCTAGGTTCGCTATGATCTTGGTACTATTCCAACTTTCATTCTTTTTTACATCCTAGAACTAAGGTTTTCAGGATAGAGTAACCCTAGTTTTATTGTGTCTAGATCTAATGTATCCGTCTACTCACCTAATTGGGCATTTCCTCGTGTTCAGAATGCGTTGGTCTGTATGAACTTCTCAGACTGATACTACTACAGAAGTATCAGCACCCTGGAATTCTACCAGATGTGTAAGAGGATATTCCCGATAAATTTTCGAGAATTACATCCGTAGCTTTCAAGGTGATCACGGCTAAGTTACTTACAAATAACTTAGTCTTCTTTGATTAAAGGATCTCCTAAATCTATCCCTGAGTTGATTTCTTACTTTTGATTCCTACAGGTCGTAGTGTTCTATTTCTAGAAGGTTTTCTCCTTAGTTACCATAGTTAATCTGTAATTAAAATTATTCTAATTTCTTTATTTATTTGGCATCTAATAATCCTAAGTTTTCCCTAACTTACAAATTTTATTATTACTAAATAAATTTACGGTTGCCTTAGTTTTATTGTTCCTAAACCACAACAGAATACGTATACTTCTAGCTGATATACAAACGAATAACTTAACTCAAAAAATTGAATTAGACATACCTATGAAGTTATCCGGCTCCGAATATGTGTCTAGAGCTGGTGAAGCGAGTAGTTTCTCGGGAGGCGCATGATCTGATGAAGGCGTCCTCTTAGGACAGCTCCTTGTAAGGTGTTCGGATGATCCGCACACGTAACTATCCTTGCTGTACCGAGGAAGAGGATATGTAGTTGTTCCTGGGTTCCGATTATGAGTTGGGGGATTTCGACACTCTCGGTTCCAGTGTCCCTTCCTCCTGCAGTTCAAACAATGCTTGCATGGCTTGTTCCTGGCATGGTGAAAACTACACGTGACACATAAAGGAAACTTGCCAGTGTATGGTTTACGTATCTGTTCCACCGGAACTCTGCATTGATAATCCCAATGGCCTGTCCTTCCACAGCGGGTGCATTGCCTGCATGGGATTTCAGCACAGTGGTGGTATTGGCAATTAGAGCAAATGGGTGTTTTCCCAGCATAGTACTCTTGAATCTCTGGCTCCGGAGTAGCGGCTATTTGGCGAAGTGGAATGGCCTCCGTATAGATTACAGGGCCCTTTGATTTCTTAGCGCGACGGCGGTTACGTTTCTTGCTTGGTTCCCTTTCAGCCAATCCTTCAGTTCCTGTAATTGTCTTCGGGTAGCACCGAGCGTACTCATCACTATTCATGACTCGAGTGATGAGGTCAGGAATGACCGCAACCAACTGTTCAGTAATCTAGGTTGCCAGTGCAGCAGTTGCTGGTTCCACCTCAGGTGGAGGAGGATGAGGTGGTGACGGTTGATGTTCCTGTGACATTTTGATCTGAACCGAAAAGACATCGGTTAGTACTCATGATCAAAAATGTAATACATGCAAATAAATTCTTAAGTTCTGTGTTCTCTACATGAGGGTCCCTAGGTTATAGTCTAGGCCAAACCATTTAAAGAAAATGACCTAAGTTTCTCTATAACCATGGCTCTGATATCAATCTGTCACACCCCAGGCTGGCAGGGTTGGATCGGAGTCCCCGTCGGGCGGAAGGTTCCCGAGGTGTGATATCGAGGGTGATAATAGTGATGATCAGATTGTTTACATTGCACATGATATAAATGAGAAATGTTAAATATAATAGAATTACAAAGTTAAATTACATCCGTATCGTTCATAATTTAACAATGTAAATCTATCATAAACATCATAAACATATCTATCTTGTAACTGCACAAGATATACAAAATAATTGTATAATGATGTTCCAAAAGTATGCAGGTCCAAAAATGCAAAGTCTTCTAATCCGAAGTCCTAGTCCAAAAGTAATGACTTCTTAATTGACTTGTTCGTCCCCTGAGAAGTCATGCAAAAAGATCAAGTCAACACATGGTTGGTGAGTTCATATGGTTTAATAATTGAAAATGATTTGAAACCTTTTTCGGTAAAGAACCTAACCTCATTAACATCACATGTAATATCCACATCGGTATGCTTATATATAGGGCATACCCCTGAGTCGAGCCTACGACCCGCCCAGACGCCGTCCCACCACATACTAATACGCATATGACACTGTTATTAATGATAATTAAGCATTTTTACCTACCTTTCACCTCGGATTTAGATTCTGCTTTCCAAAATATGATTTATCTTTGATTTTCTTGAGTTCATCATAGTTACATGATTTCCCAAAAACAATTACAGAAATATAATGTTAAATATTTAATTAAATAAATGAATAAACATTTCAGTACAACTAAGACATGATGATTGGCCTTTATTTGGCTCAATCAATTAGACTTAGTTGTTGGTGGTTGTCCAAGTTGTACCCTCTCACACGTGAACCATATCAGACATAACTCACAAGGAGTATACCTGAGCGTGCCGGGATTTTAATGATGCCCATATCAGCTTGACCCAATGGTCTACTGTACATGTCGGGACTTTACGGATATCCTTTGATTCTTGATCTCTTTGATTCACTTGATTTTTTTGATAATTGACTTCATTTGATTGTTCACGTTATTGCCCATATAGCTTGACTACAAGAGTCTACTATTTATGCCGGGACTTTATGTGTGTTACACGTGGTCTTGATTTCTATACAACTGACATCCACCTTGACTCAAACATTAATGATTTCATTAGATCTTAATGATTTCATTATTTCAATGATTCACACACATTTATGATTTCTTGATTTCCTTGAGTCTCTTGATTTTGATCTTTAGAATTCCATGATTTCACAATGATTGTTGATTATTGATTAGAATCCTTGATTTCCAGATCACACACTGGATTAGATTACATAACATTTGATCTTTAGCTTTAGTTCTTTTGATTCCACTCTGAATTTAGATTCTTGGATTTGAACTTGATGGACTAAGGGTGTGTTTAGAGTTTTGAGTTAAGGTATTACTCATAGGAGTAATTAATTAACTTGTAAGTTCATTATGCATAGTAATTTCCTAGACAGCAGTCTAAGAGTATCAACAAACATATATAATAAATAAAAGCAATTAAGTAAACAATTTAAATAAAACAGCTTACGCATGCTTCTCAGCCCCACGTTTTAAAAACAAAATGTTTAGAAAAGGGGCAATGAACTCACCTGTGTTGTAGCTCTTATGTTTCAACCAAGAAAATAATACGCGCTCGTTTGTTGTAAATTAAGCTTCTTCAACACCTGTGTTGATTTATTACGATTCAAATACTATAAGTATTTATAGTTACATATATAGGGTTTAGGTCTCGGTGTGCGACTATGTGTCCTATATACTTGCTAGTGTGTTACTAAGATTTTCTTTAATTATTCTATGTTACATACCCTCTATGAATCCCTTATCTATTAGTTAATAACAACTTACTTTTAAATTTTACGAAAATCGGGCAGAGTTTCCTTTGTTTTTAGTCCAAATCCAGACAATTTATATTGACTATTTTACAACCAAATCCCAATCAATTATAATAAAACTAACTTTCATAACTATATAAACTTTAAACAAAACCAATGACATTTATAAAATATAACAATTACCTATTAATTAAAGTCATTCAATTTGAATATTCTCAATTGTTTAACCATGCCATGAATTTGCTATGGGTTGCGTCTTGACCACATAAGATCAAACAACCCATACTTAGTTTGTCTCATTGAATTCCCATTGATCTTACCTTGTCGTTCTTTAGTTCTTTCGAAACCCATGGCCATGTAACAACCCTCTTTAACTTAACATAAGTTATCATGTTTCTTTGTTTTGATTATTGAAATCCCAAGTGTTTCAATCCCATTGACTTCATAAAACCCATGTTTATATGTTTGAAAAGTGTAAGATATCTTTTGTATTGAAAATCCTTAGTTTTAATAAGTTTGAAATCGGTTCACACCCCAAATGGTCACTTTGAACCATTATCGGTATTAACACTAAATCCCCATGATTTTATTTGACAAATCCAAGTGTTTTAACTTCAAATGATTGTTTAAACAACTATTTATATGATTAAATTAGTTTGGAAAAACTTTGGTCTTTTAAGCCCAATTGATTACATGGAACACTTGTTTAAGTGTTAGGTTAATTTAGAAAAGATCTTAGTTTGAAAAACCTAGTTTCAATGAACAACACAAAATCTGGAAATCGCATGTCCCGACTTATACCGGTCATAACTTGATCATAGGAACTCCAAATCGAGCAAACTAAAGCATCATGATCAAGTTTGGGATGTTAGCTTTCTATCCATTATTTATACGCTTTCTAATTCGTCCAAATGAGGCTCCAAACAGCTGGTATAAAATCAGTGCTCCATTCAGCACCTTCTGAATTAAGACACTGTTTTACCCATTTAAAGTCCGAACCAATGAAACTTGTCTTGATGAAAGTTGTTCCTAACATATTGAATTAGTAGGCTGGAAAGTTTCGTGAGTTAACTTGAACGTTTTCTATGTTAAAAACACAAAAGAACTGGCTGGGCAGAATCTGCCATGTTACCCAGCCCTTAGCACAACCCCTTTTGAACTCCATTTCTTTGCCAATATCAGCCCCAAATCGATTCCAACAGACCCAAAAATCAATCTAATTTAATCCTTAACATCTTAACATGTTTTTGGTGCAAGATCCTAAAGTTTTAAGGTCGAAAACTAGCTGGAACTCGACTGCACAGTGGAAAAACCCACCTGCACAGGGGCTGTCACGAAATCAGCCACCTTGCGCTCAATTTTGGTCCGTTTTTGATGATTCAAAGCTTCATATCTTTGTCTAATCACGATCTACAAGTTTCTGTTGTTATAATGTTATCCTAACTGATTTGAAGTGATAAAAACGTTTAAAACTCACCTGGTCGGAACAGTGCAGAAAACCCTCAAATTCAGCATCTTCTTTTGTAAACTGCGACCGATAGCACTCGTTTCAGCTCCGATCGCCTGTACTTCTGTGTTCCTCTCGTGCTCACGGTCGTTTCGAGTACTAGAACGTCAAATTTGGTGGAGAAACGAAGAAGTTATGGTGATTTGAAGTGGTGGTGGTATGGTGGTGACGGGAATTCGAATTTGAAGAAGAATGAGGTGTGGGAGCTGCAATTTTGGGAAGGGAAGAAATGGGTTTTTGGGTTTAAATAGCCCGGGTATGTTCGGGCGTATTCGGTCCCGCTCGGTTTCGGTTTCGCGCGTCGTTTTCGTTCGTTTTCGCAACGCAATAATACGATTTTAAAATAGAGTTTTCCATTTTGAACTAAGTTGTAAAACCTAATACATTAACTAATTATCTTTTATTTATTTTAAAATTTCAGAAATATTTAATTAACTGTTTAAATCGAATCGTACGGTCGTTGCGCGTATCCGTTCGAATCGTCACCCGTACGAATACGGCGATAACTATACTTTTCAATATTGTTTTCTAATTATTGGATATCATTCAGAACGTTAAACTTTCAAATATATTCGTACAGATCGTCACCTATACGAATAACCCGTCAATTTAGCATTCACATAACGACATCCGTTCTGTTGTGTTCTATAAAGCCTCACATACATTTATACATAATAAATCCTAACAACTAATCACATGATGGTTCTGTGTTGCCAGCTAATTATCTGACTCAAGAACCATAGTTCTGAACTTTGTTTCTGTTAAATGTTTCTGAACTTCTTGTTTGATAACACCAAATGATTATGACAAATGATATGAATAGGAAATGTACTGAATGTATGTAGTTCGTACCTGTATACTGTTCATGTTACTATTTAAGATCACTGTTCCGGTACGGTTCCGGCACTGATGTTACACCGTCCCACCACCTTTGTAGTATACCACGAGTGTGTCCTTGTCTGGTGATCAATAGATCAAACAGATAATTTCTAAAGCAAATAAATTCCTAAGTAGTTAATTTCTTAAGCAGATAGTTGTCCCAAACGGGTAGTTCCCTTATTCCTTAATACTGACATCCACCCGATGTATTGTAAATGGTGTATATATAAGGCATATGATAAGGGTAGGTCGCAACCGCCCTAACCACCGTCCCACCACCTTTACAATACACCACGAGTATGTCCTTATCAAGTCATTAGAGCACAAGTAATCAAATAATTAGTAAGCAGCATATATAATTCAGATGTATAATAGGAGTTCAGTTAACATGTAATAAACACATAAGCATGAAATCCTGAATATACTAACTAGTGTATGAAGTAACTTCATACTAGGGTATCATACGGTTATAGACTAGGTCAACCATTTCTAGTAACCTAATTCCCTATAACCCAGGCTCTGATACCAATCTGTAACATCCCGACCGATGGCGGAAACGTCGGGATGCCACGAGGGATGTGTAGATTGTTCAAAAGCTCGTGGGCATCTAAATTAAATCATCACATAACATTCAATCAACCAAATTACTTACACAAAAATCATGTCTATCATGAATCAGTTACATCAATTACAAAATAGATTTAGCTATCTAACTAAATTCTAATCACCAGAATTCCAGTTATTTAGCTAAGTCCAAGAACCTTAGTGATGATGTCCAAAAATGTGAGGGATCATCCTCCTCAACCTACTTGTCTTCATTCCCTAAAACATGTAAAAAAAACAAGTGTCAACTACGAAGTAGTTGGTGAGTAATCATAAGTTTTTATACTTGAAAGTATTTTATAAAATGAGTATAAAAGTTTGTGTTTGAAAAGGGTTTTATAAAAAAGTTTAGATAAAATAAGTATAAAAGCTTATGGTTCATCCGAGAAAATCCACAAGAGTACCTGCGTGAAAATCCAACACATATCCTAACACAACAATCAACACATAAACAAACACATATTCACATATCTCACATAATCATAGTCAATTATAGGTAATCATAGATAATCATAGACAATACTAGATAATCAACCACATAACCATTCAACCAATCTCAAACATCAATATTCTCAAATAGTATATGTGACCATACATGGGATTTATGTAATTAACATAAGTTAAAGACACGATCCATGGAGTGGAAGCAACCCACGTGACGATACATGAAACTAATGCGGTTAACCGAAGTCAAAGGCAATGTTTCATGGAGTTGTGATAATCCAAGTGCCAAGACATGTAATCTTTGTTATTGACCGAAGTCAATGACAATGTTACACGGATATATGATAATAAGTGATAATCCATAAATAATGATAATTCTATAATATGAATATCATATTGATAAACAGGTATCATCCTTGTGTTATCAAAATAATATTTAAAATTGGTATACATGTTTCACCTCCGAGTTTTAAAACAAAACAGTTTAAAAGAAAGGGAGGGTATGAGAACTCACATGAGTCCTTAGAATAGTGTTCTCGTAGAATGCTCGCTCGCGTAATAAACTCAAATCAACTCAACGATCTGTAATTAATGTGTTCCCATATTCATAAGTATATTTATTTCATTTCAATCGAGTGTCCATGAATATTTACTTCAACTTCTTAAGTGTCTAATTAACTTAGTTATTTATTCTAAGTTACCTTATCACACTTACTATTGTATCAATAGTCATCGTATAAATGTAATTTAAACTTACCAGTTGTGATTATCTGTTATATGTTGATTTTTAAAATAATGTAACAAGGCTTACAAGTGGTTAGGATGATAACTTTTTACATATTTGCACACTTTTGTATAGGCATACATGCATGACTAACTTAGTTGTCCACCTTGATGTAGTTACAACACCCAATTCTCATTGTAAAAGGTTATTTCTATGTCTTTTTCATAAAAGATTTCCATTATGTAAAGTCTTATATTACAAGGTTCATTTTATCAAGAAAAGGTGGCAAACCAATCAATAACTCATGCACGCATGGTATTATATATGTGTGTGTATATATATATAACCATATCTCCCATTTACCCTTAATCTCCTAATTAAAATAGATTTAGGTTCGGCCAAGAGAAAGAAAAGGGTTCGGCCACATAGGGTTCGGCTAGGACCTGTATATGCAACTAAGGGTTCGGCCCACTAAGAGGGCAAAGCTCCGCAAGGTAAGTGGGTTCGTGGCTCAACAGAAGGGTTCGGCACCTCCTTATGGTTCGCAGCTTCTTCTTGAAAATCTGAACGAGAGAAGGTTCGTTTCTAATTGGGTTCGGCTAAGATGTTGCAGGGTTCGTGTGATTGTGTTGCAACACAAAGGTTCGCCGGGAACATGGGTTCGTGGGACTCAACAGTCTCGGCCATCAAGGTTCGGGTGGCCCAGGGTTCGCCCAACCATAAAGGTTCGGCCGACCTGGGTTTTCCAGCCCCTGGTTCGTCTCTTGCACCACCACGAACTTCATGCTCACATCATCACCATCATCAAACACCTGCTACAAGTTGGCTACTAGAGTTTCCACTTATTTTACAATAGGTTATCTCGCTCATTCAAAGAATCTAATTCGTTTTAACATTAACTAATGATGTGGTTCTAGATCTACAACAAAAACCGAAAATAAAAGCATAGATCTACCTCGAAATCAGTTGCTAATCGTTGGATTTCTTTGTATAGTCTTGTTCCCCTCGATCACACGAACGCATAGGCGCCAAGATCTCGCGATTTTGTTGAGAAACGAGTGAGATAATCTAGAGAGAAGTTTTTAGAGAGAGAGAGTGACGAATTTGATTGTAGTGACAGAAAGGGTTTGTGAAAAAAATGAGGGAAATGGTGGAGTCTTCCACCATTTGTATCTATCCTGCTCCCGCGTGTTCGGTCTCGTTTATTTCGCGTTATTAATTTAAATTCCTCGGTTTTTGCTCGTGAAATATATATTTAATCATAAAATGTTTAGATGAATGGGTTTCGTTAAAATAAAATGATTTAAATAATTTATTTCATAAAACGATTTCGTTTTATTTATGATACTTTATTTATTCAAAATAAACGATTTATTCTATTTTGTTTAACGTTGTGATTCCTAATAAACGTTATTAAATCCATTTTCTTATTTTTAATATCATTAAATATTATTTAATTATCTCGTCGAAACACTTTACTTACGTACGTATTCGTAAAGATCGTCTCCTTTGCGAATCCGACGCTTGTATCGTATTTCGATTTGATTTACAATTTATGGAATATCGTTTCAGAATATTATTCTTAATAATTATATTTGTGTGAATCGTCATCCATGCGAATACATTATTAAGTTAACATTTCTAAATCAATATTCGTGTTTAAATTGTGTTCGTAACCTCACCTCGCGTAATTAATTCCCATTATATTTCCATTATTTTATTTGCTTTAATATTATAATTCTCAATCCAAAACCCACTAAATCAAGTCACCGACACATCCATGATAGACCGAAATATGCATATGTATAGGGCATATGTAGGGGTCAGTCGCAACTGCCCCAGCCACCGTCCCACCGCTATTTCGATAAACCATGACCACGTGTCCTTGACTATGTTTAGCAACCATACACTAACCAACCCCAACTCCTTTCCATTTCCAAACCAGAATCCATAATCATCAGAGTATTCATCTGCGATAAACTCTCTGGTTCTGTCTAGTTGAGTTACAACTAAACTCCCCATGGTTTACGCGTATAATAATATGTTCTAAATATGTATACCAATAACAGTGATAATTATCAAATAATACATCATCATTAATAATTACAATTCTCAGGTCGTATCAGTACAATCGTACGGATGTACGGATGTACGGACGACCGGAAGTACAGTGATGTTACACCAAACATGAACAACTTAGCGATAATTCAACGAATTATTAGAAAACGCACACACGTGTCTTGAATAACGATCGTTGGTAAAATTGAACGAATCACAATGCAACTGAACTAAAATTAAGTCTTATGAGAACTTATAACAAGTTAAATTATGACAATAATCAAGAAATGTCGATCGTAATCGTAAAATAATCGAAAAACGACTTAAAACAATGAAGTTGGGCCATTTTGGCAAATTTGAATTCCCCAAAAATTGTCGCGGTATGCGAGGACCGATCATCTTCCACCTTGGCGGTACGCGACGTGTTTCGGGAAACAATCGATTATTATATTCTTGGCGGTACGCCAAGAGAGCTTGGAGCAAGCTTGGCGGTACGCGACGAAATCACTTAGCAGATTCATTATAAACACTCAACCCATTTCACTTCTACCACTTTCACTCAATCACACTCAAACTAGCAGACCCATTTCCGGCCAAAACACTCTGTGAACCCCTTCTGAGTTTTGGGAAGGCATTATCAACCACAAAGGAGCCATCAAGAGGAGTCTTGAAGTTTGAAAGGAAGCTCCAAAGCACCCCTCTCACTAGCACAGGTCATGGAACATCATCAGGAGGTCCATGAGCTCACAAACATGCAATCGCAGCTCCATTTTAGCGAACTACAGCTTGTGAGGTAGTCTCATGAGTCTTAGTTGCACTTATATCATCTTTTCACACACATGCAAGCTTAAAAATCACACATGCAACGTCTTAGATGTCACATGCACAATTTTAATCCATTTAGATATGTGATTATATGAGTTAATGACTGATTTGGTGATTCTAGATTGATTTATGATGATATTGATGTGATTTAATGGACATTTGTTCATATCTATCTAATATAATAAATCAAAATAATTTGGTACACATGTCCTCCTGTGATGCAATATTTTCCCGCCCAATTTTTTTCCCATCTTAAGTAAGGTAATATTATCAATTATCTGTAATTGATTCTCTCTTTCAAGTATATCAATGATTTTCCTTATTTATCGTCAATTCAAATTAATGATTATGTGTTTTGTTTTAATTTTAAAAGTTCAATTTCTATTTCGTTTAGTAACTACAATGAGATTCGCCCCTTTTTTTTTCTAGGGCTATCATTTTGTTCTTCAATGCAAGAACTGCAGCGCTTCCTTTTTTTGTGTGTTGGTAGTCTGTAGTTTTATTAGGTTTAATATGTGTTCTTTCGATTGTTCATTTACATGTTTATGATGTTCAATTTGATTATGTGAATTCAGCTTAATATTGTTTTCATTGAGAATTTAAGGTGTTCATCCTTTTCTAGGTTGTATCTTCATGGTTATGTGCGTTATATTTAGTGTCTGTATATCTATCTATTTTGATAAATAAAGGTTTTATGGACACATGACATGTTCGTATGGCACCTCAACCTTGATTTTACGCATCTCTCACCTATTAACTACATCTCATATGAAATAATAATATTAAATATTAAAGAACCTTTTTATACATTTTTAAACTAAAAAAGATTTAATACATTAAAATATATTAATATTAAGAAGCACACTTTTTATAAAAAAAATTATTATAAATTACAATGTAGGAAAGCCGGTGAGCTGAGGAGAGACTAACTTAACCAGGATCAAGAGCTTAGACAAAGCTTTTGGTGTTTTGCTCCCTCTTGAGTTTTGCTCTTTAGTTATTTTAGTGTTTAGTTTTCATAAATTAGAAAAGAAGAGAAAACAGTAGGGCAACACAAAGAAGATTCAGAAAAGTGTTGTTCTAATTATTCAGTAGATGTTGGGGTATAAATAGCCCCGACATTTAATGTTTCAGGACAAATACAAGAAGAAGACAAACAAATAAGACTGATGACACTATTACAGACACTGTAGCATCAGAATAGTACAAGCGTAAAGTCAACATAGGATCTTTAAAGATCTTAGTTCAGACTTTTGTACTGATGCTAATACATTATTCTTTCGGAAGCTCTTTATAGAAAACTATCTAATGTAGACAGTTATCCAAAAGCAGGTTACATTTATTCTTTCAACAGAAGAAACATATGTCTTCTGAAATATTGTTTTTCTTCCGAGGCAGATGTCTTTGGAAGTCTTCCGAAGTAAATGACTTTTATTCTTCGGAAGCAAGTGTTCTCTTCCGATAGTGTCTTCTGAGGTTTGTCTTCAGATAGAGTCTTCCGAAGCAACTTCTGAAGTATTGTCTTCGGAAGCATTTTTCTTTTATTTGTCTTCGGAAGCAGTTGTCTTTTATTTATGTCTTCCGAAGGTTCTTCTGAAGACTTGTCTTCGGAAGCTAGTGTCTTTTATTTGTCTTCGGAAGCAATTTGCTTTTATTTGTCTCTTCCGAAGGTTCTTCTGAAGACTTGTCTTCGGAAGCTAGTGTCCTGCAACATTTATTACAAAGATTATTTGAAAGGTGGTTTTGCTTCGTCAGTCCTTATTTTCCAACATACAAAATTTTCAAAAACATATATTTAAAACACAATGTATAAAGAAAAACAAGCTATAAAAATTAGTATTTAAAGAAAATATGTTATTATTTTTATACTTCAAATCATTCGAATTTGTACTCATATTTTATATTAGAAAATAATTTTATATATTCTAAATTTTCATTGACAACTATTGGTTATATTTCTTAATTCAACCCGTGTAATATACGGGATACTAATCTAGTTACTAATAGATGGAAACTTTCAAGGACATGAATGAATGATCCATGATGTTTTAGGTGATTTTGGATCTAGATGGATAATTGTTGATGATATTTGGGTAATGGATGATGAACATTGTGATTGTTATGGTCAAGAAATGAGTATTTGGGGTTATTGCTATATTTAGTAACTTAAATGTCACAAAATCATGATAGAGGATGAAATAAGAACATGCATATGATTTAAATGACAATTTAAGGTTATTGTTGATATTGTTAACAAGAAATTTGTTTAGATTTTTCAGTATGATGAAGATACGAGGTAGTTACTATATTTGGTAACTTTATTGTTGCAAATCGATAGTAGATTATTTTCTAGGTATTATGGGTATGTTTAAATGATTATTTGGAACTTATATGATGATTATTGAAATATTTGGTTGGTAAGAAATATTAGAATAAGTAGATTTGTCACATGTTTCTAAAAATAGAAACTTTTATGATAAACAACCTACTTATGTTGAGTGTGAATCATGCTATGATTGATTTTTGTTGTTAGTGATTTTATGAACAGGTTTGCGTGGTTTGATTTTAGTAAAGTAAGGTAAATTACAAACTTGCTAGTAATAGTAACTTTGAATTGGGAATTTATGTGAAATGTTATGACTTAACATGAATCATGTTGATAAATGACACAATGTGGCTTGTTATGGTTAAATGATTGTTATTGTGTGGTTCTTAATAATGAAGCATGTTAAACATAGGAACCTTCTATAAATAGAAACTTTTTAACAAAGAGTATGCTTAATTGACAACATGAAACGATATGCTATGTGATAACATTTTTTTATAGGATTTACAAGCATGATAGAATAATTAATAGAGTGATACATGTGAACCCGCCAAAAATGGAAACTTACTATAAATAGTAACTTATCCTACGAACGTAACTAATGTGATTACACTCATCACACGACAATAAAAGCACGTTGAACAAACACTTAAACTCAACGAATCACCAACGGGTCGTTAAGACAAACACGGTTAACACGGTCAAACATGGTCGACACGACCAACACAACAACTCGGAGTTGTTTGGACACGAACATGGTCTAGTGAGACCAACACAAACACGAACATAATCGTGAACAACAACTCATAACACCTATGTGATATAGGTAACCGCTAAAGGCGAACAACAAATCGTTCACGCAAACACAACTACAGAAACTCAGGTGAGTTTATAGCCCCACTTTTACTCTTTAACTGTTTTGTTAAACTTTGGGATGAGAATACTATGCAACTGTTTTATATGTATGACTGGTATGTTGTATAACAACTTTTTGAGTGTGCTTGTATCTCAACAAAGTCCTCACATATCCTTACCGTTAGTTGTATAACAAATGAGTCATTATTATGTAGTACTACTGGGTCTAACAAACCCCGCTCGACGAGACTGGAGGTGACGACGGTGTAATATCGATCTATGCCGTAGTTTTGCGATAAACTCGGCGGAGGCGACTAACATTCTAGTTTCGGTAAGATGAACTTATACACCCGGGACCGTAGGTCTACAACTTAACATATCCGGTATATATCTAGTTACTGTTTTAACTTACTTAAACCTGTGAAC
The DNA here is from genome assembly GCA_009363875.1 of Mikania micrantha. Taxonomy (NCBI): domain Eukaryota; kingdom Viridiplantae; phylum Streptophyta; class Magnoliopsida; order Asterales; family Asteraceae; genus Mikania; species Mikania micrantha. The sequence continues at coordinate 16,956,525 of CM018695.1, forward strand.
TCACCAACTTTAGGTTGGCACGTTTTAGCATGTATTCTCAGGTAACTGATCGCACGAGAATGGTTCAAATGGGTCTCAGTAAAGCAAAGGCTTCTTTGTTTATCAGAGCTAGGCTTCTTTTGTTTATTTAAGCATTAACCACCTTTTGAGAATAGTTTATGGATTATCTCCCTCTTTTTGGCTTAATCAGCCAGTGGAGGAAGGGTAGTAGTAGTGAAGGTGGTTGAGAAGATTAGAAAACCTTCAAATGAAGGTGCCTGCATGGGGTTGGATTTGGATTACAGGACTAAAGATATCCGTTAATTCCATAATGTGAAGAACTGATCCATCCATCATTTTGTAGATGTCATCCGAATCCCTGACTAGAGAGTCAGTTTTATTATGACATGAGTCCATCTCAGAGATGTCATAAACCCCTTTTTCTTGGTTCTGGGGATTTCCTAGCCTTAGTTTTAAGAAAAACTTCATTGGCTGTTGCCATACAAGGAGTCTTATTGCCTAATCCATTCAAATGAAAAGCCATTGGATTTGCATATGAAATGGATGCTTCTGATATATGATCAGGAGGTCAAGATGGACTTGTCGACCGGATCTCATCCTCTTTTATAGGGTAGAGAAGTGTTGATGGATAGTGGGGGGCCTTTTAGAAACAGAGTTGTCCCTGGGAGAAAGGACGACCAACTGAAAGTCAACTGACATTTCAATGGTTAGTTAGGGTTCCCTTAGGAATACAACATCATCCTGTGAAGAGGATGAATGAGGAGCAGGATGGGAAGAGATGCTTGATATATCTGTGAGGATGAAACAGATGTATCCATGTGTTCAGTGGGAACACAATCATGTTCAGGGATCTCATCTTCCTGAACAGATTCTTTTGGGTTTATTAGGCTTGGAGGGTTTGGGAGAAGTATTTTATGGCCAGTACCTAATTTAGGTGTGGAAGAAGGGTGGATGTGGGTTTACTAAAGATGGGTGTTTCTTCAGTATCATCCATCATTTTGAACATCAGTTAGTCAAGTCCGTCATAATATTATGAAAATCAAAGAGACAAACTGAAGGCATAGCCGGAACTTATGAACATTTTGGATGATATACCAGGTTATCAAACAGATGTTATTTGAAATAGTTGCCTGTAAAGATCAAAAGGACTGACTTCTACATAATCAAGTTTTTCAGGTTAACCTAAAAAGTTCATGATTAAGTATGAAATTACAAAACTGAGTTAGAATAAGAGAGAGAGAGGTTGAGACTTACACATTTGGTCAAGAAGACATGTTCATGCACATCCGAAAAGTACAGACGAAGTTTTGTGAGGAATGAAGCCTGGTCCGAAGCCGTTACGCCATTATCATAAGCATGAAGCTTGCGACAAGGTAAGCATAAGTGCTTCGTGCCAGACGACATGCCTGACAATTTATCATCCGTAACCATGAGCATTACTTAGAGTCTTCAAGATGAAGAAGAGTTTCTTGAAAAACCAGAGGAAGAATAGGGTTTAAGTAGAATTATGGAGAAGAAAATGATAAATAAGGAAAGTAATCCGAGAAGATTATTGGTTAAAAGAAAATGGCGGTAATAATCTTCTTGAGCCGTGAGAGTCAGTATTGAGACTCGGGTCTATCAGAAAGATTGACAACTGTCACATCAAATGCAAAGCTCAAGATTTTTATTGCAGAATCGGAAGAATCTTATTTTAGACACAAGTTAAATAAACTTATGAAAGTTATCGGAAGAAGAAAATAGAATAAGAGGATATCTTCGGAAGAAAAGACATCGGAAGGAGAGGAATGTAACAATGGAAAGTTTAAACATCAGATAGATATGAAGCAGTGATTATATTGCCACTGATCCTATCTGTGTATATAGATAATTACTGAAAGAAATCAAGAGTTCTTTATCAGTTGTTTATCCAATATCCATTGTTTGGATAAAAAAGTATCCTTTAATGTTTATTAACTCATATTTATCATGCCCAGTTTTGCTACAAACTTAGAGAAAGTTGAGGAGTCTAAGGGCTTGGTAAATATGTCAGCTATTTGATCACTTGTAGAGACATGTTCTGGAACTATTAGTCCTTTTTCAAAACAGTCTCTAATGAAGTGATGCCTTATTTCAATGTGTTTGGTTTTAGAATGATAGACAGGATTTTTTATTATGTTTTTGGCAGCTTCGCTGTCTATCAGAAGAGGTGTTTTTAGTTCAGTTATTCCAAAATCTAGCAGTTGATATTGTAACCAAAGAATTTGGGCAGTGCAATGGGCTGCTGCAATGTATTCAGCTTCAGCAGTTGAATTTGACACTGATGTTTGCTTCTTGCTTTGCCATGACAGTAAGCAACCTGCAAAGAACTGACAACCTCCTGAAGTAGACTTTCTGGTGAGCGAGCAGCCAGCATAATCACTATCTGTAAAACCAACAAGCTTGCAAATTTGATTAGCAGGATACCAAATACCTAGTACAGGAGTACCTTTAAGATATCTGAGTATCCTTTTCACAAATGAAAGATGAGATTGTTTGGGAGCAGATTGATATCTTGCACAGACACATGTTGCATACATGATGTCTGGCCTTGATGCAGTAAGATACATCAGAGAACCAATCATGCACCGGTAGAGAGTTTGATCTACAGGTTCACCATTGTCATCTGAACATATGCCAGGACTTGTTGCCATGGGAGTAGAAATTATTTTGCAATCATTCATATCAAATTTATTAAGAAGATCTTTTACATATTTAGATTGATGAATGAAAGTCCCGTGTGGGGTTTGTTTGACTTGAAGTCCTAAAAATGTTTTTAGTTCACTTAAAGCACTCATTTCAAACTTAGAAGACATTAATTTAGAGAATTGTTCACACATGGACTGTTTTGTTGATCCAAAAATGATGTCATCAACATAAATTTACTAACAAAAGTTCCTTATCTACCCTTTTTATGAACAAAGTCTTATCAATGGTTCCCCGTGAGAAATTATTAGAAAGAAGGAATTGAGAGAGAGTGTCATACCATGCTCTTGGAGCTTGTTTTAGGCCATAAAGTGCTTTGTCTAGTTTGTACACCCAATCAGGATGATGAACATCATCAAATCCTGGTGGTTGACAAACATAGACTTCCTCTTTTATTGTCCCATACAGGAAAGCACTCTTTATGTCCATCTGGTATACCTTTATGTTATGTGAGATGGCAAATGCTAGGAAGAGTCTAATGGCTTCCAATCTTGCCACAGGAGCAAAAGTCTCATCATAGTCAATACCTTCCTCTTGACAGTAACCTTGCACAACTAACCTGGCCTTATTTTTTATTATAATGCCTCGGTCATCTGTTTTATTTCTGAATACCCATCTAGTTCCGATGGGATATTTTCCATCGGGCAAGGGACATAAGGTCCAAACATTTTGCCTTTTGAACTGCAACAGTTCATCTTGCATTGCCTCTACCCAATTATTGTCTTTAAGAGCCTCCTGATATTTAGACGGCTCAATTTGGGATAGAAAGGCTGCATGAAGACAAAAGTTTGAAATCTGGCTTCTTGTTTGAACTCCTTTACTTAGATCACCTAAGATTTGTTCTAGAGGATGATTTTTGTTGAAAGGAATGATGTCCAAACAGTTATTTGAGGAGGCAGCATCAGAATAAGATAAGTTTTCGATGGGGGTGAGAGAGTTTGGAATGTGATCAGGAACATCTATGGATGCATTATCCAAGACAGGAGATGGAGGAGTAGATGGTATATCGTCTTGGTTTTGAGAATTTGCTTCTTGAGAATTTATTTGATAAGATGGAAAAGAAGTGAAGAACTTTGAAACAGAATCGTCCTCAATAGAAGATAGATCTTCAGAAGTTTGACATGACTCTGATGAAGGAGAAGAAGAGGGGATGGAAGGGATGAATGAGAAGCTTTCAAGATCAAAAAGATCATCAGGTGCAGAAGGAAAGGATGAGGTTGATGCTAATTCATTGAATTTTACATCAATAGATTCCTCAATTATTTTTGTTCTGAGATTGAAAGCTCGATATGCTTTAGAAATCTGAGAATATCCAACAAAGTATCCAGAATCAACTTTAGCAGCAAATTTGGACAAAGAGTCTTTTGTATTTAGGATAAAACACGAACATCCAAAGACTTTGAAGAAGGAAATGAGAGGCTTTATTTTATACAGAATTTCATAGGCAGTCTTGTTATGTCTTTTTACAATGTGAACTCTGTTCAATACATAACAAGCAGTGTTTACTGCCTCAGCCCAGAATGATAAAGGTAATCCTGAGTCTGCAAGCATGGTTCTTGCAGCTTCAATCAGTGTCATGTTCTTTCTTTCTACAACTCCATTTTGAGCAGGAGTTCTAGGAGCACTATATTGTCTAAGGATTCCTTTAGAAATACAAAATTTATCAAGAACTTGATTTTTGAATTCTGTGCCATTGTCACTCCTTATCATTTTAACAGGAAGACTAAATTGTCTTTCAAGATGAGTGACAAGAGCAATTATTTTATCAGAAGTCTCATCTTTGCTGAAAAGGAAGAAGGTCCAGCAAAATCTTGAGTAATCATCTACAACAACTAGACAATATCTTTTTCTTGCCAAACTAGCTACCTTCACTGGACCAAACAGATCCATATGAAGCAGATTAAGACAGTTAGTTGTTTTGGATTCCTCAATAGACTTATGTGAAGTTTTATGTTGCTTTCCCTTTAAGCAAGATTCACATTGACCTTCAAAATGAAATTCTTTAGAAGGCAATCCTCTTACTAGAGAAAGGGTTGAAAGCTTGTGAAGAGTTTGGTGATTAAGGTGACTGAGTCTCCTATGCCAGAGAGTGGTTTCAGAAGATGATGCTTTGGCTATCAAACATGTAGGTGAAGATGTTTGAGAGTCAGTAGTCATATCTACAACATAGACATTTCCACGTCTTTTAGTCGTTAGCAAAGTGTGTTGATCAATCAAGACCTTTATTTTAGAGTTTATTTCTGGAGAAAGAATTTTGCAACCGTCTTTAGTGAAAAATGAATTAAAATTTTTGTCAGCCAGTTGAGAAACACTCAAGAGATTAAACTTGAGGTTTTCAACTAAGCTAACATCTTTAAATTTCAAATTTCCTCCTGAGACAGAACCGGATCCCACTATCCAACCTTTTGCATTATTTCCGAAAGAAACAGATCCACCATTATTTGGAATGAAGTCATTTAGAATGGATCTGCATCCAGTCATGTGCCTAGATCCTCCACTATCCACATACCAGAGATGATTTTGGTTTGAAGAGGATTTCTGCACATGAGAATTATGTACAAAAGATTAGACATGAGGTATTTTATTTTATTTATTTGTTTGGTTTATTTTGTTGTGTATCTTTCATCAATTTCTGCATCATTAACAGCAGTTGTTGCTGATTTTGTTGGAGAAGATTGATTTGAGAATCCACGGGAGAAGAGTTAGCACCATTATTAGAGCAAGAAACTGGGTTCACCGTAGAGTAAGGAGGTGGTGTTCCCAAAATGGAAGGTCTGGAGTTAGTTCTCAAGGAAGAGGGTAAGATAGAGGAAGAATGAGGATGTGTCCCAACAGATTTGTTACTTGCTGTTCTTACTTTCTTCATCTTATTTGGGAGGTTCCCTTTAGATGAAGAAGTATGATCAGCTTTCAACTTATTAGCCTTTATCCTAGCTTTCTCCAAAGGTGTTTTTGTTCTGCAGTTTTCAGTAGCATGATTGTACTTAAAACATTTTAAGCAGGCTGGGGAAAGAGAGGAATAATTTGGGATGAAAGGTCTGTTTGCTTTCATTGTGGGATAAGGAGGATGAGGATGAGAAGGAGGAAACTGGATATTTATCATAGGTTCTTTTCCTTTATCAAGATTCGACTTGATATTAGAAGTGAATCCAGACTTTATTGTTTCTTCTGAACAAGGAGTAGGGCTCATATCAGGAGCAATCTCACTTTGTTCTGAAGAGTTATTGTGTTGAACTGAGTTCAACTGAGATTTTTCTATTCTTGTCAGATTTGTATTAGTGGGATATACAAACTTAGAGAAATAGGTTGGCTGATACACCAACGAAGGTGTATCTTTTATTGAAGGAATTTCATCAGGAAGAAAGGTTGGTGAAACAGGTTCAGAAGTAGTTTCTTCCTTATTATTATCAATGGGTGTATAATCATCTGGTTGAGCAGTATGATTATACCCAATTCCAAATCTTGCCTTGCTGTGAACTTGCTTTTGTAAAAGCATCTTGAATCCTTTGCAAGATTCAACCCACTTTTCACAGCTTACTTGAGTTTGAGATAGTTCATCTTTACAAGCATAATATTTTTCTCTTTGTAGATCAAAAGATGCTTGTAAATTGATTTTCTCGGTTTTCAAGGCACATAGTTCATTATCTTTTATTTTTATTAATTTTTCCATTTCATAATTTTTATTGTCCAGAAGTTGTTCCAAATCCTGATTTTGCTTTTGAAGCAACATATTGGCTTTCTTTATTTTTGCAAAAGCCTCTATGCAAGCATTGGAACATAATTTTTCTAAGGTGGAAGAGGATACCTGAGCATCAGAAATATCTGCTTCAGGTTGATCAGAAGAGCAAGAATCTTCACCAACAGCCATAAGAGCAAAATTTGTTGGTTCAAAAGTGATGAGGGCATGGCCAACATCTTCAGGCAAGCTGCTCCAGCCTATGTACTCTTGAGAGAAAAGAGCCTGTTGACCAGATGATGAAGATTTGACAGCATGTCCGGGAGCATTTATTTGTGAAGAAGGAGCTGTAACAACTTGAAGTGAGGCAGGAGTAAGTTGGTACATGTTTCCATTTGCAGTTTGTACATATTGCACATTGTTAGAAGAAGAGTTTTGTGCAATGTGTGCTGATTCTTGAGGATTATTGGACCTTTTGAAAGAAGAAAAGGTGGGTGAATGTGGTGTTGAAGAGGTGTGTGAAGGTATGTTTGGATAGGTCACATAAGAAGAAGGGTTAGAGTTTGAAGCATTAGTGCATTCCTTGGCAAAATGTCCAGTGCCATGACATCTATAACATTGGACAGTAGCCTTATTTAGACCAATCCTGGTTTTTCCATGGATACCGGGAAATTTTCTTCCTGTCCTCTTGTAGAACTTGTTAGTTCTTATGCTCAAGAGAGCCAGTTGATGGAGAATATCCATCTCTTCCAAGTCATCACTTGGAACTTGATGAAGATCGTCCATGATAAAACAAGGATGGTCAGAGGGGAGAGAGTGGTCATCACATGAAGAGAATGAAGAGGTGATACCAGTAGTTATGTCAATATGTTCATCATAACCCTGATCATTTATCACAGAGTTATGACTAAGGAGAGCAGTGTTCCCTTGAACATACTCTTCAGTTGATTTTCCAGATTTTATTAGTTTTCTTTTCTGGTCAATCTCTCGCTCAAAAGTGAGTAACTTACCATGAAGTTGAGTAAGTGAGAGTTTACCAAAATCTGGTGAAGATCTCATGACTATAGAGTAAGTTTCCCATTTTTCAGGGAGAGATCTTAAAAATCGATTTAGAACTGAGACAGGAGGATACACTTGACCAGCTAATTTTAGTTCACTTAAGAGAGAAGTGAACCTTTCAAATTGCTGAGTCAGTGACTCATTATTTAGTTGGCAGAATGTCTCATATTGTTGAGCCAATATCTCTCTAGTATTGGCTACAACATCATCAGTACCACCGAATTGCTCTTTTAGAGCATCCCATAAGTCCTTAGCAGACTCATGGTGAAGAAGACCAGAATAGATTTCATTCGGAAGGGCCATGGCCAGCTGAGCATGTGCCTTGGCATCAAGCTCCAATTTATGAAAGTCTTCTTCAGTATAGTTTCGAGGATCCTTAGGGACATCATCTCCAGTCTCTGTGTCCAAGACCATTGGTTTATGAGGTCCGAACATGACAGACTTCCAACATCCTGTATGATTATTTGACAGGAAATGTAACATCCGTCTCTGCCAAATATTATATTGATGCCTAACCAGAATTGGTGGCTTCGTGGCAGAACCAGTGTTATGCGGGTCTAAGGTGAATTTTTCTGCCATTTGTTTAAACCGTTTTGAGTAAATCAATAGTGAGTACTCAAGATAGTTTGGTTGAAGGATTTTTGAACACTTTAAAGTTTCAAAAATCAATCTTTAGCAGATTTTGAAAAGAAGATGATAATAGAAAACTAAACACAGATATTAAAGCGAGCTTTGAATTTTAGCCTTGATGGTTAAACCAAGACTAATGAATAAGGCTCTGATACCAATTGTAGGAAAGCCGGTGAGCTGAGGAGAGACTAACTTAACCAGGATCAAGAGCTTAGACAAAGCTTTTGGTGTTTTGCTCCCTCTTGAGTTTTGCTCTTTAGTTATTTTAGTGTTTAGTTTTCATAAATTAGAAAAGAAGAGAAAACAGTAGGGCAACACAAAGAAGATTCAGAAAAGTGTTGTTCTAATTATTCAGTAGATGTTGGGGTATAAATAGCCCCGACATTTAATGTTTCAGGACAAATACAAGAAGAAGACAAACAAATAAGACTGATGACACTATTACAGACACTGTAGCATCAGAATAGTACAAGCGTAAAGTCAACATAGGATCTTTAAAGATCTTAGTTCAGACTTTTGTACTGATGCTAATACATTATTCTTTCGGAAGCTCTTTATAGAAAACTATCTAATGTAGACAGTTATCCAAAAGCAGGTTACATTTATTCTTTCAACAGAAGAAACATATGTCTTCTGAAATATTGTTTTTCTTCCGAGGCAGATGTCTTTGGAAGTCTTCCGAAGTAAATGACTTTTATTCTTCGGAAGCAAGTGTTCTCTTCCGATAGTGTCTTCTGAGGTTTGTCTTCAGATAGAGTCTTCCGAAGCAACTTCTGAAGTATTGTCTTCGGAAGCATTTTTCTTTTATTTGTCTTCGGAAGCAGTTGTCTTTTATTTATGTCTTCCGAAGGTTCTTCTGAAGACTTGTCTTCGGAAGCTAGTGTCTTTTATTTGTCTTCGGAAGCAATTTGCTTTTATTTGTCTCTTCCGAAGGTTCTTCTGAAGACTTGTCTTCGGAAGCTAGTGTCCTGCAACATTTATTACAAAGATTATTTGAAAGGTGGTTTTGCTTCGTCAGTCCTTATTTTCCAACATACAAAATTTTCAAAAACATATATTTAAAACACAATGTATAAAGAAAAACAAGCTATAAAAATTAGTATTTAAAGAAAATATGTTATTATTTTTATACTTCAAATCATTCGAATTTGTACTCATATTTTATATTAGAAAATAATTTTATATATTCTAAATTTTCATTGACAACTATTGGTTATATTTCTTAATTCAACCCGTGTAATATACGGGATACTAATCTAGTTACTAATAGATGGAAACTTTCAAGGACATGAATGAATGATCCATGATGTTTTAGGTGATTTTGGATCTAGATGGATAATTGTTGATGATATTTGGGTAATGGATGATGAACATTGTGATTGTTATGGTCAAGAAATGAGTATTTGGGGTTATTGCTATATTTAGTAACTTAAATGTCACAAAATCATGATAGAGGATGAAATAAGAACATGCATATGATTTAAATGACAATTTAAGGTTATTGTTGATATTGTTAACAAGAAATTTGTTTAGATTTTCAGTATGATGAAGATACGAGGTAGTTACTATATTTGGTAACTTTATTGTTGCAAATCGATAGTAGATTATTTTCTAGGTATTATGGGTATGTTTAAATGATTATTTGGAACTTATATGATGATTATTGAAATATTTGGTTGGTAAGAAATATTAGAATAAGTAGATTTGTCACATGTTTCTAAAAATAGAAACTTTTATGATAAACAACCTACTTATGTTGAGTGTGAATCATGCTATGATTGATTTTTGTTGTTAGTGATTTTATGAACAGGTTTGCGTGGTTTGATTTTAGTAAAGTAAGGTAAATTACAAACTTGCTAGTAATAGTAACTTTGAATTGGGAATTTATGTGAAATGTTATGACTTAACATGAATCATGTTGATAAATGACACAATGTGGCTTGTTATGGTTAAATGATTGTTATTGTGTGGTTCTTAATAATGAAGCATGTTAAACATAGGAACCTTCTATAAATAGAAACTTTTTAACAAAGAGTATGCTTAATTGACAACATGAAACGATATGCTATGTGATAACATTTTTTTATAGGATTTACAAGCATGATAGAATAATTAATAGAGTGATACATGTGAACCCGCCAAAAATGGAAACTTACTATAAATAGTAACTTATCCTACGAACGTAACTAATGTGATTACACTCATCACACGACAATAAAAGCACGTTGAACAAACACTTAAACTCAACGAATCACCAACGGGTCGTTAAGACAAACACGGTTAACACGGTCAAACATGGTCGACACGACCAACACAACAACTCGGAGTTGTTTGGACACGAACATGGTCTAGTGAGACCAACACAAACACGAACATAATCGTGAACAACAACTCATAACACCTATGTGATATAGGTAACCGCTAAAGGCGAACAACAAATCGTTCACGCAAACACAACTACAGAAACTCAGGTGAGTTTATAGCCCCACTTTTACTCTTTAACTGTTTTGTTAAACTTTGGGATGAGAATACTATGCAACTGTTTTATATGTATGACTGGTATGTTGTATAACAACTTTTTGAGTGTGCTTGTATCTCAACAAAGTCCTCACATATCCTTACCGTTAGTTGTATAACAAATGAGTCATTATTATGTAGTACTACTGGGTCTAACAAACCCCGCTCGACGAGACTGGAGGTGACGACGGTGTAATATCGATCTATGCCGTAGTTTTGCGATAAACTCGGCGGAGGCGACTAACATTCTAGTTTCGGTAAGATGAACTTATACACCCGGGACCGTAGGTCTACAACTTAACATATCCGGTATATATCTAGTTACTGTTTTAACTTACTTAAACCTGTGAACTCACCAACTTTAGGTTGGCACGTTTTAGCATGTATTCTCAGGTAACTGATCGCACGAGCTAGGATGCACTTGAGATAACGAGGAAGAGTCTGCATGCATCTAGGATTTCATTTCAATATTTTGAACATTTTAACATGATGTATTTTGCAACAATGTAGTGATCTAGACAACTTATGTTTCCACTGCATAACTTACATTTTCCGGTGCATAACAATTTAACTCATTTCTCTGCTTTATTTTAATACAACTTGCTTTAGTTATCAAAACGGTAAATTTACAACTCACATGGAGTCGTTTTATATGGCTGAGAGTTCTGATTTTGGCCATGTCACTTACGAAATGTTTACACACTAGATTGAACATAATCAATGTGTAGTGCATAATTCAATAATTCCCTGAATTATTGTTTTGCAATTGTGTCTGTGTTTGTGTTTGCCACACTTGATTTCCAAAATCAATATGCAAAGTACGATTCGATAGTTCCTCAAACTATCGTTTCGCAGTTGTTTGTGTTTAACTCATTTAATTAAACCTAATTAAATGAAATGCAAGAAGTATGATTGTGAAATACAGAATTGTAAAGGTTGCAATTTACCTGAAGTTGTCAGGTGTCACATCATCCCCTTGTTGAAAGAAATTTCGTCCCGAAATTTGGTTGTTGTCAGTAGTGTTTGAGAACGAAAATTTTCTGATTGTCACATAAACAATAATAAAAACATTATTCTATTTATTAATTGATTCTAAATATTTTTATTTCATCACAAAATTTACAAAAGCTTTTTTTAATTACTATTTTGAACATAAATCAAAAGAGGGTCATATCAACAAACATAAATGTATACTTAGAAATATCTAAGTTAGATTCTTTGATATAAACTTAGGTTGATTTGGTGATTAATTTATTCCTAAATGTAAGCAAGCATTATTTAGATAACTCAAGAGAAAAAAAGCATATGAATTTTCTTATACTTTCCTCTTTACATTTTTGTGATTTTTGGGATGTTACACATGTCTTATCAAACATGTTATACTTGGGTCATTAAACAAATACAAAGATTTGAATGTTATGTGTTGTCTAATTGTTTGTATATCTTGTGTTATTATTATTGAGATAATCATATACAGTATATTAGTAATAGTAGCCTTTGATTAACATGACTATTGTCATTGTGTATATTGAAGGTGAAATTGCCAAAAACATTTAGTATTATTAGTTGCCTTTCTTTAATGACTTTTGTCATTATGTTAGCAAAGGTGAAATTGCCAAAATCATATTATCAAACATTATGGATTACATATATATTTAGATAAGTCTTTATTAGACTATTGTTGCATCTTATTTCTCATATACATATATCAAATTGTATGAGAATCTCACCAACTATGCAAATAGTTGATCAAAACTTTATTTTACATGTGTAACAGGTTAGTTGCTTGGATGAAGACACGCTTAAGATATTTGGACGTAGTTTTAATAAATAGACAATGTTATTTACTTTGGTTGTTGGATTTATGTTGGTTGTTTTGCATGGATGTTTTGAATGTCTTAAATGTTGAATGAATGTTATGTTTGGAATTAAATTGGATTATTAACTGTCGAAACTTACAAAGTAGCACCATTATTTATGAACAATCATAATCATGCCCAAAGTATTCCGCCATAGGTTGGGTTGTGACACTTGATCCATATACAAACATATAACTTTAACATCACTGCTTTTCAGGCCAATGTTATTACAAGAATTTTATTATTGATAGAACACAGTATGCTATTGAGATGATTTAACTTTGCATTATAATTTAAACTCTGAATTTCATTATTGGGAACATATAATTGAAACGCATGAACTACCAGGAAGTTGTAGTTGTTATATAACTAGAACATACCACGTGTGGTTATCGCAATTTACACATGTACAATGTATTTTTGTTCGAATGATTTTTGGTAAAGGTATAAGATTATATCACTAAATATAGGCAAAGACACAGGTCATGGTTTATCGAAGTGGTGGTGGGCCGGAGGCTGAATAGGTTGCGACCGACTTCTACGTATGCCCTGTACATAAACTTACTTCGGTCTATCATGAATGTCAGTGATATGATTTAGTGAGGAGAATTCTTGAATATTGTATTTGGGATAAGAGAATTAACATAATAAAAATATTGAACTATTAAGCGTTGGTGAGGTCATAAATGCAATGGGAAATGTGAATGTTATTTCAGAAAGGTTAGCCTAATAATGTGTTCGCGCGGGTGATGATTCACACGAATACATCTATTAGGATTAATAATTCTGAAACGAAATTCCATAAATTTATAAATCGAGTTGGGATACGGTACGAGCATTCTATTTGTAAATATAAACGTAAGTTACACGTTCCAACGAGATAACTAAAATAAATATTTTCACGACATATAAAATAAAAAAAGAATTAAAAACATTTATTAGAAATTACCATTTTAAAAGATTTGAAATAAAACTGTTTTATAAATCATTTCATGTTTTAAAGTTATTTTATAAAAACCAGACAAAACGTTACGATAACGAGTCAACGAAGGGAACCGAGCAACCGCGTTAAACTCGGACTATAAAAGCCTCACTCTTTCTTTTCCCCTTCATCTTTCAGCAATTATTCTCTCTATAAAACATCCAAAACCATCACTTTCTCTCTCTAGTTTCTCTCTCTAGAAACCCTAGAGAGAGCTCCTCCATTTCTTAATCATTTTGCTTGATTTTGGTGTCAAAACGTTTCTCCACTTGCTTAGAAGACAGAAGTACGAGCTAATCAAGCTTCAAACCACGGATTGAAGGTAGTTCTATATGATTTCTTTCGGTATTAGCTTCAACACGAACCTACAATTCCATCACCTTTAAAACACATCTATACCTTCCATGGCTACAAAGAACAAACGATTTTGAACCATCTAAAGACCTGCAACAACATCCTAAAAACATGGATGGAGGTTGAAGATGATGTCATCGATATTAACAATATTGACGGATGGAACCATCGAACCTATTTAGCCCGTCAATACTAGCCTTCTGTCGATACTAGTATCGAACTTAGTATTATCGATACTAATTATCGATATTACCTGTCGATACTACCCATCAATATTAACCATTGACACTACTCCATTTGATTGCTTCATTACTAACCCATCGAACCTAAATAGATTCGATGGTGGTGTTGTCGATATTATGGGAGATGGTCGATACGAGCATTTTTAGTTATATAACCAATGATACTAATCACCATTGCATATAATCATCAATATTAATCATCAGAGTATATCACCATCGATACTAGATCCCATGTTATGGTCGAACTTACTAACATCGATGCATCCTCAAACAAAAGATTAATATTGATGTGTAACATGAACGAACCAGTTCGAGTCTTAAACTCAACTCACATACATGCATGAATTCATGCATGCATGTGTTTTAAAGTTACCACTTTTGTAATATTGTAACTCGAGTTTTAGAATGATTTCAAAACTATTTTATTTAAAACTTAACCTCTGATTTGGAATGATTTCAAACTCTAAGGGCAGCAACCATCATATGATATAAGAATTGAATGATTTACTACAATTTAGATTAAATCACATCAATAATCATATGGTTCTCTAAACATGAATTAACACACTCAATAAACATGGCATATTGATAGCACACATATATTTATGAATACAACAAATGGAATACAGGTTGTTGAGTAAATGATTGACTTCACAGCAGTGAGTGTGCATTCTAACCTAAACGACATAACATCATCTGTGAGTTCGCATAACCCCTTTTTTACTCTATATGCTTTAAACCTGGGGGTTGAACATGTACAATTTAAACTCTTACATTTTGCATCACACTTGTGAAACTTGGATGTCATTGATGTATTACCACTAGACATGCATTGATCAGACTCACTGTTGATTGAGTTGACTTCGGTCCTCCGCGGTGATTAGGGTAAAGTCTGAATGGCATAGAAACACCGTTGGTTGAATTGACTTCAGTCATCAACGGTGCTTCTTTACATTGTTGATTGAGTTGACTCCAGTCCGCCATAGTGATTCCTTAAACTGTTGATTGAGTTGACTTCGGTCCTTCACAATTATTATATGCTAAACTCATTATTGTGGTTATCGCTTTATTTGATTGAACTTACTTGGAAGATTGGTTGAACTTACTTGGACGTTTGTTGATATGCTTGTCAGTTAATTTACAAAATATGTTCATCTTTACACGTTCACATGTGTTATTTGAACTCTTATAACTATTTTTGTATGTGTTAAAATTTATGATAACTCACCAACTACTTTTGTGGTTGACACTTGATTTTTACATGTTTTGGGAAATGAGGAGAATAGGGAGGATAGCTCTACATATATTTTGGATATCATCACATAGGATACTGGACTTAGCTAATTTAACGGGATCTACTGAAGACTAGGATTTAGTTAACTTAGCTACATCTTTTGTGTAATTGTTGTAATTGTTTCATGATGAACATAATTTTTGTGTAATTAATTTGAATGCTCTAAATGAAATGTGATGATACATTTAGTTGCCCACGAGCTTATAACCAATCTGCACATTACTCGTGCCATCCCGATGATTTTGCCGTCGGTCGGGGTGTCACAATAACACCCAAAACATGATACTTCAAGTCTGCAAATAGAAATATAAAGTTCTCAATAAAATCTTTAACATATTGACTCATAATCCCCAAACAAAAACAAATGATATAAAGCAAAATTAATTAAAACTCAACTTCTAATGATAATATAGCCACAACATTAATATAGTAAAGAAACCTATATTTCATTTGAATATTTATTGTCTAAAAAGTTTTAAATATATGATTAATAAAACTAATGTCTTTAGATAGTTTTTATAATAATAAATTTTCTACATAATTATCTACTTGAAATTGTATAATCAAATTTTCTTTTCTGTAATCATCACTAAAATACAATCAAATCAATGCACAAAAAGAGTGTAGCCACAACAAAATGAATTCGTTTGCAAATATGATGATATATTTCTATAACCAAGATTCATTTATGCTCATTTCTTACATTCGTACATGTCAAATACATTATTGTGCATAATTGTATTTACACCTTCGAGTATAGAGCACAGTGACGGATCTAGGATGTTTACTTAGTGGGGGCCAAAAACAATATAATACATTACACAAAATTATAAACAATAAACGTCATTACATGTCATAAAACAAAATATTCATTACAATTGTCCTCTACGAGATTTCATCTTTTGAAAAAGATCCATTACAGCTTCATTCTTAACGCTTTCAAGTGCTTACTTTTCAACCGCACAAATCACAAAAGCATTTAAAAAATCATCACCAATTTGATTACGCAAATTTGTCTTTACGATCCTCACTGCCGAAAAACATCTCTCAACTGTCGCGGTTGAAACCATGGGGGCCTTAAAATAATTCCATGGGTGCCTAATTGTTTAATAATCAATTTTAATAGAAATTACATGGTTATTAAGAAGTTGAGTGGGGTCCTTGCCACCCCCTCATCCCTTCTTCCATCCGCCCCTAATAGAGCATATAATGTTACATAAACTAACTCTAAGGTCTATAATATACTCACTAAACTTTCGAGCTACATGTATCAATATAATAATACCCAAATATAAAATCATATTGTCCGTCCCGAACAACCCAAATTAGATTTTGAATGTGGTTTTTTCGGGTTTTGGATACGATTCAGGTTTCAGATTTTTTCGAGTTTCGGATATTTTGAACACCCTTAACACCGCAAACACAAAAGCCATGCCGACTCATATCCTAAAAACCGGTCGTAAAGAAAAAATAGGAACACAGAAGTACCTATCGAATTGCAACTATCGTTAGAGCCCCTCTTCTCATACACTTCAACATGAAAAATGATCCATACCCAAAGCTTACAAATACAAGACGAACAAACCTAGGTGAACCATTTGTAATGAATTAATGCACCATAACAACTTCACCTTTTGCAGAACCAATATCAAGAAAAGATGTCTTCAACAACCAAGTAATAATATTTTTAGCGAATCCGTCATAATGCTGTCAAAAGACATCCCAACACACCCTGGACCACCCGAACCTGCATCAAAGACTATTTTTATAGCAACGACAGTCTTTTATAAAAGTGGGCACTAGACATAGGTTTTAATCCAAAACCAACTCGCCTAACAAACCATGTGGTTTGCATGTATATTTAATCAATAGCAACCTAATTTGTGTAACATGTGGGCATCTTTCCTAGTTGTATCTTAATCTATATCTATTGTGAGAAATATGTCAATTTTGTAGACTAGGAGTGTGCTCTGTTCGGTTTTTTGGTTAAAACCTAGTCGGTTTCTAGTTATTATGAACCATCCAGTTTTCAGTTTTTCGGTTTTCGGTCTTTTTGGTCGATGGTCTTTTTGGTCGATTTCGGTTTTTTTACTTTTATTTTTGTTCTCTCTCAAACCCAATATTGGAAATGCAAACATGTTTAGCAATAGATAATTCATAAATTACTTGATCGAAGATCAACTAATTAAAGTAAAGTTAAATAGTTATCATCATGTTCTTACATTTAAAAAAAGCAAAAGTAAATAACTAAATACGCAATAACTCCGATTTTCACCTTTTAAAATGGTTGAGTTCATCTAATCCACATCTTTATCTTCTCCAACAATTGTCTCTTTGCGTATTTTATCTCGTTAAATAAATATAAAAATTGCAACACACACACACACACATATTCGTTCGATTCGGTTTTTTCGATTATTCGTTCGATTCGGTTCGGTTTTTCTATTAATTCAGTTTCGGTTTTGTTTTTTGGGTTTTTTGCTCACCCCTTTATTGTAGATCACCTGAAAGTTGATTTTTTTTGTATGTCTCATGCTCTCATCTCTTAAATATATACAGATCATTTTTTATTAATTTTAATTTTTCATTCTCTTCTATTAAATAATAATAATTTTTTTTTAAAAATGATAAATATATGATTATACATAAGTCATTTTAATTATTTTTATTAAATATTTAAAAAATATATATTATCCTATTTAAAATTAACTAGTATACAGGACCCGCGCGTTGCGGCGGGGTCTGATATACTGACGTAAAAAAAACCAACAGAACATAAGGCTAAAATCGTGTACAATAAAATGCACGAAAATACCTTATACAACATCTATAACGTAAGCTTTGAAACTAAGGGTTGAAGATTAAGAACTTATTTAATAGTAAAGAATGTGATTACAGAAGACTTAAAAAAAAGCTCATGCGTAAATGTAGAATTTATAAATGATACAAATATTATAAAATTATTAAATGTAAATCGTATATATATGTAGTATATATAATACTCATGGTTTATAAAATTATTAAATCTAAATCGTTTGTGAACTAATTACAATCAAAATGATATAAACGATACAAATATTCGATAATGTACGGATGTGTTATGGTCATGTAAACAACGCGCAAAATTTCTGTGACCGTTTGTGTTAGAAATTTATATAAACGTTCATGAGGCCATTGTGATCAAATTAATATAATTATGACATTTATCAGATAACCTAATGACGCGTTAAAATCATGTGAACATTAAAAATATGTGAGTAAAGTGAGAGGGAGCTTTAAAAATAAGAGTTCAAAGTTCAGGGTTATAAACGAAAATTTCAAATTAATTTAAAAGTATTGAAATCTATCTTTTGATCATTAGACACGGTAGTGAATAGTGATTATGTGAGGGTTTGTATCCTGTGAAAACCCGGCATAAGAAAGAAAACCCTTAAACCCTATCTGGACCATTAATTTGGACTTTTGAAAATAAAATATGTGGTACACATTAAACTTGAATAAAAAAATTAGGTTTTGGATAAAAAAATCAGTTTTAATGTGGGTTAATGTAGACCACATGTTTATTTCAAGATTCCAAATGAACGTCCCAAATAGGGTTTAAGGGTTTTCTCTCTAAGATCGGATTTTCACGTGATAGAAATTCTATATATTTATATATATGTGTGTGTGAGAGAGAGATGTTGGGGCCCACCGTGTGTGTGATGTGTGTGCGTGTGTGTGTGATGTTGGGTGTGTGTGTGATGTGTGTGTTGAAAAGTGAACGCCCACCATGCATATTTGTGTGTGTGTGATGTGTGTGTGGAAAGTGAATACTATGTACGTATTGGTCAATGCTTAAGGGACTTGTACATGTTGCATCAAAATGAGTAAAGGAGGGAATAGTGTTTTGTGAGGGGAAGAATATTTACAAATTAATACATATAATAATTTATTGAAGTTAGTGTAATAAACATAATTAAATAGTCATGTAAAAACAAAAATATACTCTCTAAATATCCAGACAAGTTGCCGGCGGTCTTCTTTGCTCGTCCTTCACCATCAGTCATCAATTCACCGGTCACTATTATTGCCAGTTGCCACAGAACAAATGCAATTACGCCGATACGACTGGATACAAACCCTAAGGATCCCGATTTCAATCCACACGAGATAAACCAGGTATGTTCAATTCATAACAAAAAAAAAACATTCATCAATCTGCAGGTTTTCATACTTGTTATTCAATTGAACTGAATCGCATAATCTGCTGGTTTTGTTTTCACATTTGATTCGTATTCATTCTTCTAGCCTGAAAATTGGGATTTCGTGACTTGTTGAATGAAAATCTCTGCTGGATCGTGAAATTTTACTTTTTTAATTTTTTTATGGTTCAGCCAGCAAAGTACGATAACCATTGTTGAAATTGCTTGGAATCTTAAGAGCTCCTCGTGTTTATGCAGCTTTATCAACATTTTTTAGGCCTTCAAGTGTATTATATATTGTAGCTATTGTTATTTTAATTTGGTCACTGGTTTGAATACTAGGATACTTATTGAGGGTTGATTAGTTGTAATTATTTTTTTATTCATCATTAATCTTTAAGGTTGTGGTTATTTATATTCTATTTCTAGATTGAATTTTAGGATAGTTATTGATGTGTTATCATTGTATGAGTGCAGGAATTGGGTCACTTTTTTTATTAAAATGAATAGTGAAATGATAATAACGATAATCCTGTTAGAAATATGGGAAAATTAGTAGCAGTAAAGATCGTGATGCAAAAAAAAGTAGGTAACTCTGAAATAAATGCTATGTAAATCAATTCAAACCATGGTCTTCAATAGGTAGTCTTAAAATTTGTTGTTTAACAAGATCTTCTCGTAGTTTACTTGGCTGCAAGAACGAACAAACTAATTTGTTGACTGATTGTGGCTGAGGACTTTTGTTCAACGAATGTTCCTTAAAACAAATTTGCATCTCTGCTTAGGCAACACATTTATCTCCTAGGGTTCAACAGCCGAAGAAGGCCACGTGTCTGAGGTTACGTTGGGTAAATTAGTGTATTAGAACTTGAAAAGATGAAGATGAAGTTTAGAGAGTACTTCTCTCTAATTTTTATTGGAAGAAAGAAATGTGCTAAAGTGTCTTTAGTTGGCGTGTATTTGAGTAACACTCATAGTTTTTCCTCCTTTTTATTCCCTATAAATACAATGAACCTTCATGTTCATTGCATAATTCACAAACCATAAATTTCATACTCATTAAATATGCAATAATCAAGAACTAATTGCCGTACTAAATTGACAATAACAAAATGGGCTTTTTCGATCTCATGAAACATTCAAAAGTTAATAAAATGAACTTTTGAGATCTCATCAAACATCCTTAAGTGGTCAAATGAACTATCCAATTGAATGTGGTCACATGTACACCCATTTGATTGAAAACAAGTTAGTATTGATCATGACAAGATTAGTGACATAGCATTTTATTTCAACCACTTATTCATCGTAATATTTCTTTGGACACGATACATTGTATACAATGATTAAATTACACAATTACATTTGATTTTTATGTCCAAAGTTAGTGAAAACCATATTTTTACTAATTCCTTCAATTAGTTGGTTAGCTTTATTATTATCCTTTTCATTAATCACTCTGATTTCAGTTATTCAATACAAAACAAATATGATTCTTTCAGTTCTTTTGAATTCTTTCATCCTTTAAGATATAAGCTTGTTTGACGTTTTATAGATTCTGTTGTTATTATAGACATATATATATTTATTGAGGAAAATTCAAATAAGAAGAGATTTTTGTCTAAGAAAAGTAAGAATTAATATAATTTTGACATGTGGCTACTAGATTTTTATTTTTTTGTACTAGATTCTTTGTTGTACTGGATTTTTGTGTTTTTTGTACTGTATTTTTGTTTTTATACTACTTTTTTGTTTTTTTTGTACTTGATTTTTATTTTTCTATACTAGATTATTTGATTTTCGTTCTAGATTTTTTTTGCACTGAATTTTGTTTTTTTTTTTGTGCTGGATTTTTTTTTGTACTGTGGTTTTGTTTTTTGTACTAGATTTTTGTTTTTATTATTTTTAGCATGCCACACGTCGAACTCTGATTGGTTGTTATCTCTTCTTAGTGGATCCAACCCCTATATTTATTATATATATATATATATTCGATTTTGTATTTTATTTATGATCGTATGTTCTTGTACTATATCGCCCCATTTGCGGTGCGCACATATAGGGGCCAAAGTAAAATTGCACTAATTTTAATGTTATTTTACTTATGTTGTGAAAATAATGTTAAAAATGTTGGGATGATAAACTTCAAACGATAACTTTGAGCCGGGGACTCCTTCGGAGCAGCCTCTCTATCCCAACTGGGATAGGGGTAAGGTTTGTGTCCATCCTTCCCCCAGACCCTACTGAAAAGTGGGAATATACTGGGTAAGTTTGTTTGTTTGTTTGTTCTTGTACTATATCCATTTCTAAGTTACTTGATAGTTAGTTAGGAAACATTGTAATTATATGCATCCTTTATAATTGTATGTTATTGTATTATATATACCCTTTATTCTAATTAACAATATGCTGATATCTTCACTAAGGGACTTCCACGAAAACTTTTTTAACGGTTTCAGCATGGTCTTTGCATTCGTCCGGCTACTGCTACGACTATTGGGAATATTAACATATGTGTATATATATATGTGTGTGTGTGTGTGTATGATTATATGTATGTATGTATGTATATTCGGTTTTGTATTTTGTTTACAATTGTATTGCATATCATGCCGTAAGTTACACGATAGTTAGTTAGGAACGTTGTAATTATATGTACCCCTTTATTCTAATGAAAGATCATTGAATCATTGAGAAATTACAGTTATGGCCATAGAGAAGGATATAGAGCGAACAGAAAACCCTGTTGAAGATGAGACGAGAGCTCCATTGATAGCTCAAGATGCAAAGGGCAAAGTAAATAATTTCATGGTTTACATAAGTACATTTGTTGCAGTTTGTGGTTCTTTTGCGTTTGGATCATGTGTAAGTGATGATGATTTCAGATAATCTTCTTATAAAGTATATATCAACAACTATATTCAGATCCTGACACTTTTGTTGATGCTAACCATGATTTGCTCGACTTCATTTTTCAGGCAGGTTACTCGTCTCCTACTCAATCTGCTATCAGGGATGATCTTAATCTGTCTCTAGCAGAGGTTTGTTTAAGCAAAAAGCGCATAATCCCTACAGGTTTTGTATCTGTGAACTGTGATGCATTATTCACGGTTGCATAATCACATAACAAACACATTTTGAATAGTTCAGATTGAATAACAATATGAACTCGAAAGAAAAATGACAAAAGGTGTCTGTTTAATCAATATTGTTGCCCGAATCTAGTAACCAAACAAAAACAAACCAGAATATGGATCGAAAAGCAATAGTGTAAGATCTAAAAGCTTGTAGCATTTTAGAATTTGAGTCAGCACAATCAAATAAGGGAACAGTAATCAATTCAAAACTGTAATATAACCCTTCATTGTGTTTCTTTGGCTCATTATTGAAATGTGTGCAATGACATCTATTGTCTTTCTCACAGTATTCTTTGTTTGGGTCAATATTGACATTTGGGGCAATGATTGGTGCAATTGCAAGTGGACCCATGGCTGATTTCTTTGGTCGCAAAGGGGTAAGTTAAGGATATTTTCCGCATTATTAACCATCGTTTTTGGAACACATTTTACTTCACTGCAAGTTCAAACAACCAAAACCTTCACTTGATAATGGAAACAGGCATTACGAATATCAACTGCTTTCTGCACAATTGGGTGGCTAGCAATTTACTTTGCTCAGGTGATTAACTTTAAGCAAACAAACTCCAATTTGATACAAAATTATCATACAACTTATTATTATTATAAAAGGGGCCTCTGCCTTTGGACATTGGAAGACTAGCAACAGGATTTGGAATGGGAGTCTTTTCCTATGTGGTATGTTAGTCTGCCCAAAATTCAAGCCCAAGTTGGATAAGTTATGTGGTTATTTATATATACATTATACATTTTTGGGTAGCATGATAATATGAGATATATGTATTGTATTGCAAGGTACCTGTATTCATTGCTGAAATAGCACCCAAACAATTAAGAGGGTCATTAACCGCTGCAAATCAGGTCTCCATCACAATAGTTTATAAATTTCCCATGCAAAATATCTTGCACAAATAGGCCTATAAACGAACCAAACGGACATGAATGAAGCATGTCCGTGTTTGTTTATTTAATTTTGATCGAATAAATGATTAAACAAAAAAAATTTTTAAACAAATGAGGTTTTCTTGTTCATGTTCATTCGTTAAGAAAATAACTGCGTTCATGTTAATTCGTTAATAGTATACACGAATGGTTCAAGAACATAGACAAATGAAATAATTGAACATAAACAAACAAAATAATTGAAAATAAACAAACACAAGTAAGAAAGATATTCAATAAGATTATGATAGTAAGCTAATCACAGTTGAGCTAACCCTATATGAATTTTAAGTTTTGAACCTCAGGGGACAGGGCTTAACAAGAGCTTAGCACTATAATAATTTTAAATTATTAATTAATGAAAGTAAACGAACTCTTGTAAATAAAATAAAATAAAACATTAATGAACATAAATGAACATAAACGAACAAACATAACCTATCGATCATAAGTGAGTGAACATTAAAGAACATTCACGAATGTAAATGATATATGCATTCACGTCTGTTCTTTTAATTAAAATAAAGAACATTCACGAATGTAAATGAGATTCTGTTCATTTAATTGAATGAACAAAAAATTTTGTTCATGTTCATTCTTTTATTAAATAAACTTCCCGCCAAACGAATTGTTTGTTGAATAGAATCATGGTTCGTTGATAGGCCTATTCACAAACTTTACACTGAAAAGGTTTGCATAAAAATCGTTTTAAGACATCTCTGAGCTATTACCTATTCTGCAGCTCATGATCTGTGCAGGAGTGTCCGTTGCCTTTATTATAGGAACGGTGCTCACATGGAGGATCTTGGCTTTGACAGGTTTTAACAACCTATTTAACCCGTGTTTGTTTACTACTTTTCTTTTAATTAATATAAGATGTCATACTTTGGATGTTCTTATCCACTAGTAGGAATGTTTAACAAAAGCAACAATAACGGTACTTGGTGAATCCCACTCATTCATAGCATAACTATATTATTTTTAGAACGGCCATAGCATAGCTATTGTCAGGGTCTTGGGAGGGTGGGCTATTGGCAAACCTTTTCTCTAATACTATTCTTGGGGAAAGAGAGGTTGCTTCCAAAGAAAGCCTTGGCTCCAAAACAAACAACAGAGAAAATAAAATAGAGTAAGGCTAACATGCAGAGTCCTCTTCCAAATGTAGGAGTCTAAGTCCCTTATACCCTATAATGGCACATGACAGGTATGCCTTCAAAAAGAAGTAAAACAAATCTACATAAACATTGCCTGGTGACAAATTTCAGCATTTTGGTTGCAGGATTGATTCCTTGTGCTGTTCTGTTAGTGGGGCTGTTTTTTGTTCCTGAATCTCCTAGATGGCTGGTAAGGTTTTGTAAAGAACACGAAGTATTTTGATGTTGGTAATGTTCATGAAAATCTTCAAAAAATTATATTTGGCATGCATGCAGGCCAAGATAGGGAAGCACAAGGAGTTTGAAGATGCCCTAAAGAAACTTAGAGGAAAGGATGCTGATGTATCTGAGGAGGCAGATGAAATCCAGGTTTACACAAAGCTCTTAACCTTTTTTTCTCACTGCAAAAGAATATATTTTAAATTTGGGTTATCATTAAAGTTCTGCGGCTGTTGACAGGATTATATAGAAACACTGCAAAATCTCCCTAAAGCCAAACTATTCGATTTGTTTCAGAGAAGATATTTGCGATCAGTCACTGTAGGTTTATCATCATATCAAACATTGTTGATCAGATTTTCTGGGCGAGAATTCTGAAATTTACTAATTCCAGTATAACTCTTATTTTTATTATTTACATTGGAAAGATTGGCGTTGGACTAATGGTATGTCAGCAATTTGGAGGAATCAACGGAATTTGTTTCTACACAAGCAGTATATTTGAGTCTGCAGGTTTATATGAAATTTATAATCCTTAATGCTCCAACCATCAATACAACAACAATTATAGTGCAGTCGTACGGGGTAGAAGTGACAAAACGGGCATGTCAGACTGGTTGGGTCGCTAATTCGAAAGGGTTGGGTTGGAACCGATTGATTTTAGCACAAATTAAATTGGCTGCAATGGCCTGTGTTATTAGTTATTCTGATGGAGATCTACATTATTGGAAGGAAACTATTTTAGAGGCTTTAAGAACTAAAAATACACTCTGGAAGTCTTTCACTCTATTTGATATGTTCTTTTTTAGCTAATATATTTAATTTAACTCATTTGACATGTTAGGGACAAACTACAACCCAAATTATCCCATTTACAGTGACTATGCAACAACTTTTTTTTAACATTGATGCATAACCTTTCAGGATTTTCTGCTGATATTGGAACAATAATCTACGCGGTTCTTCAGGTTATATGGAAGTTATATCGAAAGATTTTTCAACCTGCAACCCCTTGTCTATTTATCCTTTTTTGTATTTCTATCGCTTGCAGGTCATCATTACTGCCTTAAATGCACTCTTTGTCGACAAAGCCGGTAGAAAGCCACTGATACTGGTAAAATTTAGTGTTCATGCCAACCGTCTATTGTAATTAATTTGTGATTTCTTAATGTAAGGTCTTCTCTTTAAATACAAGTTTAATTTCAAGGTTTCAGGGGCTGGATTGGTCATTGGTTGCTTACTTGCAGCAATTTCATTCTACTTTAAGGTAAGACACAAAGCCTTAAATTTCAATTCCTCCATCCTGAAACAAGCATAGCATTTGACTTGACATTTAATTTAAGGGAGTGTTCAACTAATTGACTATGTTTATAAATATCCAAAATCCCTCTGATGATGACAAAAGATAGATCTGGTGAACTAATATTAATGTCACTAGTAGTTTGTATTGATAAGTCATGGTTAGAGTCTAGAGGGTGACAGTTTCAACCCATTTACTTGTGAAATGGCCTATTCAGGTGACGTTTATCTCTATCGCATCATATGATAAAATCAAACCTGGATAGCTTAAAAGGAAATAGGGCAATAGTCGCCCAAAGTGTATTGTTATAGAACAAAACATCCAAAACAATTTTATTATAAGTTTAGATTATTATTCAAATAATATCATTTTTGTCATCTTATTTGACACAAGAAATATTAAAAACAAAAAGTATTTTGGTTAAACCTAACCTGATACAATTTTTTTAATCTACACACGATTACCCATTTTAACCTGTCACCAAACTGTTGATTTTGGCATTTTGCCACATCTAGTTTGAGTTATACTTTATTTGTATTTTGTGTTGTTTTTGGATGTTTGGAGTACCTTATCGGGTTTGAGCTCTAGAATGTTTGTTGTCTAATATTCATTTTGTGTGCCAGACTTATGAAATAGCATCAGAGGCAGCACCGGTGCTCGCTGTAACTGGCATACTGGTAAATATACATTATTTACAACACCGACCTATGAATTAATTTACTGATAGGTTAATTGTTTCCTGAATGCAGTTGTATATAGCTTCATTCTCAGCAGGAATGGGAGCAGTTCCATGGATTATGATGTCCGAGGTATATACATTATCTTCAATACAATTTTCTCATTTAGGTACCCATTGGATCGTAGAATGACCTGCCAATATGGGTTGGGTCATAACTTATAATGAAGACATTATAGAATGGTTCAAAACAGGTGACGTTGGATCTACCTGACAACACTTTTGTTTGCCCTTTTTGTATTTTTTTATATATAAATTGACTATGATTACTAAAGTTATATTTAAATAAGTTTAGTAATGGGTACCTAGTTGTGGGGTTCCTCTTGGGGTGGACTCAAGCGTATGCCCCAGAGCGTCAAGTTCGAGGGACAGTTGAAATCCTGTCTTGGGTGTATGCGTTCTAAGCCGTTCGAAAAATTAAGTATCTATATTTTTCTAAATAAAATAATTAAGGAGGTTGTAAACTTATGAGTTTGCTGTAGGCAACTTCTAAAGTGTTTTCTTTTTGGTTTAGGTTTTTTAATTTATCAATTGGACCCCCAACAATAAAGTATTACCAAAGCAGACTCATTTTTACATAAATGGTTTGCAGCTTCTCTCTTTAACCGGTGAAATATGGCATTACCTTTCTCTTTGTATACACTTGAGTATGCTTTAGGCAATTAACGACTTCAAAATCTTTCAACCTGTTTTCTCTTTTGTTTTTGTCTTAAATTTACAAGTTTGACTCTTTAAGGATACATATAACTCAAATTGACCTGGTTTTCACATAAATTTTGTGAAGTTGTTTTCTCTAATAAATGGAGGAATATACAACACCATTTCATGTATTTATTATATTACCTATGACTGTGGAAATTCTTATTAAAACAGCAAATTGCTTACCTTAAATAAAAAATTTAACAAGCTGTAAACTTTTGATTATATTGGGGCACCTTTTAAACCATTCAACCCACTTCTTTTTAGCTTAATGTTTTCGTTTTACCATTTGACTCAGCAAAAAAAAAAGCATAACCATGACTCGTTTTCGCTTTTATACATTAATATTATTTGAAACTTCCCTCTCTAATTATGCAATATCCATATCCTGCATCTCTAGATATTCCCTATTAACATCAAGGGCGCAGCCGGAAGCCTAGCAACGCTCGTAAACTGGTTTGGTGCATGGCTTATATCATTCACTTTCAATTTTCTCTTAAGTTGGAGTTCCTATGGTAAGGATAACAATTTTATATATACAAGTTGTCTACACCTGCACTCCGTAGCGGAGGGCCTATTTTTAACAAGATTTATATGGAAATGTAGACATAATGATAAAAATGGTGATAAAAAATAATTGAGTGGGGGGTGTGGAGGCTCAACGGTTTGGCTAATAGGCCAATGCCTTACCCCATTCTTTGGTAATTACCTCTATTTTACACACACATATTTATATAAACAAAGTTTGGGGGGGAAACAGAGGGGGGAAATTCGTGGCTGCCATGTGGCAGCCTCTAATTTGTTCAAGAGTTACTGTTTCATGATTTCCTGCTTTCCTAACCATTAGAATATATTGTATATTTGGTAGATTAGTCTATTTAAATAAAATCTCTATTTTGTTATAGAAGATAAGAATAGGGTTGTGCATACTCTATGTATATTTTCGGTTTTGTGATGAATGAAATTAAAAAATTTACTTCGTTCTAGCATGGTATCAAAACATTAATTCTGATTACAGAATAACTCTAAAAATCAGCAACTGACTTCTTTTAAACCCTAACAATCACCGACTACCATCAAACTTCTGATCAACTATCTGTCAGCTCCATCTATTCTTTTCATCCTATCATCTCCATGGACAACAAACTTCCCCTGTGATCACTGTTACCAAAAACTTTATCCCTTTCACACTTGAGATGGAAAGTGGCTAATACATCTCTTGGGCTGAACTTTGCAAAGTCCATTGCCGTGCTTTTCAGGTCATTGACCATCTTGAACCAATGAAATCACCTATTGCTGCAGCTCCTGCATCATCAGACAAAGACAAGACGGTTGATCACTTGAACCTGTGGTTGATGCTCAACTTTGGAACCATATTGATGCTGTAGTTCTTCAATTGATTTATAGCACAATATCCAATGATTTCCTGCACACTATCTTGAAACCAAACTCCACTGATTATCAGGCCTAGATCGCTTGGCAATCAAAGTTCACAAGCCATCTGCTTTGGAGCACAAGTATGTCACCACCAAGTTAGACATTATCTCTAATATCTCTTCTCATTGTTAGGCACTCAATATGCTCTTGGATCAATTGAAAAATGCGTGTTCTCCTATCACCAATCAATGTTGAACATTGATTGGTGATAGGAGAACACACATCTGCTTTGGAGCACAAGTATGTCATCACCAAGTTAGACATTTTCTCTAATATCTCTTCTCATTGTTAGGCACTCAAGATAAAGATGCTCTTGGATCAATTGAAAAATGTGTGTTCTCCTATCACCAATCAATGTTTAGTTCTCAACTCATTACCGGCTTGAATGAATCTTACAAAGGCATAGCAATGATGATTCAACAAACCTGCCCATTTCATGATTTCTATGATGCAAGGTTCAAGTTGATACTTGAAGAAACCTGAAAATTGCATGAAACATCAAATACCAACCATTTAGCACTTCATGCCTTGTCATTTCAGCCACCCACCCCTTAACAACCACCATAAACCATCTGACTACCAACCTTGATATTATACTGATTTCAGGGGCAATTACACTTGTGGTTGCGGTGGTCTGGGATGTGGTAGGGGCAGGCATAATGGCAGTCACGGTGGTAAGCATTCATCTTCGGGAAACTATCAGCTCACCGCCCGTACTTGACACAATCAGTTTCAACAATGGACCTGGCCCAATTCTGCATCCACTTGGCCTGCTCCACCATGGGCTTTTCTCCCCTTAGGCCGGTTTTCCCTCGTGCCCTTACCCAACATCACCCAGGCCATAAGGCCCCTCCCCACAGTCTCAACATACATTGTCCTCATGTTTTGTATATTTGGTAGATAAGTCTATTTATAGAAAATATCTTTGGTTTGTTATAGAAGATAAGAATAGGGCTGTGTATATTGTATATATATTTTTAGTCTGTGTGATGAATGAGGTAATGATATTTACCATGTTCTAGCACTAACTTTTATCTTCTTACACACATGTTTTTCAGGTACTTTCCTTGTATATGCAGCTATAAACTTGGCTGGTATTCTGTTTATTATTGTAATGGTTCCTGAAACAAAAGGAAGAACTTTAGAGCAGATACAAGCCGCCATCAATAATTGATCTACCAGAATTTATCACATTGGTATCTCTCATCCTATCTCACTTATGGTACACATACATACATTAGCAGGCACAAAAATCTATGCATAGGATTGGAATTTATGGTCAAAATGGGCTGGGTTGACATATTAACACCTTTTTTTGTCGGTTTGTATACAAGAACAATTTTGGGACAACTAGGGCTGTAAACGAACCGAACGTTCAGCGAACAGTTCGTGAACCGTTCGGCGGGAAGTTCGTTTATGTTCGTTCGTTTAATAAAATGAACGAACACGAACAAGAAATTCCGTTCGTTTAGTTAAACGAACGAACATGAACAGAGGTCGTGTTCGTTCATTTGCGTTCGTGAACGTTCGGTAACGTGTTCGTTTACGTTCGTTTATGTTCGGTTAAGTTCATATATTATTTTACTCATCAAATGTGTTGCATATTTTTAAATTTTTATTTTTAGTTTAATACCATAATATTTAAGTTATATTTAATTATACTATATATATTTTAATTAATATATTTATAAATTATTATCTCCAATGCTTGAGATTAAGAAATATTGATTATTGTTTAAATAATATGTGTTCGTTAGTGTTCGTGAACCGTTCGTGAACAAGCAAAATTCCTTAATGAACGAACACGAACAAGATTTTCGTTCGGTTAGCGTTCGTGAACCGTTCGTGAACAAGTTAAAAGTTAAACGAACGAACACGAACAAGGGCTCGTTCGTGTTCGTTCGGTTCATTTACAGCCCTAGGGACAACTGTAATCTAAATCTTTGAATAAATAATCTCGTTGTATGCATTAAAATAGGCTTTAGGAGACTTTCCTTACTTGATACATTCCTTGTTTAGCTAAAATATAGGTAAAACATTACCCAAATCAACCCATTCATGGATATGCCCAAACCACCACCATCAGAATTTTCAAGTTTATTACAGTTTACTATACGACATTTTACACGACTGTATACTATATTTGTTAACATGTAAAAATTTCGGGGTGATGGCACCTCCTATGGTAGCATCTCCTGGTTCATAGTGTAATCTAGGGACCGTAGTACCGAACCTCTAACTTTGGTTTTGGAAAACAGTAAACCAAACTGCTGGGATGAGTAAGTAGGCTAGATCAGATGGTTTTCGTGGTTTTGGACTGTTTTTGCCACCCCCCATCCACCCCACCACCACCAAAGTCAATACTTTGTATTTAAAAAAAGTTTTAAAAAATGAAAAACGATACAAGTATAATACATAGACAGAATTCCATATTCTGATGAAAAATAAGTAAATTGAAAGGTAAAAAGGCGGGTTCCACATTTCAAATCGTTAGGTGAACCATTTGCCTACCAACCAACCAAAACTAAACTAAACTATAAAAATTTCAAAACTGACCAAATCAGCAAACATGCTTCGTTTTCGCCTGTGCGATCGATTTTAACGGTTTATGAACACCTTTATTGTAACTAAATTAATATATGGCTGATTGGTTACTTTAAGTAAATTTATTGTATTTATGGTGCCAGAATGCGAAGATTGCATGGTGTGACAAGAAATGGAGCATTGTTTAAACGGCAGTCTCCTGCAGTGTAATTTTCATTTATTGTTTTGTGTTTTGAATCTTTGTATCATTCAACTTTATGCTATAATAATGTATTTATTTAGAATGTATGACAATAAGGTAAGAGTTTCTAAGTTTATGTTATTTAAATTGAGGAAAAGTATAGTTGGAAGAACATGTAATCAAATTCTTTAAATTTAAATTTTAGCTTGAATAAATTACTTGACAAAAGTGATTTTAAAATGCACAATTAATATTCATTTCTTCAACATGTGATACTTAATCATGTAAGATGATATATAATTTCTTCAAAAATTGATAATAATTTGTGATTTCACATGTTTTATTTTCTTCATGTAATGTTTAAAATTTCCTTTAATCAACATTTAATTTCTCATTTTATTTATTTATGTATTTATAATTTTCTTTATTCAACTTATATAATACATAAAATTCTAACCTACTACACGAATATTTGCATAATGGATATACATAACATGTCTATGACCACATGAGCCAACTTGTCTTAGATCAAACTCAACTCATGAAAAGCTGAGTTGGTCGAGCAAAAGCTACCTATAACATGAATTAGTGATTAGAAATTAGTATACTCGTAATTTGAAGGCAATTTATCTTGTTTTAAGATTCAATGACTAAAAATAAAATCAAAAGACAAAAACCCCCTTTCATCAATCATATGCTGCTAGCCACATGACAATTTCATAATGGAAATGGATATGGACCAAAGGGCATAAAGCAAACTTAACTCATAACACAAAGCTCATGTCTTCTTTAACATACAAAAACCAAAAAGAAATAGTTACAATACTTAGCAATGAACATTTACATGTCAAACTAATTTGCAGCTCCTTACCCAAAGCAACAAAAAACTCATTCAAAAAAAAAAGATATACATATAAATATTAAAGTCAACTACTTGCATCACTACTATCCATCTAAAGTTTGCATTTTCCACTTTTAGCGAGCTGATCTCATGTAGCTTACGAGCTGGCTAACTAGTTTGCACCATAATCATTTATCCGTCATGAGACTCGAACCCTTAACTACTTAAAAACACCTATCTTACACACTACTAGCCCTTTAATTATTAAAAAAAATATTAATTATGTGTCTTGATTTTAATTATCTTTAACTTCCAAAAAAAATTTCAGCCATAAAAGAAAAGGTGGCAATTGAGGTGCAATCCCCAAAGCATGTTGTCAAGCATGCTGATTTTAAATTTTTTCAACCTTCTATGTTATTTCATTAAATGTTGGATTTCTAATGTCTAAAAGATGATTTTTGTACTAGTCTTCATTAATTTACAAGACTACGATAAAAACATAAGTGATCCTTTCAAAAGAACTACAGATTTGACTTTTTACCCAATCCAACATGACTTGTCTATTTGCCATCAATGTTGCATTCTTAGGGTAGGTACAACGCAAAGCTCACTATAATGTGGGCACAAACCACCAACTTTGACACAAACAAGTCAACTCTAGACATTCTCTTTTACTAAATCAAATCAATCACACCCTTTTAACCTCATAATATAATATTTTTAGTTGTCTGGAACAATATAAACTAACTTTATACCTGTCCGGTGACCGGATAGTTAATATTTTTATTGATGGTTCAGGCCACTTTAATACACACAAAATGCAAACAATTATATTCGTAAATGTGCAGAGAAATAAACTTTGATGTTTCAAAACTTGCTACATACTCATTCATGATGAAAATGGCTATAAATAGCCTTACAGAGAAATTACGTGGGAACCAAAATAATAATAAACATACTAAATCACAAACTAAAGAACCGGACAATTGATGACCAATTCTTTTACCAACGTGCAGCTCAATCAACGTACTCTTCCAAGAACTCGGTCAAATCATAACCAAAGTCCACTAAATTCAGTTAACCATGACCCATGGTATATTACCTAGTACTCGTGAACAAACCCGACTTGACCCGAACAATCAAGATAATCCAACATTCACACCCCATAATCTTGATGTGGGTTCTTTCTTCTTTCTTGGTTGCTAACTTGCTTCAATTAACAGGCTACTTGCTACCTGCTTAAAAACACATCGGTTCTTGTCTCCTGCTTGATCGGTTTACAAAGATTCGATTCTTCTCTTGCTTCTTGCTATGGTTCTTTCTCTTGCTTTGAACCTACTTGCTTGCATGCATATACTTGCGATTGCTTACGTTTCTTGCTATCTTGCTAACAACCGGTATCGGTTTTCTTGCTACACTTGCTTCATGCCTTCGAACCTTCATTCTTGCTCTCTTGCTATTTGAACTGCACGGGTCCTATTTCTTGCTACTTGCTACAATGGTCTTCGTAACTACTTGCTTGCTTCAAATTAGACATCCTTGCTTCCTTGCTCTTTCTTTCATTTTTTAATGTTTCTTTCTGCCGATCAAAAGGGGCCCTTCTAGCTTCTACCATAGACATTCTTCACTTTTTTTTTTCGTGAATACCAATCAGTGAATATCCAAGCAAACTGAAAATAACACTCCTGTTAAAAAAAATTTCCTTTCTTTGTGAATACAACACCAAAAGAAACTTCAAACTTAAGATGCCAATTCAGCAAGGGCTTGCTCCGTCTGTTTCTTTCTTCACTTGCTTACGCTGGAACGGTCTCTCTCAACGTCTTTCTCAAATGTCTCGGTCTTCCTTTGCTGCTCTTCGCTCTTCTCAGACGCACCTTCCTGTCTTGGTCGTCTCGGTCTCTATCTTCTCGGTCTAAGATTCTTTCAACCGCCGCGTCTTTATTGCGGTTCGTCGGTCCTTCACCGGAATCTCCTTGGGCCGTCTTCTTCTCCTCCGACGTCGTCTTGCAAAATGCGGTGCTGCTTTCTTCTCCGCGGCTCGGCGCGGTGGACGCTGTCCGTTGAGAATTGTAAGTGTGACAATTACGTCATTAATGACATGCAGCACATTGGTTGTTCTAAAAATCCACGTTGATTTAATGATTGTAATTATTACAGATCGATAGTATGCGAGAAATGATGAACGTGGGCAAAAAACTGTGTGCGAAACGGAGTTCGGGAGTGCCCGGAATCGAAAAACGAAGAAAATTTTCTAAGTATTGAACTCATGGGCTCGGTCGCGGTACGCTAAGGACGGATAAGGGTTCTTTGCGGTACGCGATGGACAAAAATATCTTAGATTCCTCCGGATTCTTCGCGGTATGCGAAGCCTTCTTTGGCCTCCTTGTCGCGGTACGCGACGGGTGAGGCGGTGGTTGGAACAAGTTGGTTTTCTTCACCAGATTTCAGCAGAAAGTTTGTTTCTTACATTCTCGAACATATCACGCTCAAACACGCACACCAGACGAATTTTTAGCATCTAAACACTATTTTGAAGCTGACAAAATTCGTGGATCGCACTAGGGATCGTGTTTTCAAGTCCTGATCGCTGTTTTGAACCCAGAAACCGTCTGATTAGGTAATGATTCGTTTTTAACCTCTAGTTTGATAATGATTGATTAGATCTTGATTTTGAACGTAATGACATAGTTAGGATTGTTGATTATTGCCTAGATGATGGCTAGGATTGATAATAAATGAAGAACATGATGTTTTAACGGTTAAATCCTTGTTTTGATCCGTTGTAATGCCCGTTTGCATGAAATCATACCCATGATTATAATGGGTTAACCCATTTGATATGACAATGTAGGTGATTAGTTGGATTAATCTTTGAAATGTAAGGTTAAATCCATGTGTTTCAAACTAATCACAATCATTAACAACTCATTGGGACGATTATCTGATGTTTATGATAACAGTCAGATTAGTATGTTAAACATGGTTATTACACCTATCCTAATGCTACATTGTGATATTTATGATAATTGAGTAATCAATAACAAGGATTATTATCATTCCTAAGCCATTAAACCATCTAGAAACTGTTTTTAGCATTATAATCAACAATATTAACATTTGGTTAATCCTAGATTATTCTGATTAATCAAGAGTGTCATCAACCTTGTATTAGGAATCTAATTCAATGTAGGTTCCTACATTATCATACATTGTATGATACAACATCAAAATTAACCAATTATATACCTAATTTCAGTTTGATGACTTCCAAAGCAATGTCTTTGACGTTGACGTTCAGAAAGATCTAATCAGTAAATTAAAACCTAAATAAATCATTAAATATAAATAAATACAGAATCACCTCCCTATTATCAGTTTGAGATATTCTGCTCCCTCTATATTATCAGGTGAGTTTCGTACAACCCCTTTCTTTTTAATCTTTTATAAACTCGGGGTCGGGTGAGCGCGTAAAACTTTCAGAACTATATGATATGTATCACTGTTATCTACGTGATTTCATGTGATTGTTAAGAACTTGTGGATTTCATGGG